>CM038111.1:17091898-17257157 GCA_001642375.2 Mentha longifolia
AATAATCAACTTAAATCCTTTTTTTTTTTAAATAAATAAAATAAAATAATATATATATATATATATATATATATATATATATTAATAATTGCTTATAAAATAAACCATCTTTCGTGAATTTTGATTTTGCACAATAGCTTTAAAATCTGCCTATAAATACGCAACATTTTATTGTGTCTGATTTTGTATGTAATGTCAAAATTTCCACAATTTCATCACATTTGTACTGATTTGTCAAACGATTTATGAGATTCTAACTTCTTTATATATATAAATGACATGCTTTACATATCAACACAAAATATGATGAAATCAATAATTATACGTTCCGATGGGATCGGAGCACCAGAGCGATCCAAACGCCTACGTGGTGCCTCCGTACGACCCCCGTTCCCTATTTATCTAAATGTATATTATTTATACATATTAATTATTATTTATACATATATTAATATATTAATTATTATAATTTATTTATATCATACATAAAATTTAAAAATTTAATTATGAGGATTGGAGGATTCGAACTCATGATCTCCCACATGATAGACTATGTTTTATACCACTACACTATATCATTAAATAATACGTATTTAAGACTCACAATATATATATCCATTATTCAATTAGTTTTGAATCATTATCAACTACATTATGTCCATTTATAAAATTATAATATATATATTGTGAGTATAAATATATATAATATGAATATGTATATATTTTTCTTATATTGATTTTAACATGTGTTTCTTAAATTTTTATATACCATATAAATCATAATTTTTTTGGTATATAATATATATATATATATATATATATATATATAATAGATATTATTATTATTTTATTAATTTATTTATTAAAAGGTTCAACCGATCGAACCATGACCCGAAAATATTTCAATGTTGAGGATGTTTTTGCTACTCTTCCCAAAATAGAAAATGAAAGAAAAGAAAAAAAGTAAATATTTTGGCTCGAGCTATTTTCAGTTTCAGTTGATCAACCTGAACTGTTTTTGATTTATAATATTTGGATCTGACACCATTCGATTTTGAGGTGGCCTGTTCAAAAGATTTTGATATTCTTTTAGTTTGTATCGATAACTACAATTGACAAATTTTTATAATGAAAAATATATTTTTAATTTTTAAACACAAAAGTAATTTTGAGGTGGCTCATTGGCCAATAAATTTTCTAAACTCTTTTAATATGTATAGATAGCTATGATTGTCGAATTTTGTAATAAAAAATATAGTTTTTAATTTAAAACAATTGACAATAATTAAACACAAAATGAGTTCGTGGGCTATTTTCAATTTGGATTGGCTAAACTTTTTTTTTGTGTTAAAATATTTTGGCCCTAATACTATATTGATTTTGAAGTGGCCCATTGGCCATGAAAAATTTCATAATGAAGATTTCCTTCATTGATTTGATTTTTTTTATTAATACATATAAATAGAGTACAACTACTCGATAGTGGAGTACACCACATTAAACTATTTTCTAATAAAATTTAACGCAACTTTATAACACATATTCTCTATTAAATTATCATAATACTATTTTTCAATTTGGGTTAATCAGGCTAAACTGATTTTTAGTAAAAAATATTTTTACCCTAACACTATTTCGGTATTGAGGTGGCCCGTTGGCCAAGAAGATTTTGAATTTTTTTGGCTCTAATAATATTTAATGTTAAGGTGGCCCGTTGGCCAAAAGGTTTTAAAATGCTCTAATGTATTGCAGCATTGGGCCAAAACTGAGTTGAGGCGCTTACGGGTCAAGGATATGCCGTTCGCGCTAGCCGCTACCGAGGAGTTGGTGAACTTGAAAGTAAGTGGCTCTTTTTCGCGGGTGCTTCATATAGTGATGGAGACCACAGATAGGGACTGTCCTGAAGCGGAAGGCTAACTATTGGGAGAAGTTGAATGTTGTGGTCGCTGAATCCGTGGAGGAGGAGGCTCGGGTCAACACGATGAAGTACATTTCTGGTATGCAAGTGTTGGATGATGGTCATGACATGCCAAAAGTGGGCCGTAGGGAGTCTGGGAAGGACATGATGATTAAACAGCCAAGTGTGGGCCATGGTGTGCTCACGTATGCAAAATCTTGGCGGGAGTTGCGTCAAGCAACGGTCGTGATGTGTCGGGAGAACTCGCTTGTGGTGAGTAAGTTGTTGTGAAAATGGATCGAAGACAAGAGGCTTATCCCACTTGACGAGGACGTCATCGAGTTTTGGTGGGGGAGGTTTGTTAGACCCCTAAATTGGCGGATGTAGCAGGTGTGCCTAGTCACGGACGACTATATCCGATTTTGATGTGGCCTGTTGGCGGATATATTTTTGCCTAAATCGGCAGATACAGTTGGTGCGTCTAGCCACAAGCGACTCATATTCGATTTTGAGGTTGCCCGTTGACTAATATATTTTTGAAATTCTTTTAGTATGTATCAATAGCTATAATCGTCAAATTTTTGTAACAAAAAGTATATTTTGAATTTAAAACACCTGAGAATATATTAAACACAAAATCGATTTTGAGGTGGCTCATTAGCCAATAAATTTTTAAAATTCTTTTAGTATGTATCAATAGTTATAATTGTTAAATTTTTGTAACAAAAGTGTATATTTTTAATTTAAGACATTCCAATAAATTAGAAATAAAATGAGAATCATTTCAATAAATTATCATAATACTACTATTTTAATAAATATACAATAAAATGATACCCGTCGAATTTCGACGGGATACAAACTAGTTGAGGGAAAATCGACGATATGCGCAAAATCAAACATAATTGGGTTAATAGTACTTTATGGCCCAAACTTTCAGCAATTTTTGAATTATGACCTCAACTTCCATTTTTTCCAAAAATGTCCTGAACTTTCAATATATTTTGATTTATGACCACAAGTTCAACTTTTTTGAAAATATCCCGAACTTTCAACATATTTTTTAAAAATAGCCCATCTTTTTTTTCCGACATACCAGAAGCTTAGTCGACTCGTTGGATAAATGAAGTTGATTTTTTTTTTGTCCACATCAACTTAAAACATTCCTAAAAAAAGAATTTTATACTTTAATTCTCTTATTAAATCTAAAAAAAAGAAGATTATGCTCCTGTAGTGATTTATTTAAAATTAGAGAATTCTTTGTAAGATTTTTTTTTTTTTTAGATTTAATAAGAGAATTAAGTTGTAAAATTATTTTTTTAGGAATGTTTTAAGTTAACGTGGACAAAAAAAAATCAACTTCATTTATCCAACGAGCCGACTAAGCTTCTGGGATGTCGGAAAAAAAAGATGGGTCATTTTTAAAAAATATGAAAGTTCGGGATATTTTTCGAAAAAGTTGAACTTGTGGTCATAAATTAAAAATATATTGAAAGTTCAGGATATTTTTGGAAAAAATGGAAGTTGGGGTCATAAATCAAAAATTGCTGAAAGTTTGGGCCATAAAGTACTATTAACTCAACATAATTAAAAAGTTATGTATTTGCAAAACGAAAATTTGACGAGTATTTAAGGGTAATTTTCTTTTCTTTTTTTCTCTCTCTCAATTAAAAAGTTGTGTATGGGTTCATGCTACTCTCCCACTTGATATATATAGAGTGATAGTACCTTCACTTTCTTAAAATTTAATTTTTTTACATAAAAAAAAAAGAAAAGAAAAATATCGATGCATGTTTAGAATTATATATTGGTGAAGGCTTTGTATGTTCCGAACCAAACATCCACCAAAAACCTTCTAAAAATCATGCCATGCAATTCTTGCAGTCGAACTAATCCAATCTTTTGAAAGAAAAAGAAGATGACAAATTCAAATCTCCTAACATTTAGTGGAGTACTTATATATAACATACCCTTATCGATCCAATTAATCCAATATTTTTCAGTGGAAAAAAGCATTCAAATAATTAAATCAATGGAAAACGGTGATCAATTCAAGAAATGGCCGAAAAATTTAGATCCAAAAAAAGCTACGATTCTGTCTCTGGGCAAAGCCTTCCCTCACCAGCTCGTGCTTCAAGATTTCTTGGTCGATGCCTACTTCAAAATCACCAATCGCCATGATCCTGATCTCAAGCAGAAGCTTACTCGCCTCTGTACCTCTCTCTCTCTCTCTCTCTCTCTCTCTCTCTCTCTCTCTCTCTAGATTAGTGATTTGGAGGATTCTTTGTGTGTGTGTTTGTTTGAAATAGCCTGTGTTTAAATGGTGGATTACCAGAAATGAGTAAAAATTAACGTGTGTTTTGGTGTTTTTTTTACAGGCAAAACGACGTCGGTGAAGACGAGGTACGTGGTGATGTCGGAGGAAATCCTAGCTAAGTATCCCGAGCTAGCCAAGGAAGGAATCCCGACGGTGACGCAGAGGCTCGACGTCTGCAACTCGGCGGTGACGGAGATGGCGATCGCCGCGTCGAGCGCTTGCATTGAGAAGTGGGGGAGGCCGGCCTCCCACATAACTCACTTGGTCTACGTGTCCTCCAGCGAGGCCCGTTTGCCAGGTGGCGATCTCTACCTGGCAAAGGGGCTGGGCCTCAGGCCCGACACCCGGCGCGTCATGCTCTACTTCTCAGGCTGCTCGGGCGGGGTGGCGGGCCTGAGGGTGGCCAAGGATATCGCCGAGAACAATCCGGGCAGCCGCGTGCTCCTCGCGACTTCCGAGACCACGATCATCGGCTACCGCCCGCCCAACGCCGACAGGCCGTACGACCTCGTCGGGGTCGCCCTGTTCGGGGACGGGGCGGGAGCCGTGATCGTCGGATCCGATCCCGACACGAGAACCGAGAACCCGTTGTTCGAGCTCCATACGTCGTCGCAACGGTTTTTGCCCGATACCGAGAAGATCATCGACGGGAGGCTGACGGAGGAAGGCATAAGTTTCAAGCTAGATAGAGAGTTGCCCCAAATCATCGAGGACAACGTTCAAGGATTTTGCGACGAGTTGATGAAAATTTGCGACGGGGAGGTCAAAACGGATTATAATGAATTGTTCTGGGCCGTCCATCCGGGCGGCCCAGCAATTCTGAATAGGGTGGAGAAAAAATTGGCGCTGTTGCCGGAGAAGTTGTCTGCTAGCAGAAGGGCACTGGCCGATTACGGCAATGCTAGCAGTAACACGATTGTGTACGTGTTGGAATATATTCTAGAAGATTCGAAGAAGCGTCGAGAGAATTGCGAGGGCGAAGGGGAAGGAGAGCAATGGGGGTTAATTCTTGCCTTTGGTCCCGGTATCACCTTTGAAGGGATACTTGCTAGGAATCTCACTATATGAAGTGTGTGAAAAAAATTGATAAAAGAGTTGCTAAAAATAGAGTAAGATTGAATTAATGGTACTAGCAACTAATGTTGCTACACATTTGATGTTCTTATTTATATTTTTTTACACAATACAATCAAATTACACATCATAAAAATAGAAACATAAGGAAATATCACAATAATACAACTAAATTTCAAGATTTTTTGATTTTCTTTATTTCAACAAGATTTCGAGGATGTGATCAAGGGCATTTCTTCTTGTTGCCGTGAGTAGTCAACGACGCGTAGCAAGGGCACGCGTCGTAATTTCCGTAAGTGCCAGGTGGCACGCAGCTGCACCTGGCACAGCAAGTTCCACAGGCTCTTTTGCATAGGTTTGGCCTGCTTGATAGCTTGCACCTTGCTGCACAAGCACTTCCACAATCTGTACACAAATTTAGAAGAAATTAATTTGATTTATTGGTAATTTAGAATATAATATACAATAATATATATAGTGAGAAATTGAGGAGGAAGAGATTGATGGATTACCAATTTTGGAGGAGTGTTTATCTTCTGAAGCCTGCAAAAAGATTGTGAGAAGCATTAATAAATTATTAATATTTGAAAAATAGCTATGCAATGAAAAAAGAGAGAGATGTGAATTAGATGGTTAAATTTTGATTAATATATGTATTGTTTGGGTTTTGTGTTGATTGTAGGAGGTTTTTAAATATTCCAAGAGAATCACTTCTTAATAAATATGCCAAAACTATAAGCAAACTGAGGGGTAGTTGTGCGAAACAATGGTTATCATCTCGTATATTTCATCAGGTGTAGCATCTAAAAGATCATAATAAATATAATAATAAAAGAAATAGAGAAAATAAGAGTAAAAGGGATTATTACTTGAGTGGATTGGATTGCTTGGACTCCATGGACAACTAGAAGAGCAAGAAGCATTGAAGCTACAAGAAATTTGGAAATAGCCATTGAAGATGAGTAGTACTTTGTGTGTAAGTTGTAGAAATGGAAGATAAAATTAGACTATTTATAGAGTTTAGAGAGAGAGAAAAACAGATAGACATTGAAGAAAGCAAGTCCATGCATGCAAATAAACTATTGGCCAAACATAGCCTGGCGTTTTTTGCCCTACTCACCTAAAAAGATACTCCAATTATACTTCTTTTTTTCTTTTTAAATCAACACCATAAACTAAAGAAGTGTGAAAATAAAGAAAAAAGGGGTCAAAACCAATATTTTTAAATCATAATAATATTAATCTTCATAGATAAGGTATTACAGCAAGAGAAATGTTCACCTACTCATCGTGGTTAATTTAATCCATCCACAACTGACGTGGAGATAAAATATTTAAAGAAAATTATTATAATATAACCCAAAAATTAAACCTGACAAAAAAAATTAAATATTAAATAAAAAAATTATTAACGCGATACTATCACACTTGTAGGTATATGAAATAGCTTACTCGATACCAACACTTAAATTAATCACATAGTTTGCCGAGAAAAAGCTCACACCAATGTTACCTAAGTATCTCAAATACCTTTTATTTTCTTACAAAATAGCCATAACTTAATTGCAAATTTTGCAATACACCGTCCACGAAATGACCCAAAAATAAAAGAGCCAATTATAGGTAGCAAAAGATGATATATATACGAGTAATTGATTAGAATCACTCCCCAAACACAAAAACAAACAAATTAAATTAAATTAAAAAAAAAATCAAGAAGTAGCAAAGGGCTATTATTTAAAATGAAGAGGTCCCAATTACCGACATCCACTTCCGTAGAGTACTATACTATTGTAGAATAATAAAGTTTTAAAAGAATATAAACTTGAAACTAACTTTTGTATTTCTGCCTCACAGCTGTGTTCTTCTGGAAATCTCCATTCTGCCAGCCAATTATATTTATATTTATTTTTTTTCTCTAAATAAATAAAACTCACAATTTCACATAAAATAAAAAAAAATTAAAAAATTAATGGAATTTGTAATGTTAATTTTGAGAAGCCTCTGGATAATGTAGTGATTTGGATGTGAATTTTGACTTAAATGAAAAGTTGAAGTTGCTTTCTTGAAATAGTTTTCAATCCATTAGGATACAGCACTTATATGGTACATAAATTAATTTTGATGAGTTTATTTAGATGTCGATTTTATTGTTTTTTTGTGGGGTTTTATATACGACGTTTGAATAAATGTGTGAAAAATTTAATGAAATTTAAGTGGACATTAATTCAATAGTTTGGAAGTAGGGAATAAAATGTCAACAGCAAATGTTTATGATAGACTCAATTGGACTCAATTATTTGGTAGTTGAATTTTTTTTATTTTTTTATTGCATTGAAAGTGCAATATGACTGTAGGAGGTAAAGTTTGGAATTGTTTTATGCAGTACTCGATAACCATGCCACTTATTCCAAAAAAAATCAAATAATTTTTTCCACTAAAGTTTAGTCCGTGTGTAGCAATTTTAGTAATTTATTAAATATTGGCGCCAAAAGTTTTAGTTGACACACACACACACACAAAAAAAAAAAAAAAAAACTAGTTCTAAAATTAGTTTTAGTTGAAAATGTATTTTATTTTTTAAGACAATATAAAATTAGTTCTAAGAAAATATTTCCAACTAGATTTTCAAGTGCAACTTCATTAAAATATTAAAATTATTAGACATTTAATTTATAAAACTAAAATTATCACAAATTTGAAGTTTTAGGCTAAATTTGTCAAAAGGTTAATTTATCGGGCTAAATTTTTGTATTTTGCCCAGTTAAATAAACTAATATACCTCTAGTCTGCATTGAACAAAAACATAACCCATTTTGCATAAATTAAACCAAACAATAACCAATAAAACAAAGAAAACAATGGCACTAAACTGATAGAATAAATATACAATGAATGTTCTAAAATATGGGCATCATTTTTTTTTCCAAACATAATTACTCTACATAGATCAGCTAAAACGTGCTTACAAGTAAATCCACTCTATAGAAAAATTAGAACTGGTGTAAGCCAAGAAAATTTCTTCTGGTAAAATAAGTCAATTTTTGATTTCTGTTAACCAACCAGAGCAACAATGGCAGCTGGTCAGACCACTCCAGAAGGAAGGCGCAAAACGAGCTGACCACCGAAAACGCTGCAGGTGAAGAATGAGGTTGGTGTATCGATTTAGAGCATTTGAAGAAGATGCAGCTATATATGCATATGTATAATTTAAAGCATACCTTT
Source organism: Mentha longifolia (assembly GCA_001642375.2). Taxonomy (NCBI): domain Eukaryota; kingdom Viridiplantae; phylum Streptophyta; class Magnoliopsida; order Lamiales; family Lamiaceae; genus Mentha; species Mentha longifolia. Next base: position 17,100,412 of record CM038111.1, read on the forward strand.
CGATGTAGTAATAGCAAAAATCTGCCAGAATGAATGTTTGAACAATTTCAGAAATAAGAACCATTGATGGCCAAAGACCGTAGCCCAACGCCACAAGGAGATGGCCTCGACTATCCAAAACCTGGCAAATGAGATCGGGGAGAGGTTATGATAAACTATCTACATACTGAGTGAAAAGAGGATGCATAATTAGGTGAGAAATGTGAGATGAAGTTTGCATTCTGTAATTCGATTGAATGAAAAATATTACAAAATGGCAGATGTTAAGTTCAAGAATCAAACCTGAAGGACCCAGTGAGCACAGCTCAAGAACCTCGCAACGCCCAAAGCAAAAACATAATGAGCGGTGAACGGTTCAACAATCTGCAACCCAAAAATTAGATAGTGGTATGAATACATACATTCTGTTACATATGGATTATCTTCTTGAAAATATTTAATTTTGAGTGTTATATTTAATTTCCTTAAATTGATAGTGGAGGTGAATTTAAGAACTCAAAATAACTGACAACATAAATGCTGACAATTTGCCTGTAGGAGTAGCATTACTCAAGAATACTTTACCTTTGTATTTTGCATGACTCGTAGTTGTGGTAGCACAGAAACAGCTTCAAGATAAACACAGAAAGCCCAGGCAATCCTATTAACGAGGTGATGCGATGTAGAGGGGTGAATTACTAAAGCTAAAATAGCACAAGGGGCCACCTGCACAGTACAAGGTAATAATTATTTGAACAACACATGTAATTATATAATTTAGGAAAACATTTGAGTGATTATATCCAATTCACACTTCTTAGGCTATGGCCATTACAGCTTTAGTAGAAAATAAGTAGATAAATATTGAACTTGAAATCTACGAGGTTCGAGTTACAAAACAGTGATTCTGGAATCTGGATGGCAGCATACACAAATTTAGAAGAACAACTTGATGAGAAGGGCAGCTATGAATAGTAACTAGTAAAATGCAAACATGGAAACCTGAAGCTACAAAACGGTGGAGATAAACAGAAACTACTGCAAATTGAATTGGAGTCATAGATAGTACATAGTGAGATGACTAGCTTCAGATTTATGCTAGGCTCGTGAAATTTGAGTGGATACATAGAATACATATATTCAGATAATATAGGTAGGAGACTAAAATCAGCATACTATTAGTCTACCTAAGGTTGGTTGACAGATAAGTAAAATCTGCACAGGACAAAGAAAAAACATACAAATAATTGAAGCGAAAGAGTTTATTCTATCACATGTAGATCTTAATCTCAAGCTATAAACAAGATTTCTTCAATAAATAATTTTCTCCGTCATATATCAAACAACTCCATGATAAGGAAGTACCGGAAGAACTATGACTCAGTCCTTTGGACTGCCAACCATTTGTAGGATATGCCTATAAAGCTTGACATAGCCAGAGGTTAATTGCAGCTAAGAGAGGAGAGCAACACGTAAATCTCCTCGAACTAAATCAGCAAAAAAAAACCAGAAAAAAAATAAAAATAGAGATATCGTGAACTCAACAAAAACTGGGAAAATTAACATTAATCACTTCTGACCAGAGTGGAAAAACAAATGTAAGAGAGCTCAGTAAAAGCTTCGATCTTTACCACGTAGTATAGCGCAAAATTGTCTTTATCTGTCATATAACTTGACCTTAATTTAAATCTGATCATATAAATAACCCACAAGGTGGTAGCCAGCGTAGCCAAGTCGAGCACAGTATGTATGTCATATTCCATGACAAAGCTGCAATACAATCTAACAGCCAAAAGATAGCTGTTAGCTCCTGGGATTTGAGTGAAAGCCCTGCCACGAGATACATTGTAGAAACGGAGGGAATCAGCATCAACCATATTTCAAAAAGACAACGAACAATGGGAATTTTTATTTTTTTCCATCGAGAGGGACGGAAAACATGATTGTTCTGCTCTGGATAATGCAGTAAATTTATATGAACTCTAAAGGATTCAAAATCTTTAATTAGGCTTCAAGTTAAAACAAACCAAAACGATCAACATTCGGTGTAAAGTCTAAACACACTTCCAAATTTAAACTTTTTTCTAGATTTTATCCTTCAATCTGGATGGGCAGTGCCGCAGCAATCATCTAAGGTGAAACATCAAGAACACGAGAAAAAACCGTATCTTTCAGCACTCAAACGTACATAAAACAACAATTTGAACAACACAACATCGTAACATAGAACACAACAAGAATATGAACAAATACAATAACATGATCACCATTGGTAAGAATATGCCTACAAAAGCTCCAATTTTTGGCATGAGAACCGCGAAAACGCAACCTTGAACAAGTTCATCGTACCCTAATTCCACAATCCAAAGCTCCGAACCCAAAAAAAACAACGTAAAAAACGTAAAAAAAAAAATAATAACGAAACGTCCGTACCGGCGCAAGTCTTCTCCTTCATCAACTTGTAAATAAGAACGGAAATCCCGGCCGAGTGGACAGCTTCCGCCGCAACAAAAAGATTGTCGTGATCGTTAACAATGGAGCGGAGGATAACGAGCGCCGCCATGCCGGTGACTACGGCGAGAAACCCCTTCACCTTCGACGGCTGCCGCCGCACCCACACCGCCATGGACTGGATCGGCCTCCTCGGTGGCCTCATCGTTGGATTAATTTACAAAAAATAATGTTTGAAAATGGGAAGAAAAAAGAAAAGATTTGGGGAAAATGCTGAACGTGATGAAAGGGATTTTATTTCCTGAGGAAGAGGAGTTTGATTCTAGGTTTCATAATTTCGGAGAAAGAATCCATAACTTTCATCCTTTCTTTTTTTTTCTTTTTTTATTTTTTATTTATTATTTTTTTTGGTTTTGGTTTTGGTTTTGTGTTTGAGAGTTTATTTGCAGAATTGTTATTTCAAGGAAATTTGAATGGATACGAGGAAATATATTTATTTTAGTATTTAGTGATTTATTTCTTTTTTATAAAAAAGGCTACAACTTTTATTTATTTATTTATATATATATATAGAGAGCGTGTGAAATAATTTAAGATGTTATTTTTAGATAAATAAATATTTGGATATATTTGTAAACATAAGATTCTGCTTCATTTTTATAGGGCATAAATAATAGGTATCTTTAATCAATTAATTTAGTCCAAAGATACATTGACTGAACTGCAAGACTAAGTTGCACCTAAAAAGAATGATGAAAAAAAACATAGAAATCATCATTTAAAAAGAAAAAATTGATTGGAATATTACGATTTGTGTTTATCTTAACATTCCATTAAGATAAGTACTCAGTAGTTAGTAAATTCAAATATTAGATGAGTACCTTTTAGGTTTGTAGCAACATAATACAACTCACGTTTATGCATATTTTACAAATATATTAATAAAATAAAAGGATAGGTATGTGCGAGGAAATAAAAATAGTGTGTAAGGTATTAATGTGCTTGGTGGTTGAACTAACATAAATAAAGTGAGGAGAATAAATACAGGAGTTGGGAGGGTTGGGCAGCTCCACCAAAACAATAGATGATAATTAATTATAAGGATAATTGCTAATAAATATATGACTTTTAGATAAATTTTAGTTTTATACACGAGTTCTTAAATCTTAACAGATACATAACTTTTCGATTGATCTAATCTTATACACGGAATTGGTTTGGAAGAAAATTTGAAGATATTATAACAAATTAAAATTGACAACAAAGTGATATCGTCTCGATCAAAACAACATCATTTTGACGTCTCTCATTTGTATCACTTATGTCAAGGCTATCTATTTGAATTTGAATTTTTATATTTTATTTTATTTTTAGTTTAAAGATTGTCAAAATTGATGTCACGTTATTTTAATATACCACCCGACATTGATTTCGTTTGCGAAATCAGATCAAATCCGATGGTTATGTATCTGAGTTCAAATTCACGAGCATGGTTTGGTTTAACAACAAAGTCAAAAAAAACTCTATAAATTAAATTGGTTTCCTTTTTTTAAGTACTAAGCCCATAAAATTTAAAATGTATGAAAATTGGTCCTAGCAAAATTATACTAGGCTTGAAAGTATTGAGCCCATCTCATGTTATCCAATCCAAAATTATTATAAGGAGGGCCGTAACAAAAAGGTTGTCGTGATAGTTTGAGGCTAATAAACAATAAAGTTAAAATTTGCAAATACACTTAAAAATAAAATAATACTACCTTCATCCCATTATATTAAGGCTTATTTGAGTTGTACAGACCAATAAATAAAAAGATATGTGGATATAATCAATTCTAAGGAGATAGAATTAATTGTAGCCAAGTATATTTGTCATTTTAGGAAAGAGCTCTAATATAATGAGACTGAGCAAAACGGAAATAAGCTTTAATATAACAGGATGGAGGTAGTATTCAACAAATAAAAATTGAATCACAAATAACTTACTCAATGAATGTTTACTCAAGAACTTATTTATTTATCGAATAAATCAAAACAATTAAGTAGTCATATTAAAGACAAAAACTTGGGTGAGGTCGGCCATATAGTGTGGCCGGGTCAAAGTGTCAATTTTTATACAGAAAAATGTTAATCTATACGAAAAAAAATGACAATCTTTAACATAATTATTTTACGAATAAAATGTCAATTTTTAAAAGTGTCAATCTTAATATAGAAAAGTGTTAATCTACACGAATAAAAGTGTCAGTGTTTTAGCCGTCCGTACGGTGCCTCTGGCTGACCCAAATGTGTCCCCGTATTAAATAAGCAATTAAGAAATTCGTAAACAAAATGAACAAATTGTTTGTATAATCAAAGATTTTATTGATTTATTATTATTATTTTTTCAGTATAAAATGAACAAAATGAACAAATTGTTTGTAGTATTTACCAAAATTAAGGAACTTGCAAGTAAAGAACAAAGAGCCCTTCTCTGTTTTCGCGGTTATACCTTAAAACGCTCTGCCGCCGCTCTCCACCCCTCGAACAACCGTATCGGCGGCGGCCGCCGCAACGCACAAACTGAGCTAGAGAGCTGTAGGTAACCACCGTCTCGTTCCGGTAAAGCTACGCGCAGTTCCAGCGATCCTCCGCCTACCTATTGTTACTTCCTAATGGACGGCGCTGTTCCGTCGTCGCGGCGGCGAAGCGATAATCATGGAGAAACAAAGTCTCACCGTAAGAAAAGAAAGCAAAGAAGCATGGATTTCGTTGAAGAAGTTCGAGAAAATTCAAAATCTGCTCGTTTCGACAGTGGAGGGAAAGAAGAGAATTCGCCATGGAAAAATTTGCAGCTGATTCTGTCACTGCAAGACAAAAACGTCGATATACTGAAGTACGTTTAGTGAGTTTGTTGTGCATATGTTGATTTAATGGATTGAGTTCGTTGTGATTAGATGACTTTAAATCATTTTTATTTCATATAATCGTGATAAAATAGTTTGTGGCATGTTATTGTTTGCTAGCTTTCCATGAAAGGAATTAGATGCTAGAAAATGAGGAAAACGGATTGTTTTAGTAATCTGAATGTTTTGAGTTATATCATAACAGTACAACCAGTTATAGATTAAGAAGGTTTGATCAATCAAGTAATTTGATGTTTTTTTGCTTTACCTGAAACTTAATTTTGTATCCTGCTTAAGACTATGCAATCCTTTGGAATTCAAGGCATGATTGATGATAGAGAGATGTGTAATGCAGGAATATTGCTTTGGCATTTGATTTTGCGAAATCAAGGAATAGTGAAGAGATGGATGATATTGGCCATAGGCTGCAGGTATTGGATGCTTCAAGATTGATAGATTTTCTGAATAATTGGATTCAATCGGTTCTCATTTCTTCAGAAAAGAAAATAAGGCATGACGAAGAAACACCACACTTAGAAACTTCTGGGTCAATTATGGATCTTAGGTGCTGGAAAATTTTTCATTTCTGCTTGGAGGAGTCGAAAAATCTTCATATTTCATTGACATGTACTAGGGACTTTCTACGAGTGATTCATGCGATTGCAAGGGATGCATCGTCTTTTGTAAATAAAATGTCCTCATCTGTTGAGGAAACACTTTCAGAAGAAAGATTACAGATATATGATATTGTGCTCGATTGTGTCTCAATGGTATTCTCATTCCACGGTGGAGTTGCTAAAGAAAATCTGGACTTGTGGATTTTGCTCATGGATAAAGTGACTGAAGCAGCCTTGAAAGTTGTTGTGGGCCAGCTTGATGGAAGCAAGCTGGGGAATTTCATTTTGAAGTTAGCTTGTAATTTATTTGAGCCATTTGCTAAGTTCTTAAGTGTGCACCCCACACGTAAAAATGGTTTTCAGAATTTCATTGATAAGCTTCTTGAGTCTCTGCTGCAGTTGCTACATGTTCTGCATTCTAAACCTTGTGGCAGTGATAACGATTGGAAAGTTAATTTACCTAAATGGGTGGAAGAAGTTTTGGCTCAAGGACTGTTCCACCCCACTCACATAGAAGGATTTCTTAGCTTGCAGAGTTCTGTTAGATATAGAAATTCTTCTGATGCTCAGATAAAGGATGAAAAGTTGGTGAATAAAAGTTATCACAGACACCTATTTGATAAAGTGGAGAAGATAGTAGCCAAGAAGAATGAATTGACATTAACAGGTTTAGGAAAACTGCTTCACTCGTTTGTCTGTTGTGTTATGAAGCAAAATGGTATTTCAGTCAGTAGTGGAGGTCCTAGGGGGTCAGATTTCAGCTCTACTAGTCATGTTTCAAATACTCCTCTGGATAACCAAAAATCGGCTTCAAAAGTTACTCTTGCAAGTCATAGCATGGATGCAGAACTTCGGAGATCGATATTTGACTTTTACATACAGATTATGGAATATCTATTGGCGGATACCAATAAATTTCTTCAATCAGAAGGGACAGTATGTTCTGTATTATACAATGTTTGCAGCACAATAAGATCCATTAATCGCATACTTTTTAGCCTCCTTTGTAACAAGCTGTACCTAAGAACAGAGGATGCTTCTGAAGGGGCTTCCCGAAATTTTTTGAGGTCTATCCACACTGTGCTGATGTCCCTATCTGCGAAAATTGAAACATCATCGTCTGTCTACAATGAAGAATCCAACAGAGAAGTCTTGATTTCTGTCAGGAAAGAGCTCTTAGTTAGTGTACATCACTTGTTGAATATTGAGTATGAGGTTGTTGGAGATGATCTTGAAAGCTTATGGACTTTGATTATCTCATCAGCTGCCTGCTGCTATAGTTCAGATGGCATGCCGAGTCAGCCCCTGTTGTCCTCAGAGATATTGAGTCTGAGCTGCAGGCTTATTGACGTATATAGTGAACTCCGGCAGGTTAGAGACCATAAATTAATTTGTGTTGTTACACATATACTTTTTTTCCCCCCCGCAGTATCTCATTTTCTGATAAATAAACATAGGATTTGTGTTGTTCAGTTCTGACAGAAAACATAAAAATTTTGACCCTGAAGTTCTTTAAGTTTCTCATATGGCCTAAGAACAAGATATAAGATTGCTGCACGTCTGTCTTACTATCTTTACTGTAATTCTCTTGAAGAGGATGGAAGTGCCATTTTGTAAATTATTGTATTACTTTATAAACACAGACTATTTGATGTATGGGATTCCCTCTTGAGAACAATTAAGTCTCTTAAGTTTGCTTATGGAAGTGTTTCAGCCATTACTCTATGAAGCCAATACAAAAATCTATGAAAACTACGTTGTTTTGCGCGAACATTTAAAATAGTTGAAAATATGGAATTGACTTGCTCTTTCTTCAGTGTCATGCATTACTTTGTCTTTTTACATTGCTTTTTTATTGAGTGGAATGAATCAGATTTACGAACTCGTCTATTAAACTAGTGTAGGTGGATTCTGCTATATTTGCACTGTGTAGAGCAGTGAGGCAATCTTCGTTACTTGCGGGGGACAGTAAAGCATATTCTCCAAATGGCTTTTCTTCATCATATTCAAATTCATTGAGTGTGCTGTTCTGCTCTTCAAAATTTAGGCTCTCTCTTAGCAATGCTATTAAAGCCATACCTGAAGGGCAAGGATCTGCATGCCTTCAGCAGTTTTGTTCAGATATTAAGGAATCTCTAGAGTGGATGAGATTTGGGGTTCAATCAGCTGGTATTGGTGAAACAGAAAAATCATTTTCGTATAGAGCCGAAGTTCTGGGGAAGGTGTTGTGCGAGGCATATATAGTCATTCTTGACTCTATAACGGTCACTTCTGGTAATAGTGTTTCTATCGGTGCTTCTTTGAAGCGTTTTATAGAAATTATACGCCCTAGCTTGGGTAGTCTGATTACAGTATTGCCTGATAGTGGCATAGAATTTTCTGTTTTGGTAGATGGAAGAACTTTGAGTAAGACTACTAGACCAGATAATGCCACAATATGTTGGATCTTAGTGCTCTTCTTGCGTTTAGTGTTATCCTGCAGAAGCTTATTTCGTCAAGCCATCAGCCTTATGCCTCCTGATTCATCAAAAAAGATGGCTGAAGTAGTAGGTGATTCATCGATCATTCAATGTGGAAGGGATTGGTTGGAGATGACTGCTTCTGCTGATGAAGGCTTTCTTTCCTGGATCATCGAACCTTCAGTGGCTCTCCTTGATTTTATAAATTCTGTTTCAGATATTTGCATTCAAGATTCTGTTGTACTTTGCCCACCATTGGTTTATGTTTTAAATGCAATGGCTCTTCAGAGACTCACTGACTTGAACAGGCTGCTAAAGTCTTCTGAATATATGCTTCAGTGGAACCAATCAATGGATCAGACTAAGTTGAAAGATGATGCTGATTTGTCTTCTAATCGTAAGAGAATCCGGAAATGGACAAAGTGCGTCACCAAAATGAGAGAAGAAGCTACAGGTCTGACCGAGTTTGTGGTGGAATGCCTTCCATCAGTTGCCAAGGACAAGAAGTCCTTGTCCTTGTTTGATGATGAAAAAGATGATGCCCATATTCATGGTCTGGATGATAATAATGCACTAAATATTTTCATAGGCTTCTTGGATGAAAAGTCATTGACACCTGCACTTTGGCGGATAAGTTGTAAAAATGTTGATATTTGGTGCTCCCATGCTAACAAGAAGCACTTGAAGAATATTCTTACTCATATTATCCAGGCATCCCTTTCCTATTTAGTCAATAATGATAATTGCTTTCAAGAGCAAGATATGAGCACAACCGGGACTGCACCGTGGATAGCACTGGAGTTTCTAAGCAACATCATATTTTATGAGCAAAGAGTAAGATATGATTAAATACTGCATATAAGAGACATTACTACCTACTATCCATGTTATTTCTCATTGTCCAGTGCCATGGTCTCAATTGAAATGTTTAGGGACAGTACATGTTGCTTCATAAGAAAGTATTCTGTTCGAATCGACCAAAAAATTAAGTGCATGAAACTAATATTTTTATGTCATGATGAATTGATGAATATAACTCATAGAACTTTCACATTTTTCTACGAATGATTTCAGAATATAAGCTAAACACGTCAAGGTCCTATGTGAATACTAAAATTTAGAAGAGGTGTGCATAGTGTTTAATCACATAAGAACTAATTCCAGAGAAGATATTTTTAATTATTGAGTAAAATGTTTCCTTAATTTATGAGGAATTGATAGGAAATCTTTCCCCTAAATGTGTGAAAGGATATCGCTAAGGTTCCTGCTAGCTAGAAGAAACACATTCATCTTAGTACCCTCTATTTATGTCGTTCTTTAACTGATCATTTGTTTGACAACTTAAAAGGAAACATGAAATGGGATTAAATTTATGGTGTGATGGAGCTGAGTGAGAAATCAGTGCAGGATTGTTAACAAGGCTAGATATTGAAATTCAAATTTTCTTTGGTACCATATTCTCTCACGATGAATAGCTTATGAACCATTCAGTTTTTCCGTTGCATTTTTGACAATGTATACCTACTTGCATTTTTGAAATTTTTTTCTTCAACTTATGGTCCTCTCTGACTTCTTTCTCAGTTTGTCCACAGATTCATGGCCTCAAGGTTCTGCAGAATGCTGCAGAAGTCAGTTGCATCTGTATTTAATAATTCTGCAGTTGATTTGAGTGAGTCACCTGATTGGCTTGAGGCAATAGCTGCAATTAGAAATACATCTGATGTGCAGACTACTATGGTACTGGCTGAATCTAGCGGTACGCAACTTAGTGTTGAATTTGCTAGATGCCAATGTTTGCTCCACCTTTTGATGCGGTTGCCAGAAGAGTACTTAAGCTTGAAATCTTCATCGTTGTATATAACATATATTCTCAATTTTGAAAGGTAAATTGTTGAATTATATTTCTTATTTTCCGTTTTGAAACTTGTAAGTCTTCATCATTGTGAATTGAAATAAGAACAACCATTAAGTTCAGCTGTCTGAAAGACAGCAAGACGAAGCTTGCAGTAAATACTGCAATTGCATTTCTATGCTTAATCCTTTTTGTCACATTCGGTACATCGGGTTTACATTTCTCCTGGGCCTGCTTCTCATTTTTATCTAATGTTTCATGATGTGCTTTTCAGGCTTCTGGTTGGGAGCTTGTTAGGCTGTCACAGCTCAACAGGGTCTCTCAATTCTTATCAGATATTTCAATTGCTCGTGACCTGTAGAAAGGCTCTTCAGATTTTAGCTGTAGCTTCTGCCAAAGATGATGTAAATGGGAGTCGATCTCCACTTTGCTTATTTCCTCTGCCATGGCTTCTAAAATCAATGTCAGTGGCTATTGAGTTTCAACATGCATTCCCTGAAGATGTTGCTTTTGAAGCTAGAGCTGCACTCTTCTCGTTTTTGGATTACTCATCTCATGTGTTTCTGATGGCTACTAGAAACCAATATCAACGTGCAGTTAACTCTGTTGTTTCTGTGAGGAATGCAAGAAGACAAAAGGCAGCAGATCGGATTAGTAAACAGTCTGACCTATCAGAAGGTGACCTTTTATCATGTCCGAAAGAGACTTCGGTTGCATGTGAGAGTATCATGGAATTAGCGAAGGCATTGGAAGATGACCTGCAAAAGTCTTTTACCACTTTTAGGGAGGCATCCGTTGATGAGAAAATAGAGTGCATGGCTGGATCTCTAGATTTGAATAAGTTATCATCCCTACTTGCTTGTTTCCAAGGACTATTATGGGGCATAGCTTCTGCTTCAGGTGACGGTTGGGCAGTTGATAGTAATTCCAGAATGGAGTCTTCAAGTTATTATGTTGAACTGATGGCTAGAATTAAGTCATGCGTAGATGTGTACATGGATTTTGCAATAAATTTTGTGAAGACGGTGTTTATTGAGGATAATCCAACTCTAGACATGTCTGCACATAGTGATGAATTGAGAGCAAGAACCCCCTCGGATATAAACACTGATCCTACAATATGCGAGCTCGAGACAAAATCCAGCTTATCATTTCCAGAGCTGGAAGCATTTCTGACTGAGATTCCAGATCAGAAACTTTTTCTTAAGAAATCATTACTGATGCAAGCTTTCAGGGGTGAGAATGCTGAGGCAACTTATTTTCTCCGACAGCTGTTTATTGCATTTTCTGCTATTTTGAGATTGAACTTGCAGACTAAACTTAATTCCTCATCGTGGAGCTTGTTACCAGTTGTGGTTGACATTTCTGAATTTGTGCTTTTGGAGTTTTCCAGATGTGAATTGCCAAATCAATGTGCTTTGTTTTGGTTAGATGGTGTTGTGAGATTCCTTGAAGAGCTAGGCAATTACTTTCCACATATTAATCCTTCCTCGTCCAAAGATTTTTATGTCAAGTTGATAGTCTTGCACCAGAGGGCCATTGGAAAATGCATCTCCTTACAAGGGAAGGAAGCAAAGTTAGCTTCCCAAGAGAGAGGATCGCTGACAAAGATGGCTGGTCAGGTCCAATCCCAATTTTCGGGGGAGAGAAATCGATTGGCTGAATTGCTGAAAAAATTGAGGATGTCATTTAATACGTATATTAAGAGATCATCTGAATTGCACTTGCTATCTATCATTGAGTCTGTTGAGAGAGCTTTAGTTGGGGAATGGGAGGGCTCGATGACAAATTATGAAATAGTTTGCGGGAGTTTGAACGGAGGGGAGGTCTCTGCTGTAGTTGCTTCTGCAGTTGTTTGCTTGGATTCGATTATTGAAGTTCTAACAGGTAAATCATCGTTATTTTCTGTACTTCTAATGTTTTAAAAGGGTCAATTCTGTTTACATCTATTCTACGTATTCAGTTACTTTAAATTGATATATACTGCTTTGGAATGCTCTTCTTTTACGTTGGTGGCCTTTGGAAAATGTCCTCCTATTGTCGAAAGGCAAGATTTCATGCTCATGTAGGTAGAATGGGATTATGGGCTCACATGTGATATGTAAAACCGTAGGGCTTCTTCTTCACTATAAGCTCAGATCATTTCCGATAATGACAAAAAAACTGTAGACATTTCCTTGACTGTTTCTTGTCCAAATTTATAATTTGCTGTTTTCTTAATCAGCTGTGACGGACTACCTCTGTTGATGTTTAAAAGTTTTCCTGAATTTCATTCGAAGTTCAGTAGTTTGTAATTTTTATCTTTGTCGCATCTTAGATTTTTCACGCAAACAAATTTGCGTTTAGCTGCAATTCTATAGGTTCAAAAGTCTCACATGCAATACATACTAAACTCTAGGAATCCCGTAGCAAAACAAACTCTGCTAACTTAGACCTAAGTTTACCATTGGTAAATACCGTAATTACTGAATTTTTGCTTTGCACATTCTTAGATTAACATTTTATTGGATATAGTATTCTCAGTTTATTTGGTGATTCACAGGGCCAAGGCGTTCGAATGTGATCAAGAAACACCTCCGGAATCTAGTTGCTGGTCTTTTCAATATCATCCTGCATTTGCAGGGCCCCGCTATCTTCTGCAGATATGAACACTCAATCAGAAATTCTGACGGACCCGATTCTGGAGCAGTTACTCTCATGTGTATAGAATTACTAACAAAAATCTCCGGAAAACCCTCTTTCCTCGAAATAGATGCCTGCCATATCGCACAGTCCCTTCGTGTACCTGGGGCACTCTTTCAATACTTTCTACAACTTCTGATAACTGAATCTTCTCCGAAAGCTTCTGTGGATCGAAAGGCTTCAATGGAGCTATACGATGCATGTTGCCGTATGCTATGTACTGCTCTTAAGCATCGTAAAAGGTATCTTTCTTCATAATCTTGGCCATTTCATTTCCAGCAGCTGAAAAAATACTCTAATCTACTCTGAAACCATCTAAAAACTTTGTTCCTCTTTTTTGTGTGCATATAGTTTGACTCGTCAGCCCATAGCTCTTCTTCAAGATTCAGTTAGTGTTCTTCTTCATTGCTTAGTGACCGCAAATACCAAAAGGGATAATTTCGCGTGGGAAATACAAGAGGCCGTAATATGTGCCAGTAGTCTGCGAAGAGTATACGAAGAGGTGTGTCTTTATCTGCTCTTCTCATCTCTGAAACTCACTTTTTAGATTTTCTTTTTTCTTTCATTTTTCACTAATAAAAAACCTTTTTTGACACTTTAGAAAAATTCACGGTCCCATAAAGTATTTCATATGTTGGTTATCAGTATCTGCTGCTTTCACCTCTAAGCCTATGTTTGGTTCAAATTTTTTTTGTATGGAAAGAGAATCAAGTAATTGATTTCATTACATTTTGTTTGGTATGAGTAATAGGTTATCCATTTCCCTTACTTGGGGTAACCCAATCCATTACATTGTTACCCCTCAAGAAGGAGGGGAAACAAGGAGTAAATCCTATTGTTTTTGCAATTTTCTTTGAGTTTTATTTTATCTACACGAGGCATTAACATTTCCCCACCCGAAACTCTCTCTTCAGATACGTCAACAGAAGGATGCCTTTGGGCAATTTTCGTCTCAGTTTCTATCGCGCTACATATGGGTTTACTGTGGATTTGGCCCAGCTAAAACTGGCATCACAAGGTATTTCATGCTTCACTCGATTTCCGAGCAACTGCTTCATTTTCTTTTCTTCTCTTCTCGTTAATCTACACAGATTTCACAATTCTTGATTGCTTTTATAGAGAAGTAGACAAAGCTCTTAAGCCGGGTATATATGCTTTAATCGACTCGTGCTCAGACGATGATCTTCAATTCCTTCACACTGCATTTGGAGGTATCCAGCTCTAACTCAGCTCCTAGATTTAGAAATACAATTGTCGGATCTTATTATTCATGCTTGAATTTTGCTGTCTCGTTTTTTCCCTTACGCCTCGCCTCGCCTCGCCTCTTCTCTCAGAGGGTCCTTGCAGAAGTACACTGGCAGCTTTGCAGCATGATTACAAGGTCAATTTCCAGTTTGGAGGGAAGGTTTGATCAACTCTTTCTCTCTTTCTCTGGTGCATCTATCAAGTTTTGTTCTCGATCCGCTTTCGTATTCGTTCGAACGGCATCCGGGAATGGAAGTTTCTGGAAACACATCCCACACTTCTAAAGTCTTGATTTGATGAGAAGTGCAGTAGTGAGTTTGGGTTGCATACAAGAAACATTTTGATCTCACGATTTCTTCGATGCGAGCTAAAAAAAATTCGAGGGTACAATTGTAGAAGCTCGTAGAACAACATTTGCAAGCACGATATGTTGGGCTGCGTTTTTCATTTCATATTTTCCTTTTTACAATTTGTCCCAAAAAAAGTATGAAATTTTGAAGTAGAAGTAGAAGCATGTTGGTGTTGTATGAGATGAAGTACGTAACAATCACATTTTGATAGCGATAAAATATATAACGTTCGTACTTTTTAAGTTATATTTTTTCAACAATTTTTTCAAGCGTTTTCGAACGTCTTGATGATGAGTTTTAAAATAATTTTTTAAGGAATTTTTTATTTTACAGGATACTACAACACTTTTTAATATCTCATAAAAGAATTTTTTTTAAAAAAATTATTTTAAAACTCATCATCAATACATTCAAAAATGCTTGAAAAAATTACTGAAAAAAGTATAACAATTTGAAAATGACAGAGGTAGTGTTTATATATTGATTGATCATATATTTAATATTCGATTGATAGGGGAGCATTCCTATTAATATTTACTATATTTTTTTGAGTTATTATGACTAATCAACTATTCCCTCCAGCTTGCGCCATTTGTGACTTATATGTTATATTGAGAAATGATATGCTACTCTCCAATTCGTAAGCACCTTTTGTAGGCACCTTCGTCATTCTTCTCATTTTGGTATTATTTTTTTCGATTTTTATTGTTATTTTATATTCTAATAACCTAGAAATTAATTTAGAAATCATTAAATCTACAAAATATATAAAATCAAAGCTTGATTTGTTTTATTACTCATTTTTTGAACTTAAAAATAAAAAGAACAAATTGAGTTTTGATTTTTTAGATTTTATGATTTATAAATTAATTTTTAAGGTATTAGAATATAAAACAATAATAAAATTGAAAAAAGCAATACTAAAGTGAAATAACGACGAACGTGTCCACGAAAGTGTTCACGAATATGAGAGTAAGATATCATTGGGTTTAGCCCAATGGCCACGGGACTTGCCTGCAAAGCAGGAGGTCCCGGGTTCGATCCCTGGAGGGAACGAATTTTAGGAGAAGTAATTCTGGGAATCTGGGAGATATACTAACTACTAACCGCTAACTACTAACTTTGCCCGATCAAAAAAAAAAAAAAAAGATATCATTTCTCTATGTTGAATATAGTCAAATGGAATGTGATAGAGGTACTATTTGCTTTTTGTGAACCTATTATCACTTGATGAGTGGATTGGTATAAAATAAATTTCGCCGTAACCATTATTAATTACGTACTAATAGAAAAGGCCTCGGGCCCACAATGAAAGGAATCGGAAAAGAATAGGTCCAATAAGAGAGTAAAATATTTGGTAGACAATTGTCATTCCATGGGATAAAAGGGTTTTATTAAAATTGGCCAACGATTAAATAATGTTTGCATGTATTCAAAATGGTCTAGATTCAACATTCTTATCTTAATCTATATATCATACTTCATTTGTCTCAAAGATAACGTCATGTTTCTTTTGACAATAATTTTATGCTATTTTCGTGTCATAAATTTGGGCATGAGAATTAAGGAATGTGTATTCTTTTCCAAGTTATGAATAATATTATGCTATTCATAACCGCGAAAGATTACACATTCTCTTAATTTCCGTATCCAAATTTATGGGACGAAGAGAGCATAAAATTATTATAAAAAAAAACAAGATGCTATCTGTGGAAAGGAGTGAGTATATCACTACCACTACAAATTCAATACACTTTTCCTCTTGCATGTATTTTTTTTATTTTTTTTGTGTGTGTATATAATTACTTATTTCACATGACATAAATTTCATACAAAAATTTGTGAAACTGACATAGTTGAATTCGCTTTACAGTATTCATAATTTCATATATACATTATACGAAGATTTACATTAATTTTGGATTTGAATCTATGGATGTTACAATTACAATAAAATATGAAACACTAATAAAAGAATCCCACGTGTCCCAAATCAACGGCTAGAAAGAGTCGACGCAGCTTAAAATCAGTAGACAGCAGCACACCTAACCAAACCCCCATATGCTTAACTCTTATAAATAAATTAGGCCATCATTCTCAACTGCCTAAAGCTTTTGCTCGAGTCAAAAACCCAAAAACAGAAACAATAAATCATCACTTCACACTCAAAACTCAAATCATTGCTCATATTTTCTCCACAAAAAAAAAAAAAAAACTCAAGAAAAATACTATAATAGCCATGGCGTATGGAAGAAGCCCATCATCTTCAATCTTGGAAGCTTTCTCTCTCAGCCCACTTCCATATCCAGTTCTGCTGATTCTGGGCGTGATCTCTATCTTTCTCGGCCTTCAATGGTACGTTTCCTACGAGGAGGTGGTGGAGGCGGCGGAGGAGAGCATGGGGTGGGTGCTCATGGCTGCGCCGCTCGTGCTGCTCTTCGCCGTGCGATGGCTGTCGGACTGGGAGGGCCCCCGGCTGCTGTTTGGATCCTCGCCGTGGGACCGCCGGAGGAGGAGTTACTACTGGACGGCGGCGGCGCCGGAGGGCGGTAGCTCGCCGTGGGGGGTGCTGGCGGTGATAGTGCTGCTGCTGGTGTTGGTGCAGTTTCAGTCCACTTTTCTTGAGAGTTGGTTTGGGTTTGGTTAATATATATACTAATTATTGTTTTTTTTTTTTGAACAATTAATTAAAGGTTTTGAATTTAGATTGTGTTTGTAGTTTTGTGTTTGTAGTAGTAGTTGTTGTTGTTTTTTTTTTTTTTTTTTATATAATGTAAAATGCTAATATGTAGTTTTAACGAAATTATATATTTAGAGAGAATATATAAATACTAGAAGTGTTATAGTATGCGTAAAAGAAAAAATTTATTAAAAAGTTAATTTAAAACTCATCATTAAAACACTAAAAAATACTTGAAATTATTACTGAAAAAAGTGACAGTTTGAAAGGAACGGAAGGAGTAAGTAGTAGTAATATATTTACAAGTAGCGTGGTTAGCTCAATATATACAGATCTTCTTTTTATTTCTTCTTAGATAGATGGAAATAATATTGTCTTTAATTAGCTAAATGAGTGATTTTCAAATTTAAAAAATACGGAGTATTTGTAATTGCAACATCATTTTTTATTTTTATTTTTATTTTTTGTATTAAAAATACATCATTTCATCAATTAAATGACTGTGTTTATAATTTATGTTATAGTGATAAAATATGCATATATATATATATATATATATAATAATAAAAGATAACTTAAGATTACTTGTGATTTTAATCTAGTATAGTTTTTGCTTATGTGCAAACATGTATGTATGTTTTGTATAGTGTGATGGCAAAAGCATGATTAAAAAATTGAATCCTTGCTTCTTTTAATGTATCTTCTTTTGTTGTTCGATTAGAAATTAAAAAGTGAAGTGTGAAACTGGTTTAAAGGCAATCAATCAATGAAGAAAAAACTGAATAACCCAGTTTTAAGGAGTCGTGTCATTGTAAGAAGGAAAAAAATATCTAAAAATGTCAAATATTCATAATGGTTTTAGCTCAAATTCTTGAAAGTGGGAGTACTATAATTATATTTATATCACTATTACACGTATGATTATATTTTGACGCTAGCATGAAATGAATAAAAATATTTTGGTCTTGTTTTTTTTATTTTATATAATTTATTACGGAATAAAAAGGTATAGGCTTGCTTTTCTTAACATATTAACATAAGATAAGAACGGCAAATTTATTTATTCTTGAGTGAGCAAAACACCTATAAAATTAAATTAAATGTATAGAAATAAATATGGGGGAGATCAATGCTGGTCTCTAGTAAACAGTCAACCACTCTACATGGCTACTGGCTAGTAAGCATTAATGTTTAAGTTATTCTTTTTCTTTGAGGAAATTATATGTTTAATATGGGGGGATTTTTTTTAAGGATATATATTAAAAAAGAAATAGTACATTGCATGTAATAGTATAAGTACATTTCATCATTTCATATAATAACAATAATAGTACTACCTACATCCCATCATATTAGTTCTCATTCACTTTATTGACTTTTCCGGCACGCGTTTCCACCATAACCTAGTACGAGTTTTAAAATATAATTTTGAAGTATCATAGTATCCCGTAAAAAAAACGATACTTCAAAATTATATTTTAAAACTCGTATTAAGTTTCGGTGAAAACGCGTGTCGAAAAAGTCAATAAAGTGAATGGGGACTAATATGGTGGGATGGAGGTAGTAATAGATACGTGGTCCATGTTGCCATAATGAAATTCTCTCTCTCTCTCTCTAATCCAACAAGGTCGACCTAATATTTAGGACCTATATAACCAAAATAATTATAAGGTGGCCGACATCGAATATTCTGAATTAATATATATTGGACTTTATTATATGACACCCACTATTTACTCAATGATGGCAAACTAGTAGAACTACATTTAATATGGGCCTAAGATCAAAAGGTTAAAAAGGTCAATTTCAATATAAAGTGATTAATTTGTTTTCTTAATTGTCAAATTTGTCATAATTTTTAAGAGGAAAATAAAATTCAATTTTCCAATCCTAACTTCTCTATTACTTACAAAGACAAAATTTATTACATTAAACCTTACTAAAAAAAACTAAAATCTTCTTCTTCAAAAAAAAAGAAAAAAAAAGAAAAAAGAAAAAAAAAAATGCATTCTTGAATTTATTACATTCACAATGAAATTTTTGAGAGAGAGAGAGTTTTAAATTAATTAATTTAGCCCATTGGGCTTTCACACCCTCGAAAGAATTGGGCCAACATATACTATACTAACGACAATTTCATTCAATTATATGAAAATATTCCATCAAAAATAAGCAGCCTCACAAATCCTTCAATCAATAAAATATCGCAGAGAAAGTAAATTCAAAATTGAGGAATAACGTCCTCGTTTTTTAATTTTATTTTCCAAATATAAATAATGCTATGAGATAATGTTACAAACAATGGTGAAAACCTCAAGCCTAGTGCAGGATAATCCTAGGTATTGAACAAGAGTTTTTTTTCATGTCGTGCTTTCATGCAAATGGTGCTACAAAACATTTTATTAGAGTGAGACTATGTTACACGGTAGTCGTCTGTAATCGTCGACTTCATGTTTACGGAGAAGATAAGAGAAACGGGGCGATCTACCTCAAGATACTCATGTTCCAAATTCCTTCTTGTGCTGATGTGAAGAAGCTAGGCAGCCACCTTCTTCGCTGTCACGGAGTTGATGATCGTGGCAAACTCTGGACCCTACGACACGAGAAAAGAATGCTCTGAGTCAATTATGGTTGATTGTATCCAATTTTTTTAAGTTTTTCAGTAGTATCATTTTTTGTTGTTGATTATTGATTTGTCATGGTTGATCATTCCATAATTCGAGATGAGAGTTTGGTTACCTTAAGAGATGCACCGCCTACGAGAAACCCGTCAATGTCTTCTTTCTTGGCGAGCTCAGCAGAGTTGCCTCCATTAACCGAACCTGTGAGCGGTTTAGGATTCTCAGGATATTTGAGCAAGTAGAATACTTTCGAGAAATGAAATGATCATGATTCGTGACAAAATGGAGTGTACCTCCGTAGATAATACGTGTTTTGGAAGCAACTTCTGGAGATACATTCTTACTCAGCCAATCCCTAACAGCAGCGTGCACTTCCTGAGCCTGCTCAGGCGACGCCACTTTACCAGTTCCGATAGCCCAGACAGGCTCATACGCAATTACAATTTTATCCCAACTCGAGACAGCATCTGCACACCACACAAGGAACCAAGAAATTATCAATATGTAGTCATATGAAGTTCAAGTTTGAAATAGGGTCTCTTTCTTTTGTTTTCCTTTATTGAGTGCGAGTTGGGTTTCGAGTTTGAACATAATCTCTATCTTTTATTTTCCTCTATCACATGTGTGCGTGTGAGTGTGTAGAGAGAAAAAGAGAAAGGGGTGGGAGAGTCTAAACTTGCCAGCATAAGCCTTCAATTGCTTGAAGCATACATCGAAAGTTTTTCCAGCTTCTCTTTCTTCCAATAACTCTCCAATGCAGGCTATTACTCCTACACCCTCACTCAAGGCATAAGCAGCCTTCTTTCCTATGAACTACAGAACAATTGTACTTACTTTATCAGAGTTTCGAACATTGAAGCAGGACTTATAACAGCATACCGGAAAATCGAATAAAACTAATATTTCATCACTTCTATTGTCTAAATAATTTAAGCCAAGTTCAATTTCTCTTACTTGATCATCTTCTCCGATTACATGTCTCCTCTCAGAATGGCCAAGAACGACCCACTTGCATCCGATGTCTTTCAGTTGCTCCACGCTACAATAAGTAAAAAGGTTCGCTTGTTATGCCATGTCGCATTAATATTTTACGAGAATAAACCACCACATATATTGTTAAAAGGCTTCATAAAAGCATCACACGATCATACAACTAAGAAATCGGTGCATCTATGAATTTATAATATAGCTACATCCAAATGATTTAACAATACATGAAAGACCAATAAAGTACATAAAGTAGGAAAAATGCTGATTTTCAGAGTAAGATTTGCAACCACACACCTGATTTCTCCAGTGAAAGCCCCACCTTTCCCAATCCAACAATTCTGGGCTGCTACATCTATCCGATCAGTTAATGAGTTCCTTACTTGATCAATGTACACGAAAGGAGGCGATACAACAACATCTGCGATGATTCAAGGTAAACAGTATATATTCTTAAAAATGACACACAATACAAGACTCAGTTTAGTCAAATGAAATGAAATCAGATACTAATAAATTAGAATAATTTACCAACATCAGATTCAAGTGTAGCGCTGTTCAAGTCCGACACAAGCTTGCTGATGGACTCTTTTGTCCCATTCTGATATAATTGTTTGAGAATATAAAGAAGAAGAGGTAAAATCAGATAACAATAAACAAAATGCTATGGAATTCGGAAGCTTTACAGTCAAACTAATAAAAAACAGGGAAGAAGGCAATACGAGATTAAAATGGATGTACTTGGATGGAGTACACAGCCCAGTATAACTTACCATGACCAAATTCTTCAACTCAGGTCAAAGCTAACAAAACATATAGCTACTATAAGATGAGGAAAAAGTTTAGAATAAAATTATGCATACAACAAGCATTGGCTAATGCATGATTGCCCCCACAGAGCATTGCAGATGAACTATATCAGTATTGTACTATCATCATATTTCCAATTCTACATTATTGATAAAATTGCTGTCTCAGAACTTTCAGTGTCCTCATCATCTTTCATAAAGATCTAGTCCCAATCGAGTGACAGTTGATTATCATAATCAGTTCACTATATTTAGTAAAAAGGGAAAATCAAGTACACTGACTTGATTAACAATTCAGAAAAAAATGATTCATATACATATAGCTTACATTGTTATGTATAAAAATGAAAATTTATATGTGTGGATGTCATCTTGCAAAAAAATGTGTGTGTTCTAATTGCCAATAACAAAGGAATTGCACGAAAGAAAGAAAATAGGGAAAGTAGAATACTTACACATTTCCAGTTCCCACCAACAAAGAACTGCAAGAAAAAAGGAAAAAGCAATGATCCTCTGAACAAAGAAATGTGGTATGACTTTTAACCTAAGCATAGATAAGAATTCAGAGAGGAAAAAGAAACACAACAATAACAACAACAACATTTTCTGGAACTTTATACCAGCAATAATCAGATAAGTTCCTAATCATGTACAATCATGACTATACAAGTATCGTAACATTGCAAGACTCCATTTTTTTCTCTCTAAAAGTGCCATACCTCGCAAGGATGTAAAATTGATTAATTTTTGCACCTCTTTGAAATTAAGGCCTATAAAGTACCGATCAGCAACATCAAACTAACTATTCAACAGATTTCAAAAATTTCAATCAGCAGGAGACGCAGTCACGCGGGCATTCATCTACAATACTCGCACATACAGAAACGCGACAAAAAAGCTAGTAAATGAGTATTAAATTCCCTCAAAAGTGGTTCTCCTCCACAAAAATCGAACAAAATGCAACTGATTAGATCGTTCTCAGATCTGAAACAAACTCATCGCACAAATATTACACACGAAAAAGAAAAAGAAAAAAAAAAAGTTAACTTTCAAATTAAATGCAAATCACCTTCCCGGTGCCTGCCATCGCAACAACGCCACGGCATGGTTTACTAGAGGAGGCGATGCGGATGTGCGAATCGACATTCTGGAAAAACGATTGAGTGGAGTTGGCGTTCGAGGTATCGAGCTTGAGGAAGGATTTGCGGAGGCCGGAGAACTGAGTGAGCTGGCTGGTGACGGCGGCGGCGCCGGCGATGGAGGTGGAGACAACCGCCATTTGAGGGTGCTTGTAGTGAACTGTGGGTGAGTGAACTCGGTTGTTATCGGTCTCTCTCTCTCTCTCCGTGTGTATATCTGGATACCAGGAATTTGCGATCATGTGGCGTCGTAATTTATGGTAAATCGCCTCCACCTACCATTGTCACCCCACGCGATGTGGAGGCGCGTGAGAACCACACGCCGCACGGACTTACTTGTGGGGTCATCAACCCTAATGCTTAGTGGGTACTAAAAAGGCTCACTGGGCTAACATCTTTGCTTAATGAGTTTAGGTGTTCCGTGGGCCCAAATACTAGGAGAAGGAGAACTCTATGTAGGGCTCATGTTTGGGAATCACATCCAAATGCTCCAATTTATCGAGTATAATCAAGTGCATCAATAACGAAACTCTTGTAAAAAATAATAATAATAATAATAATAATAATAATAAAAACAAACATCAAATGGAAACTCAAAATGAAATATATTACAAATATAAAAGATCATTATATTACGTGTATAGTATAATACCATAACATTGTACTCAACAACGGCATCTTGGAATGTCGTATTAAACCAAACCGTCAGCGCGGTGGCGATTCCCCATGCCAGCCGGAAAACACCCGTGCCTCCGACGATGGGCATCTCTTGATATTTATCGAGAATCGGGTTATGGGCGAGCATACTAAGCGTATTGTCATTATACCTGCCTTCAGTAAACACGTAATTGAGTGTCATGAGAAAGCCTATGTCCTCCAATGAGGCCCCACCTTATATGTCACGGGCCCGACCAATGGTTTTAGAGTCGAGCTCGGGCCCTACGGTCATTGGATTATCCATCATCCTTATCAAGCGAAAATTCGTAGGTTTGGAAATGTCAAGTTAGACTGGGCTACCGTAATCGCGCTCGGATTTGGGCCCGAAACGGTGTCGTGAAAGTAAAAGTGAAGTTAGACCAACTTCTCCTTAGTGTTTGGAAGGTTTTTGAACCACGCTTGAACTGCTTCGGGCCGTTTTATCGACACCTCCGGCTGCGGTGGTTTTGGCTAAGAAAAGAAGCAAGAGAATTAATGATAGCTTCTCCATTTTTTGTTTTAATTTGCTTTCTCAATGTAAGATGAAGAGAACATTTTTGTGGTTGTTTTTTATATAGGCATACATGGTCTCATTGTGAGAGAGACCGACCAACTAACATATTTTTTTATTAAAACACGCAAATGATAATTTATAAAAATATAGGGTTGGAATGATTCAAAGTTATAAAGCAGAAACCAAAATCGCAAATTAATACTCATCTCATTTTCAACGTGATTTCGCATTATAACATTACATTATCATATTCTCTTATAATTTATTCTCTACTATTGAGTTTGACCTACTAAATAAATTTTGGTGGGTTATTAATTCATTGGGTTCCAAATATGTGTATGATATATTTTTTTTCATTTTCTTTTAGGACCAATTTCGGCCCTAGTCCATTTTGGTAAATATTCCAACTACAAGACAAGAATAAATTGTATAAATACACATCAAATGTATAAATGCGTCCTTACCCATCACCGTTATTATGCTCATCGATCTTATATGACACAATTTATGTCACCTCAAGAAATTCGACATTTTAACTATTTGTTGCATTGTGTCTGCATTGACGATGTCATTATTCTTATATGTTTGGTCGTATATTTATTTTGTTGTATTTATTGTGAATAATATGTAGGTATATTATGTGTTGTATTTTGTTGTCATTGATGAAAGTTTGTAATGAGTGAATGTTTTTCTCCAAGTTGTGAATTTTTCCTTGTACTAATTATTCGTGGGGTTTTCGCTTTTTTTTTTTTTTTGTTTTCTTTTTTACCATACTTAATGTGCCATTTTTAACTGAGCCGAAATGCCAAGTCCGCTAATTTTTACGAAAGTTATCTCTTACAAAAATAATAATAATAATAATAATAATCATATTAATAATAATAATAATTTTTAGTTACATATACTTAATTATGTTTTTTTATTAAGAAAAAAAGCCACATGGGATTTACTTTTCCAAGTTTTGCCTTTCAACTGTCTCCAACAATTAATTTCAATTAGTTTTATGAAAAAGAAAAAAAAAATCAATAACTTTAATTTAGCGTGATTTAGTTTAATTTTAAAATTATTTTTTAGGAATCAGTAATTAAATTAGGATTTAAATTATTTGTTAAATTAGGGTTGATAAATCTAAAACTAGGATACTACCTTCATCCCATTATATTAGGTTTCGGTGGAAATGCGTGCTGAAAAAGTCAATAAAGTGA
Source organism: Mentha longifolia (assembly GCA_001642375.2). Lineage (NCBI taxonomy): Eukaryota > Viridiplantae > Streptophyta > Magnoliopsida > Lamiales > Lamiaceae > Mentha > Mentha longifolia. The sequence goes on from CM038111.1 coordinate 17,125,580, forward strand.
AAGTGGCCTAATATAGTGGGACGGAGGTAGTATATATTTTCCACGATGCACTTTTGAAATGAAACGCAAAAAATGAAAAACATCAGATAAAAGTAAACCGAATAAAACTTGCTGAACTTTTGCTTGTTGCAATATAGAACGCTCATTCATGCTCATCCTTACTTCATTTTAAATTATAATTTCTTACAATTGGTTGTAATCAAGTGAAAGTGGGAAATATTAATATAGGGCAAATCGCCATAATATTAATATTATGATTAAAAAAATCAACACTAATTAATTATGTTACTAATAATTCCACCCATTTAATAATAAATGATATGGGTAACATACTCCAAAGCCATACAAAATTGGCTAAAATTCTATGTTGCCTCGAGAGACTAATTTTTTGGGGACAACACAAAACCTTCATCGCCATGCACAACAAACCTAACTCTATATGCTTACAACAGTTTAGGCAGAAAAATTAAACTGCATAGATATTATGCTGTACAAACAACCAAACATCAAACAAAATAATGCGAGTCTAGATGGCTTCTCAATTGCAATCCTTGAGGTTCTTTCTTGTACTGCTTCGACTCGATATAAGTTTAAATCGACATCTTCACCTGGCTAATCTTGGCTCTACAGCTACCACCTTCTTGTAACGCGTTGAGAAAGTCGCGAGAAATGATGCTCAGTAGCTTCTCGAATTGATTTTTGTACCGACAGTACAATGCATATCCAGCCATCTAGGAAACAAAAAAAATCGCCTTATTTCGTTAAGACAACTATCAATTTTCCAGCTATATAGAAGAAGATATGTTCGTTCATCGTTATCTTACCCCGAGAAATGAGTCCAGCGCAGTTGCAGTGAATAGATTTGCTGGGAGAGCATTCAAGAATCTCGCAAGCCATGCCCAACCTCCTCCAGTCCGTGCAGGTTCCGGAAGCCCCCGACTTCAGTCTGCCATAACAAGACAAAGATTAAAACTAAAACTAATCGGTAAATTGCTTAGCTCTGATTCCAGAAAACTCAAGTAAAGTTAGTAGGAGCTACAAACCTGCACTAAAGCTCCATATAGTTTCATATAGCAGCTCAACCTCTCTAAATAGTCATCGATGCTCTCAATCTTGCCATCTACTTCCTTGTAACCAATAGCTTTGAAGTACTCATCTTTGGTTATGAATGCTTCCTGAATGAACAAACACATATTTAATATTAAACCCACCATAAAATACAATGAACATGCACGAGACAAGAAAACACACGAGTATTTTGAGGATACAAATCCATTCATGTAGTATGGAAGTTCTGAAGAATGAAATACAGAAAATAAAATGAAACAAAATAGAGTTCAAATCACCAAACGTGCCCAGAAAGCAAGAGCGGCAACAAAAGTATAAGGAAGAGGAGACATTAGATATCAAGCCGGAAGAATCACCTCTGCGTAACTTATGTGCTTTGGAGCTGTGTAGATACAAACTCTGTTTAGCTCCGCAATGAGAATATCCATGGCTATTGGGATCTGTTTTCATAAAAGACAAGCATACACAGCAAAGTAGAAAATTCCCACAACCACTTTATCCATTTTCAGTTATTCGCAGAAGAATTCTTGGATTAGATGGTACCTTGGATGTCACGAAAACAACAACACGGCAAGCAGCAAATATGGCATTAGAGCTCCTTTGATTTGCGCAATTGGAGACAATCTGAAATAACAAGGATCTGGGGGTAAGCACATCAATCACCATATTTGCATGAACGAGATAGGTAACAATTTCAAGAAAACAAAGCCGACAGTAACAGGTTCGAGTAGGTTAAATAATACAGTAATAAAATAAAATAATAACCTTCTCAGCAAATAATTGTATACTGATGGATTGTGGACATTCTGGGCTATTAATCAGCTTCTCCAATTCTTCTGCCCTTGTTCTGAATCAAAAAGAAAAAAAGAAAAAAAAAAAGATCAGCATGATGAATTCTTGAATAAGAAGAATAAGGTAAGTTTTGACAATATATACCTGATATTCTCTACAGTAGCTGAAATAGTTCTGATTAGTCTACCTATAGTATGTCCACGGCTGTGGTAATCCTGCAAACAGCAAACAACATACACATGTTAAATAAACTCATGGAATAAAGGTTTAATCAAAAGGGGGGAAAAAAAAAAAAAAAGGAATTCTGCCAACTCAGAGATAACTTTTCTAGTATCTTTCCACCCTAATTTAACACTCTTAAATGATTAAAACAGACTCAGGACTAGGGCTCCATAACTAAAATCAAGCCACAGGATACTTGAAGGGGCTGCAAGCATCCTCACAGCCTCTAGTGAGTGCACAATTAGAGCATACAAAAGTTCCTTCAAGTAAGGACGAGGCAAGAGTTGTCAATGTACTAACTGGAAGAGTGGAAGTACGAGGAGCTAGATGAGTAACAGTACTTGAAGATGATTAAAGGGAAGGTATTTTGGCACCCTTATTTACAAAAGGTAAAGCTATTTTGTAGTGAAACGGTTCTTGTAACATGGACTCAGAACTGATATTTCATCTACTGTTTCTTGAGGCTCTTCTCTACTGTTTCAAGACTAATCTCTTGGTGGATCATTATAATATATCAGGAAAAGTAAGAAATTCATCGAACTGTAAGAAGGAAAAGAAACAAACTTAATAAGCAAAGCCTGCCCTAAGTGCTCATTTCTCTCAGGAAGAGGACTTCCACATCAGAACTCTGTTGACTTAGATTAAATAAACTGATAAATCTTCTAATGCCTAGTGATTCCAATCCTACCACTTAAATAGTTCAAACAGCAATGACTAATAATAATTCAAACATTTGATAACTTATGCTGTCTACTTAAAGCAGATGCTGTAGACTGAGACTATAATTCACCTGACCAGTACTCTCTTTTAGAGCCTTGTTTTTTGTAGATAATTCTTCATAAATTTGCTGCCTTCTTTTTTCCAATTCAAGAGCATTTTTCGAAGCTCTAATTGTGTTTCTTACTGCCAAAGTGAAGCAAGTACAACATGAGAATCAACTCAAAAGTAATGTATTTTATTTGCAGAAAATTTAAAAGAAAACATGATGATTGCACTCCATTCTTTACATCAAATATAGAAATGGAGGGCACAGGGGCTTTCTTGGAGTCTTTACCTTCATTATGAGCCGCACATAATGTATCAGAAGCAATTTTGACTGCAGCTTCTTCAGCAGCTTTTTCCTCAGCCTATAGAGCTTCTGTTTTAGCATGCTCAGCAATTTCAGCTTTTAGTTTGGCCTGCATCATATGCAATACAACTATGTTAATACTGGAAAACACGTTATGTTAATAGCAAAGAATGGGAAACGATATATCAATGTGATACTTTGGCAAATCCATAATTATAAATCAATTAATGTGCAGGAAGATATACCATGTCTTCTGCCTGTTGAATTTTCTCTTCTTGCATTGCCTTCTCCCTTGCACGAGCCATATCATCCCGTATTCTTCTTTCTTCTGATTGGGATATGCGCTCATGATCCCTCTGTAAAGCCGTCAGGTGATTATCCAGGGCTTCTGCACTGTTTGATAATTCAGAAGACGTCAACAACATTAAGGCCCTCACGAAGAATAGACATCATAGCAATTGAGACACAAAATTAACTTACAGTGTGCGCTGATACTGCAAGTCCAATTTTCTATCCCTCTCGTGCTGTAACTCTCTGTCTTTGTCAGTTATAGTTATCAACGAGACAACTTTCTCCGTTTCATGGGCCAACTCTGTCTCCAGGGATGATATTTTGGATCTCACTTCCTCTTGTGATGTGATCAGGGCAACAATATATTAATTCACAAGCAACAAGACCTTATCACTTGATATAAAAAATAAAAAATAAAAAGTTGCTACATTAAAACAAATGCAAAATACTATAAGCCCAGATAATTAAATGCCCTATTTATAATATAATTCTGCGTACCATTACATTAAGTCGAAGTCCATTTCCTAGCTCGTTGATCACTCCTTCAGCTACTCCAGCTTTACCCATCAACTGCTGAGGGTATCGAGTGATGCCATCTTCAGAATCATCACTAATGAGAGGGAGAGAGATGAAGTGTTGCAGAAGGCAATTTGAAACGTGCATTACTACTCCATGTTTCTCCTTTGAAGCTTTCGAATCTCTGCAAGACTTATGCACATCATAAAATATCACACAACAGATAAAAACTAGAAGTAAAGGTGGAAGCATTCCTAGGTTCTGTTTTTGTAAAAGGTGAAGGAGACTCTAAAGTTATATTGTTTAGCTCCGAAAGTAACTTGTCGAAACTCCAATCCGGCTGTGGATCAGCTGCAATGCCATTAACATTTTGTGGACAACGAAGCCCTAGTTCAATCGCTCCCCTGATTTTAACAAGGAACCAATGTATTCAACTTCCAAGTGATTCCAAAAGCAAAAGCAAGAAACACCCAGCTTCACAAAAGTCTAATTCCCAATAAACAACAATGCATGCAGCAACTCTAAATAAGTATATTAAATCTTAATATTCTTAGTGAATCACAATTTATACTCCACTACTTGAAATGGAGAGAAATCAGAGAGAGAGAGAGAGAGAGAGAGAGAGAGAGAGAAACTAACATTGTTTCAAGACAAGAGTGCTCCTTTTGACTCCTATTTGAGAACTTCAAATCACCAAAATGCTAATACCATCTGAAACACAAAAAAGAGTCATGTTTAATATTAGCATAATCATAACCAATTTAAAGAATTATAGATACTGTATTGATGTATAATATTGTGCTTGTTTGGTAGGGGTGATGAGATAAGGAAAAAATTTGGAAATGAATAGTGCACTTGAGACTAGATCATGATATAAAAAGGTAAGATGAGTGTTTGGTATGAAGACTAACAACTACTGTGGTACAATGATAAAAATTAAAATTACAAATCTAACCCTCCATAATTCAAAATTGTTCATGGCAAGAAAAATGAAGAAGAATAGAACAAGAACAAGAATAGAAAAATGAAGAAGAATAGAACCATTGGGTTTAGCCTAATGGCCATGAGACTTGCCTGCAAAGTAGGAAGTCCCGGGTTTGATCCCTGGAGGGAACGAATTCTAGGAGAAGTAATTCTGGGAGTCTGGGAGATGTACTAACTACTAACCGCTAACTACTAACTTTGCCAGATCAAAAAAAAAAAAAAAAAAAAAAAATAGAACAAGAACTCCATGGCAAATTTTCAGCAACAAAGAGATCCAACAACCCAGAAAATTCAGCAACAAGAAATCCAAAATGCATAATTTTCCAAAAGCAAAAGTTCAGCAACAAGAAATCTCAAAATTACAAATACCCAAATCAAACAATCGAATTGAGTCAATTGAGAAAAGGCACCAGGAGTGGAGAACGAGCAGAGGAGGGGCGGCAAGAACCATCATACAGCAATTCAATCTAGGAAAGGCAAAAAGGCAAAGGAATTGAGAAAAGAAAATTACATCACGCAATAGTTGAACTTGCTGGCGAAGACCGGTGACCTCGGCGTCAAAATCAGGCTCAATTCGCACCGGATGCTCATCTGAATTGCCATCGTACGCCGTCGACCTCGTGCGGCAGCGACGCCGGAGGAGAGGGCGGAGTTGCGCCAGAAAATTGAAGAATGGGGTTGAGGATGGAGGCGGCTGCTCGTCGTCAAATGCGGCGGCGCCACCGACTGGATGGTTATGGTGTCGAGAGGCAGTGGCTGCGCCGGCAAGAGCTCGAGAAAGCGGACAGGAGAAGAAAGAGGGCGAAGACTGAAGAGGGTAAAAATGGTCTAAAGTTGTTTTCGCACTTGAACAACAGTGATTAATCGCAGGGGGGTAGGGGCCTGATAAAAATGGGTGGGATATCAGAGTAAGGGTGTGTTTGGTAAAGAAGATGAACCAAGATGAACCAAGATGAGAGAGATCATCTTGGTTCATCTCACTGTTTGGTAACCAACTAAAATAAACTGGAGGGCCCGAGATGAATACAAGGCCCGTTGATATTTTACTGTTCCGCCTTGTTTAGTCATCTCACGTTTTTGGTCGGATGAGGTAACTCATTAAAACAGTAACACAATACTTTCTCTTCTTACCATTTTACTCTTATGTATTTATACGATTTCAAATAATATAATAATAATAATAATAATAATAATATAATAAAATAATTAATAATGTAATAATAATAATAATAATAATAATAATAAATAAATAAATAATAACAATAAAGTAATAATAATAATAATAAATCAATTAATATAATAATGTAATAAATCATAATAAATATATAGTATAATATAATAGTAATAATATATAATAGTAATAATAATAAATAATAGAATAATATAATAAAATAATATTAATGTAATAAAATATCATAATAATAAATAAATAATATCAATAATAGTAGTATATAATAATATAATAATAATATAAATATTAATAATTTAAATAAAATAATAATATGATAATATATAATAGTAATAGTAACAATTATAATATAGTAATAATAATAATAATAATAATAATAATTTAATAATAATAATAGTAATAATTATAATAATAACAAGAATAATAATAATAATAAATATAATAATAATAATAATAAATAAGAACAATAATAGTAATAATTATAATAATATCAAGAATAATAAAAATAATAATTCAACAATATAATAATAATAATAATAATAATAATAATAATAATAATAAATAATAACAATAATAGTAATAATTATAATAATAACAAGAATAATAAAAATAATAACTCAACAATATAATAATAATAATAATAATAATAATAATAATAATACAGAGTAATAAATAATAAATAATAAAGGATACTATTTAATCTCAACGATAAAAAGTGAAATCGGTAGGGGTATTTAATAAGGGTAAAATAGTCAATTTAAATTTTAATCTAGAGTTTTGCAATTTGTACCAAACACAATATGATATCATCCGGGTCTGAATTTTTTGCTACCAAATGGTGAGATGAATGATTCATCTTGACACTATTCATATGAGTCATCTTGAGATGAATCATCATTCTTCATCTTGAGATGATTACCAAACGCAGCCTAACAGTATTTTATCTGCGGGCTTTGACTGAAACACGGGCCGGCATGATAAGGCTCTCTATGATACCAAACACACACAGGTGTAAATCATGATAAGTTGTGTTATCTCACCATACTATACTACTAAAGGCTTGTTTGGTAGCAATGTTGTGATAAGTGAAAAAATTGCAAAGGAATAGTAAGTCATGATATCATACCCAAGATTGAATTTTATTGTTAGTTGTTTGGTGGGAAAGAATAAAACATGATAAAAAAAAAAGCGAAATTACTAATTTATCCCTTTAAAAACTTAAAAATTACAAACACTGTATCTCAAGCTTGGGAGAGAGAGAGCAGAGAAGGGGGGAGGCGGTGGCCAAAGGAAGGCACGGCGGCTGAGGCAAGAGGGGGAGACGGAGAGGCGGCGGCCGAGGCCAGAGGAGGAGGCAGGCGGGGGCGCGGTGGATAGCCTTGGCGACATCGACGACACCTGATTCCGGGAATCCGTGTAAAGAAAATCGGCGAACATTCGCAGGGGAGGCGCCCAGGCATCGCACGACGCCGCACAACAAGGGAAAGGGGTAGGCGTCCTCCAATTTGTTGACATAAATGAATTGGCGCTGGAGCTTGTTGGAGAATGGAGACACGGCAAAATGGAGAGAGAGAGAGAGAGGGAGGACAAGTGAGGAGGGGAGGAGGAAATCTGAGCCGCCGTCATCGCCAACCCTCGAACTTCTGCGTGCTGGGAAGATGGAGGAAGAAGGAATATGAAAAGGACAAAAAGGGCCAACGTGTAGAAAATGGTTACTGTTCAACCATTTAATTCTTATCAGGGCCTCTACCCGTGTTAAGTTTTTGGACAGGAACAGTGGTTTTGGAACGGGCTTGACTCCAAACACGGGCTTCCATGATATGGGTAACTGTGATACCAAACACATGATTAAGTGAGATAACCCATGTTATCCTATGATAACATGGCTACCAAACATGCCCTAAGTGCTTGTTTGGTAGGGTTGATGTGATATCTTAGTCAAACTCGTGATATCTTGGTAGGGTTGATATCTCTATGATAAAATTAAGATTTGACTTTTGAATTATTGTGTTTGGTACATAAGATTTGAAAATATAGATATCTTGGTAGGGTAGACTAGACTAGACATGATAAAAAAAAATTACTCATTTAACCCTAGAAATTTTAAATTTAATTTCCTATCATTTTATATTTTATATAACCACAAACTGAAATAATATATATATATATATATATATATATATATATATATATATATGCTACTAGTATCAATTTTATACTAGAAAAAAGTAAAAATAATCTTTTTTTTAAAAAGAAAAATTAAAAAAAATGGAGGACATAAAATTAATCACAATCACTGTTCCATGGAAGAGATGTGATACGAAATCATTATGTAACAGTGTTTCTAGAGCGGGCTGAGCATTAAAAGTGGGCCTTTAACTTTTTGAAACATGAAAACCAAACATAAGATAAAAGTGTGATATTTTGGTCAAACCCATGATATCACACCTATCAAACATGCACTAAACGAAATCAAGTTATCCTGAAAAAACATGAACATGGCCAACAAACAAAAACCTAGTAAGCAAGAATCTTGAAAACACCAAAAACCAACGGTTGGAAAATTAGTTAGTCCCTAAAACGTACCAAGGCCGTGAAGAAAATTAGGAAATTCTTGGGACTTAGATCCCTCGCCCTATTTCTCAATCAATAATCTTTCACACGATTTCTACCGAAACTGGCATCAACACGAACCCTAGAGTAGAGGAATTTCACCGAATCGAGGGGGAAACTGCGATCGAGGGCAAGTTAATCTTGATTGATTGCTGGGGTTCAAGTTCAAGGCATGATTGATTTTTTTAGTATATATAATAAATAAATTGTAATACTATCTTATTGGGCTTTTATTCTCTTGGGGACTTTTTTTATTTATAATAAATACAATTAATTTGACTTTGATTTAGTGACTAAAATATACAATGTATAGATGTTTAATATTTGTAGAGTTTTAAATTTGACTTCGTATTTAAAATAAACTTTTTGTAGCACTTGTATAAGCAAATAAGTCAGTATTTTTTTCTAAATATTGGATACATATTCTCAAAAGTAATATGCGGTCAAAAAATGATTAAAAAATTGAAAACGTTAATTCAAACACAATTATATAAAACTGTGAGAAACTTCTTATATAGTACAACAAACATGTACATACATTGTCAAAGTAGATTTTCAAACTACTATTAATCTAAATTCTTGAAATTAACACATTTGTGATAAGCATTGCCATTAAATTTGTATTAATAGTTTTTTTTTTTTTTTTTTTAAAGAAACATCATATATATATATAATCAATCCCTTACGGGGGAAGGACATAATTTATGGTGAGGATGAACCAAAAGTGCTCATCCTCCAAACTACAACCTGATAATCTAAAACAAAAAGCCCACTCAAAGAGACATATATACAAACGAGCTACACTGAGTTTAAGGCAAAATAATAATAGGAAAATATTTTCCCCACAGGCTTAACCTCGTACCTGGGGCGGCCCTACAGATGCAGGGCGAGCTACACTGAGTTTAAGGCACGTAGTACGAACTCATTTCGTCTCAAAAGTGGATATTAAGATAAAACTTGAATTGTACTTGATGTGACATACTTATTTTGTTTGATGGAATATAATATTCCTCTGTCCCCATTACATTGTACCAACTGCATACCAAAATTGATTTTTATTTATTTATTATTTTTATTTTCTTCAATTTCTATGTAATATAATTTTGTCTAATATTATATTATTAGTTAACAATAATTCATCAATTCAATTAGGGTATATAATTTTTTTTTAAAATTCAATTTTTAACTAATTTGAGTTCGAGCTCGAACTCAAATTTTCTTTTAACATTCCAACTGAATAAAAAGTAAAATAATTTCATCAAACATAAACTAATTCATTGACAATGATTCAAATTCTCTTACCTACAATTTTATAATACATAAATGCTAAAGCTCGATTATATATGAGGTGAACATGTTCGCGAGCAAATTGAGTCGAATAATACCTAAATACTCGAGCTCGACTCGATAATTTTATTGAACTCGAATTCGGGCTCGAGTTCGCCTCAATTGTTGATGAATTCAAGTTTAAACGAGAGTTTTTTTCGAATCGATGGCCGGGTAGCTTGGCTCGTGGAAAACAAGTTTGAAACTTTGTAAATGTATCTATTTACAATTGTGCAATTAAACCATGAAAGACTTATTAAAAGCAACTTAAAAAAAAATGAAGAAAGAAAGAAAAGAAAAAAGAAAAGGGAACTTGTTCCAAAAAATACAGTCATATTAGTCGCGCTTCCAATCGACCGGAGCCCTAAATCCTAACATCCCCCATACCTCGTACGGATTCTGCGTACTATCAATCGACAAATCCAAACCATAGTTTGTTTCTCCACACTCATCATGGCGGGTATGGGCGACGGCTACGTCGGCACGGCGCAGGACGCTGTCAGGATCCGGCGGCTGGAAAAGCAGAGGGAGGCGGAGCGCCGCAAAATCCAAGAACTCAAGAACAAAACCGCCGCTTCTGAAGGCCAGCCTGGCCTCCTCCAGTTCGGCTCCAGTACCTCAGAGGTATAATGTCCTGATCTATCGAATATTTGATTCACTTATCGTTGCGGTACCTAGTGATGGAAGTTACTTTAATTCTCAGAAAAGTATGATTCGGTAGGTTTGGAGCTTGTTTAGCTTGAAATTTCTAAGATTCACTTGTAAGATGAGTGTGTGTTTGTGTATGTTTAAAAGTACTATGAAGGAAACTGAAATTATTGGAACCATCTGTATTTTGGTGGTTGATTGACGTTGAGTATTTGTTTATTGTTCAGATATTGGAGACTGCATTCAAGAAGGAAACTGTTGGTCTAGTTACTAGGGAGCAATATGTTGAGAAGGTATGAATAATTTCTCTCTCTTTTGCGATTTCTCCCAGCCCCTTTTCCTGGATGGGGCGGTTATGTAATGGGTTGCTTGTGGTTCTTTCTATGCTGCGTGTGTACGGTTTGTCGAGTCTTGAAGCTATTTTGTGTAAACATTCCTGTATATGCAGCATCAGCTAACTTTTCCTTCTGCTGCAGAGAGTAAATATTAAGAATAAATTCGAAGAGGAAGAGAAGGAGAAGCTCCTAAAGTTGCAGCAAGAGTGAGTTAACTAATTTTCTGTAGAATTGTGACCGCTGTTTGTTCTCTTAATTTTGTTTTTGACCCCTTTTTCTTTGGCAGGGAGGAGGAGCTTCAGTTACAGAAATTAAAGAAGCGGAAAATAAAGGCAGACCCAAGACTATCATTTGCTGATGAATTTGAGAATGACAATGAGGAGGAAGATGATGAAAATGGTAAGCATTTACTGGCTGTACTTCTAGCTTCGTTTGTTTTGTTACAAGCGTTTGTACGATTGAATTCATCCGGACATGTATATGCAGAATCGGTTGCTATATCTTCTTTTAGTATTTTTTTATTTTAATACTAGTTAGACACTTTGTTATTATGTTATTCCAACGCCTTTCAGTCATTTGATAGCTTATCCATTGATCTTTCACAAGGTTAGACCTCTCCTTTCCAAAGCTTAGGTTCCATTTTACATTTCTGAGTTGCAGTTTCTCCTATTATTGGATGGTTAGACCTCATGGTTTTTGTTGGAATTCTATTTTTTCTATGTACTTGGAACAGTTTGCTGTATGGTTTATCTTACTTTTTGGGTAACTATGATCTCTGATGGATAGATTTCTGTTTGAAGGATGCTTCTTTTTCAAAGTAAAAGAGATATTTTCCATATTGGATTTCTGTTTGCTTTGAATTTAAATTTGAATTTTGTTACTGCTGAAAAATTGACGACATAAAGTTGAATTTCTGATGTTTTAAATTTTTAATGTTTCTGGCTTTAATGGCATGACTACACTCTTATGTTGCACATTGACACATTACACTCTTGTCTTTGTAGAAGACGATGAAATCCGCCGGAGATTTGGGAAATATGGAAAAGATCCTACAGTAGAAACTAGCTTTTTGCCTGATAGGTAGGAATTTCTCTCCTCTCGTTTCTGGTTTGGTTCAGTAGCTTCTATGTTGAACATGTCTATTTCACGTTTCTTTGGCCCTATTTGAATTACTATGGTATACATTCCGATCCTGTACTTATTAATGGCCTTTGGAGTTTGAAGCATACTCTTACAGTGAGAGAGAGGCAGAGGAACAAGCTGAGCGCGAACGCTTACGAAAACAGTGGCTTCTTGAGCAAGAACAAATCAAAAGTTAGTAGTAAAACCCTTTATGCGTCCATGTGTTCTAGTTTATGGTATTCTTAGTTAAGTGCCATCTTCTGGTTGTTTTTATAGATGAGGCTCTTCAAATCACTTACAGTTACTGGGATGGTACTGGCCATCGAAGGGCAATCCAGGTTTGTGATTACTTTGGGTCTTGATTCAGTGATTCCCCCCGAGTTATTTCTTTATGCCGATAACATTGGTAAACTATGCTAAACTGGCTTTTGCATATAACAGGTGCGGAAAGGTGACAGCATTGGGGAATTTCTTCGTGCTGTCCAGCAGCAGCTTTCTCCTGAATTTCGAGAGGTTCGGACAACGTCAGTGGAGAATCTGCTCTATGTTAAAGAAGATCTCATTATTCCACATGTAAGACCTTGATAATAAGAGCCGACACTCAGCCATCTCTGGTTGTAATTGGCCAAAATATCTAGACACGTTTTTCTTTTCGATCTGAACTTCTTATCTGTATATGCGATATGGAATATAAAACCATGTCCTGTACTTATTTGTATTCATTTTTCTCTCTTTATTGCAGCAACACAGTTTCTATGAACTTATTGTGAACAAGGCTAGAGGGAAAAGTGGACCGGTAATGTCCAATTTCTCAATCTCTTTCAATTTCAGAGTATATTAGCACATCCATGGTAATACAACTCGTGAAAAAGGATAACCTAGTTGATAATGATTTTCAAAATCATCATAGATTTGTATTTAATGCATTTCAAGTTGTAGGACGGCTACATTACTGCATGCAAATGTCTTAGATGTACTAGCTAAACGGATGTGGAATTTCTAGCCACTCCATTGATTTATCACATGCAATTTGTTATTGCATACAATGAACATCAGCTAGTTTCGTGAACACTAAGAACCCCCTAGCCCTATTATGTTGAATATTTACCAAAGTCCTGTACCTCTCTTCAATTGTTCAGTTACACTATCAGGGTTGTTATCTGTAAGGGTGTGTTTGCTCTAGAATTCCCACAAGTTTTACTATTTCTTCCACAATACAACCAACAGATTAACACTATTTTATCATAATAAACCAACATTAACCTTTTCTTTTCTTACTACAATTTGCACTTTTAATATATTACATCAAAACTTTTCCAATGCCCTCCAACTTGCAAACATTATAAAACAAGCCTAATATCTGCGTTTGGTTTTACTCGCAGCTTTTCCACTTTGATGTACATGAGGATGTTCGAACCACTGCTGACGCAACAAAGGAGAAAGATGAGGTAAGAACTTGACCTTGTGAAGAATCCTGTAGTTTGATACTCCTGCCTATTCGACAAAATTATCTTCTGCATGTGTCGAAAATGAGAAGGAGCAATTTTTCAAGTTCTATATCTATTTCACTATTTTGAGTTTTTTTTCTTAGCTGTCTCTGATCTCTATTGCTGTCTAGTGAACTAGAGATGTTTTCAAGTTCTTCTTCTTCTTCTTGAATCTTCTAGTGTAATGTGTCGAAACAGTATTTGCAGACTTCCTCTGCACAATTATTGGGTGGCAATATGTGTATTAGTCTAATTCATCCTTCTCCTCATCCACTCATTTTTGATCGGATCAATTAACTGAAATAAATACTCTCTTTTTTCGCAGTCGCATGCTGGTAAAGTTGTGGAGAGGCATTGGTATGAGAAGAACAAACACATATTTCCTGCTTCAAGATGGGAGGTACTCTCCCTCTCCTCCCTCTCCCTCCCTCTCTCTCACACGCACACAATGTATATTCACACTTCACGTGATAGTTGCTCAATATTCACAAACCACGTACCCTTTTTTCTCGTGTAGATATATGACCCGACAAAGAAATGGGAGCGATACACAATTCACGGGGATTGATTCAGACAACTTGGAGCTTTCATATAGAATTGGTTTATGCATTTCTGTAATTTGGAAGAAGGTCGTTTCAAGTTTAAAGATTTTACTCATGTTAAAAGACATAGGTTTAGATTCTGGTTATTTTGTGGCGCTGCCAGTTTATTCTATTGGAGCAACTGAATTGGAATTAGTACTGAAATTGATCTCACGCATCTGCTGGTATTGAGTTGTTGAAGGAGATTTGCTTGTATTGTATGATACTCCTACTTAGGAAGGCGACAATGTAATTCGGTTTATTTATAAATTTTGCCCCTTGAATGTGGATTTTGGTCATACATGACTAAGGTATGGAAATAATGAATGCTTTCTTTTTATTGATATTAACAATTAACAATGTCTGTGGTGGAAATTAAAGTACAATTAGAATTACAAGAACTATAAAAGGGGTTTAAGACTTTCTGTGGAATTTATTTTCATATATATATTTAAATGAAACAGCATATGCACTCTGATAATTCTCATCAAAATTCGAACAAAATTTGGCAGACCCATGAACTGATATTTAGATACAAATTAACTATGGGTGAAACGATGGGAGGCAATGGCTCTATATTGCGTTTTCGGATTTAGATTTTCGGATGTTTGACATGTGTTAAAAAATATTTTTAAAACTAACATTTTTGTTTATAACTTTTTTTTTAAAATAAGAATTATTATTGATTTTAAAAATATTTTTAATACGAGTATCCGACTAGGCAATATGTGCAACAAAGGAAAATAATCCACCTTAAAATTCACTTCTTGAATGCAATTAAATCGAAAAGTGGAATAACAGATTTCCATTTTAAGCCTCTCTCTCTGTGTGTGCGGGAAATCTTGAATATAAAATGGTGGTACGTTAGGCGATTTTCCGGTTTTGCCCTTCCGGTCCACGCGTTAAAAAGGTAAATTCATGCTTCTCGGTCTTCACGCACACTCCGCACACACAATTCCCCCTTTTCTCTCTCTCTCCCCCCTCTCTGGTTTGGGGCAAAACCATTAATAAAGGAATCAAAAATGACAATTAGGGTTTTTCTGATCCTCGCGCTGCTCCTCTTTTCCTCATCACTTCTGCAAGGTAAGAATCTCGGATCCAGATTCATTTCGTTTCTCCATTTCCACTCTGTAATAGCTTTGCTCGATTTTTTTTCGTCTTTTTACTGTTGAAGTATTGGTCAATGCCTCTATGCATGCACATGCACGGGAAATTCTGGCTTGCAGCTTGAATTTCGCAGTTGTTTGTGGTATTATCTTGCATTTATGATTCTTCCGTAGTGCGATTAAATTAGATCGAGACCCTATTGTCGTGTTTTGTGCTGATTTTGATCGTTGAGCTGGATTTGGTTGTTTATTAGTTTTGGTTATAGTTTTTATGATGATGTTTGATTTTCTGCGGTTTACTAGTCTTGCATTTGTGTTAGTTTTGGAGTTGCTGCTGTTGACTGTTGTAATAATTGATGATTTAAGTTTATGCTGATTCAGTTTACCTATTCAGCAGTCTACAAAGGGAAGTTTCTTAAGTCAAAGGAGATCTTTTTCTAAATGGAAAATTTCTCCCAAACCAGATATGTAAGGGATGGCAGTTACTGATTTTGCTATCATTTTCGAATTCTTTTGGGTGTTTTAGTGCACAGTTCCCTTGGTCCACTTTTGTACTGATTTCCAAATTATGGATGTATGTTAATTTGCTCTTAGCTTTTGTATCTATACGGACTGGTTTGATGCATAATTGTCGCGTGTGCCATACTCCAGATTCAGTTTATGAATGTCTATGTGTTCCTTTTGCTTTGTAGTTGCAAGATGTGAGCCAGACCCTGATAATGAAGTTGTTGATTCGGCTGAGGAAGCTGGGGATCTCGGAATTGTTGGGGACGATACCCAAGATTTTGCTAGTGGGACTTTTAGTCCAGCTTCAGGCGTGGAAACTGTTACTGTTTTCCCTAAGAATCCCTCAAAAGGTTAGTTACTTTAATTAGATTTTTCGTCTCAGCCTTTTATGACCTGTACCTCTAGAGTAAGCATATGTAATCTTGTCTTATCTAGTGTGGTGTAACTTGATTTCTGAGTTTCTAATTCTTTTTGCAGCTGTTGTAGCTGGGGAAGAAACTGAAGTTCTGGTTGGAATTAAAAATGATGGTAATGCTTTGTCTCCTCATGTTGTGTGTGTGTCTGTATTTTGCTTAATTTTCTGGAATTGCAATGTAGTTGTTGGTTGCTGGATTTATTCTCTTCGAATGCTACTCGGCCACCCCCTCTTCTTTTTCTTCTCGCTCGATGCTTCTTGCTCTAATGTGAATCTGATTCTAAACTTGGTATATTTCAATATAATGCAGGGGAATCAACTATTAATGTCATTGCCATACAGGCTAGTCTTCATCTCCCTTACGAACATCGCTACTTGCTCCAGAATCTTTCTACCCAGGTATCTCTTCTTTATTCCTTTGCCTGATATTTTGTGCTTTTAAACTTTTGATATTTATAGACATCTAGTCTATAGATAGTCTTTCAGAGACTTCTTATATTTAAGGAGCAGCTTACTATTGGGATTGCATTGCTGCAGAAATGTCGTGTAAAATCAGATGTTCTATTGTCGGCCTTTCCATTTGCATTGCTCATGCTATCTCTGGAGAGATTTGGTGTTCTATGTTCACCTTTTCTTTCTTTTCTTTTCTTTTCTTTTGTTCCCATTATGGGTGGAAACTTATATAGCACATCACTAGTAGCATCCTATTTTCTATTAAGAGAAAGCAACCCTTGTTCTGAGTTGCTCACCATGATTTTTGCAACTATGAACATTTCTATGATAATCCATCAGGAATCACCTGGTGACTTGAAAATCACTGCTGCAGCCTGTGTATATTCTCACAGGCCTCTGTTAATTATTTAAATGCTCTGATTTTGTAGACTTTTAATAATGCAACGGTTCCCCCATCAGCTCAAGCAACTTACCCTTATATATTTGGCGTAAGCAAGTTCTTACAAGTAAGTCTGCAGAATAGTTAAGTGTATCCTTAGATTTACTTTTGCATTTTGAGGTTGGCCTAATTTTTGATGGCTTTGTTTTCCGTAAACCTGCTGCAGTCTGGCGAGTATGATCTTGTGGGAACTATTGCTTATGAGATCGCCCAGCAGCCTTACCAGAGTACCTTCTACAATGGAACAATTGAAGTGTCTGAGCCAGGTGGCATGTTCAGCGTTGAATCGGTGTTCTTGTTTTGCCTTGGAGTAGCCCTTCTTGGACTTCTTGGATTCTGGATACGTGGCCAAATTCAAAATTTATCCAAGGTAAAAGCTGGATCTTTTTGCTTAAGCTGTATCTCTAGCATGTCTTACTATTTTGTGAAAGCATCTAATAATGTAACTTAGTGTGCTAGAGAATGCTAGTGTAATTTCCAAGTATAAATAACTTAAGAGCTGCTGAAAGACATCATTGTACCTATTGCTAATCATAGAGTGTTAGCTTGTCGTGGTCTTTTACATGTAACATTTCCATAACCCTTAACTTTTTAATGCGTTTTTTACTTCATTAATACCTAGGAAGCTTCCTTTTGTTCAGTTTCGTGCTTTTCCCTTTTTTAATTTGGAGAGAGAGGTAGGGGGAGAGGGATTGGTTTGGATTTGAACTGCTTTTGTGCAAAAGCTGGTCTAATTCCAAGCTGGAAATGCAGATGTTTGTGATCCTATTTATTCTTCTTTTATGACCTCTGTTCTAGTTCATTTGGGTGCTGATATCTTTATCTGAAGGTGATTAGTTTGTCAATGATGGTTCTCTGAATGACATAGGACAAAAAATGATTGTAAATGTCAACATTATAACTGAATTGTAATTTTCCTTTTTGTTGTGATTGTTGGCTCGACCTGGATCAAAAGTTGGATGAAGTAATCAATTTTGCTAAGTAGCTCCTGCTTTTCTTTCTCAAGAAATCCCTCACCCTCTCTTTCTCTCACTTCTCATAATCAGAAAACCAAGAGGGCGCCAAAGGTGGAAGTCGGAACTGGAACAACTGATGCCTCCATGGATGAGTGGTTGCAGGTTTGTGCAACAACTCTTGCACTGAGTTTTTTTTTTTTTTTTTGCACTCTGAGTTTGTTATTAGTTCTTTTCTTTTTTCCTTTTCTGAAGAAGGCATAGCCTAATATGTATTCAAATTTCCAGGGAACTGCGTATACCCAATCTGTCTCCAACAAATCGAAGAAGAAAAAGTAGACGAGCACTTCCAACCAGTCCACTACAGGTGTGGCATATACCGGAGAAGGTGGGCGAAACAGGTTCGAATGTACAAGGGATGCGTAAAGATTAAGTAGTTTTTTTGAAGAATTGGCTATGAAAATTACCTGCATCACTGTTGTAGCATGAGGAAGACATCTTATGTTCTCTTTCTTAGATACAATTCAGAATTTTGAGCCACTTTTAAATGCCAAACCAACTGAGTTAACTTCAGGAAGTTGACAATTTTGTAAAATTATGAGATTTTAAGTTATTTTGGCTGTTATTTTCTTGAAATTTCAAAATGTGCCGAATCGAATCAATTTAATTATTTTGATTTGTACTTTTGGTTTTCGTGCAGTTTGAACTTTTTGCACACTTCATGATCACTCCGTTTTGTATACTTTTTCCATCCTATTTATAAAGAGTCAACTAATAGACTCAATTTTACAATTTTATAAGGCGGGCTCTTTATAAACGGGATAGGTCTAAAAACAAAAAAACTCTCTGATTATGGACTACTACCTCCATCTCATTATATAGTCATCTTTTCGTCTTGGTCTATCATATCATATTAGTCTTATTTTTTAAAATGGTAAAAAAATATTTTGTTACAATTAACTCTTTTTTTTTAGAATTGATTATAGCCACATATTTCTTCATTCTTTAGTTTATGTGTCTATCTAAAGGGGACTAATTTAATGAGATGGAGGTAGTACTTTTCAATTACAAATGGATTTCTGGTGTCTTTTTTCATGATTTTTTTTTTCTTTTCTAAAATGGTTTGTGAATACGTGTTCGGACTATATATATTCTGTTTCAAATCATTTTCTGACAATAAATTGGAGAGCATAACTATAAATAAGAGTGACTGTCCTTTGCATCTCATTTTGTTGATTTTCATATTTCCTGTTTATTTAAAGGGTGGATTTTTGGTTGAATCTTGTCAATACACATAATCGAAACAAATGATATTTTGAGACATCATGAATGGCGGCGATTAATCGACTAATAAATCACATCCATGGATGTATATTTATTTTAAAAATTAGAAATAGAAAAAATGAGTATAATTTAATGTTCAACTGCCTTACCAAATCAGCTGAAAAGAAGGGCTCCTCATAATGGCTTTTTACAACTAAGAAATTTAATAGATTTTTTTTTTCTTTTTTTTTCTTTTCTTGGAGTATGATAATTTTAGCTTTAAGAAGAGATGGATAGACAAACAAATGTCATCCACATTTTATTTCTTCTTCTTTTAACGCTTTTTTTCCTAGTAAATTTATCGAGATAATGATATGGGTGTGTACCAACTCACCATGAAAAGCAAAATAAAAATTAAAAAAAATAAGCAAAAAAAAGAAAGAATTTGCAATGACATTTACGCGCCTTCATTTCAGCTAAGAGTCTGAATTAAGGTCATTGATGTGCCCCTCAAAAATAAAAATAAAATGAAATAAAATAAAATAAAACAAAATAAAAGCTCATTGATGTGAACCAAGAATTTATGAGTGTGAAGCCGACAATTATATTAGAATACATTTTTTTAGATTGATGAAAGAGTGAGATAAAAAAGTTACAGTATATTTTTTTTATTCGATCCCTTCTATGAAATTATTCTTCATAAAAAAAGACTCATTTGATGTGTGCGGGTATGACCTAGGATTAAATTATCGAGGGGATAATACATAAAATAAATTCATCAGCATAATTCGAGTTTTAAAATTCCGACGAAACACCTAGAGATTCCGACGACTAGCTTCAGCATACTCACCCCACATAGGTGTCTGCCCTTGCGTGTTAGTGTTTTCTCTTTTCAGAATATATTGTGCTGCATTATACTTGTGACTTTGTAAGTATCAATTAGCATGATAAAATTAAAATGAGTGTTCAAGCAGATTGGTTTATTTACTTATTTTATTTTTTCCCTATTCTTGGAAGATGATCAATAATGATTCCCTATTTCCCCCCTTATGGTGATTCGAACCTCTGACCTCTTGGTTGGAGGGAAAACATTTTATCAACTGAGTTGCGTTTCGTTGTCAAGTAAATTGGTTTATTCATATCGAACTAATTAGAGATTTTTCAAATAGTAAACTGTCATTGAAGATTTTCATTTTTAATGTTTCAAACATAATAATGTACTTATTTTCAAAATAAAAATTAAAATATATATATATATACTTGCACCGGTCTTGGAATAATTTTAAAACTTTCAATTATAGAGAAATGATATGCTACTCCCTCAATGGTGGGCACCTTCTTCGTTTTTTCGATTTGACATTATTTTGTTCTATTTTTCGATTGTTTTATATTCTAGTATCATATAAATTAATATAAAAATCATTAAATCTACAAAATAAAAATAAAAAATCAAAGGTCAATTTGTCTTAATACTCATTTTTTGATGTTAGAAGTAAAAAAGAACAAATCGAGCTTTGACTTTTATTTATTTTGTACATTTAATGATTTCTATATTAATTTTTATGGTATAATAATTAAAACAATCGAAAAAATCGAACAAAACAATTTCAAATCGAAGAAACGAAGAAGGTGCCCACAAAAGTGCACATCATTAAGGGAGCAACATATCATTTCTCTTTTAGTACAGTATGTTTGAAAATATAACTTCCTACATAGTTTCAAATGAGATAAAAGAGACTAAGAATTTAATATAAAAAATTAGTTGGGAGTTGAAGGGATCCTTGTTTTTAATATGAATGCACCTTGCACTTGCGATGTAGATTTGCTAAGGTCATTTCAAATCAAAATAACTTATTTCGATATTAATCAAAATTTAATGTTGTCGACATATAATTGAGGTAATTGGCGTTGATTAATCAACATGCCTCAACAAAATGGGATAAAAATGATAATGCAATAATTAATTAAGATTTAATCAATTAATTACATAAATCAATTAATAATATATTTCTATTTTTTTCACCTGGTTTTGGGGAATGAGAAATGAAATTCGTTTTTAAACACGATAAGTGGATTTAGTTAGGATTAAAGTGACAAATTTCGTTTGATTTTGTATAAAATGTCACATTTTTTATATCTTGTATTAAATTAGTACTAATGCATATAGGCCCTTTTTTTTATAAGTGTCTTCCATCATCAAATTATGCATATCAAGAAAGTGTGTAAATTTATATTTTAACCTTATTTATTATTCACCAACTTATATATAACATTAACTATAAGGATAAACCGAGAAGAATTTAACTATTTTATCATCGAATTTCAAAATAAAACACTTAAAAAAATAAGAATAAAAAGCCAAATATGACACTTAAAAAAAAAGAAAAAAAATGTATTTGGATTAATTGATAAATCAATATCCTCGAATTCTTAGTCAAAGGTCAACTAATTAAGCATCAATATAGGAGGCTATATATAGCCATAATTTGCAACGAATAATTCATATTGCATAGTAAAACATATTTATGGATTTCATAATTCGAAACGGCACCATAATACATATTCTGACATATGTTATTTATTGCATCCAGATATTGTACATCAGAATAAAATTATTATTTAAGATAGTACGTACATCTCAAGGGATAATCAGATGTAAAAACTAACATAATTAAATATGAATTAGACGTACCAAATTATATTTATGTACTTCGAATTAATATCTACAAAATTAATTAATGTTCGGCTTAATTTCAATGAGTTCGAATATGATTAAATATATTTTTTTTTTCTTTGATATTTCCTACGAATTATGCCCTTTTCAGCTAAAATAACAATTATTTTAGTTGTTTAAATTTCTTGGTCCAAATAATGAATGAATTACCAATTGTATATGGAAGTTGGAGCAACATTACATGTGGGAGTTGTAGGAAGTATTAATTAAGCTTTGCAACTTTAATTAGTTACAAATCTTTTTCTTCAACCTCCACTTAATTTAATTTAGTGCAAACACATGCAAAATATTTCACCTTTTTTTAATTAATTATCCAACCTTAATTAAGTCTTTTGGATTTTAATTAATCCACCATCACCAGACTTTGCTCATTAATGCAAACCATTAGGTTTGATTTCATAAATATACCCTAAACTATTATTAAAATTAAGCTCATAATTAATTTGGACCAAACTAACCTAAAAAAGAGATAAATTCAAGAACATTTGACACTATTGAATAAAAATTCAAATATGTTAAAAAATTTGTACTTTTGATCAAACTCAATATACATCATTATAATTCAAGGACCATCATTTAAAATTTATTGCATGTATGATATAAAACCTGCAAAAGTAATCATAGTTATCAATCGATGTGCATCATGATTCAACCATGAACACTATTTTTTTGTTTTTTTGGGAAAAATGTAAATCTTCAAGTTGATTCATGTGAATTGCTGATAGAAAATAAAAATTGCCTTAAAAATGAGGGCTTTTCTTTTCTTTTTTTCCTTTTCTGCTTCCCAACTGTGTGAAATGTGAATGGCAGAAAAAATATAGTAATAATAATTGATGCAATAATCAAAGAAAAAGTAGAGCAAAATGCTGTCAATTCATCAATGCCATTAGACTCACAGCCCCCCACCTCACAAAATTAAAACAAAAAAAAACAATATTTTTATAATTATAAAAAAAAAAGAGAGGTTTTAATTAGGTGAGAAAATGGAGGTAATTAAGTTAGTTTAGAGAAATACAGAAAGGACCAAAATGTGCAGTTGAAGTCTCATTAAATGATGATAATGGCCTTTGCTAAAGCTGTGCATGTGCCCTCATTTTTATGCTAATTAATTTAATAAATATCTCCTTTTTCTTCCTATTCTCATCCTCACTCGATCAACACAACATAAATAATCAAAAATCCCATTTGATATTTATACTAATATACATAATGTTACCACATTGTCACTAATCACTATACTGATTTAATATTAACACATACACACACACACACAAACACACAAAAAACCCATTTCATAACAAGAGATGGATGAATCAAAAACTTTAAATAGCTCTTTGATTAGCATATACATACATTTAAATTTTTTTCCAATGATTTAATTAATTTTGGAGCTTTAAATCTTGAGTCATGATAATGGGACCTAACCTCATGTGATATCATTTAAGAATATTGTCGGTTTGATTAACTTAATTACCAAAAACCTTTGATTAAAATAATAAAATAAAATAAATAAATACCAAAAACCACTTTCTTCCAAGAATTGTGTGTATATATACAATGTCCGTTGTGCTTCATTCTCATTCAACAATCAAAACCCATTTTCATCATCACAAAACATTTCATGGGTTTCTTCTGAATATTCAAAAAAAGAAAGAAGTTAGTGAAGAGAGAGAGAGGTCCAAAAAGAATGGGGGTTCATTCCCTTTGTCAGAGTTTCTTCTTCTTGTCTTTATTATTTGCAGCGAGTTTTTGCAGTGCTGATGACAAGACTTTCGAGGTTGTTGGCAGTACAGAATGTGCCGATTGCAGTTTCAATAACTTCAAGTCCTCTCAAGCATTCTCAGGTATTTGCCCTCTCTCTCTCTCTCTCTCTCTCTCATGAAATGTTGTGATTGTGTGTGTGTGTGTTTTCTTTCATTGTTAACTAGCCATGCATGTATGATGTATTGTAGTTATAGTTCTTGAGTATATTACGTTTGTGAATGCAAGAAAGTTCCATAATGTTTTCTAGCTTACATGTTAAAAGGTTTGAATTAATCATTACATGATGAGATTATGTTGGATTATTAATACACGTGGCAATTTGGAGAAATACATGTCAAGATTTAAGACTTAGTTTGTAATTATATGTAGGGACAAAACAATCTTAAATTATCTTTTAATTATGATTATTGAGTAAATTGTTTGTTGAATCTGTACATTAATTATATTATAGGTCTTAGTGTGACCATCGACTGCAAGCTCAAGAACGGCGACACGAAAAGGTACGGCGCCGGCGAGCTCGACGGCGAAGGCAAATTCAAGGTACAACTTCCGAAGGAGCTGGTACAAGATGGCCAGAGCCTCAAGGAAGAATGCTACGCGCAGCTCCACAGCGCGGCCTCCGTCCCTTGCCCCGCCCACAACGGGGTCGAGGCCTCGAAGGTCGTGCTCAAGTCCGAAACCGGACAAAAGACGACCTTCGCCCCCGTGAAGAACTTACAATTCTCGGCTGCATTGTGCTCTTCGAAGACATTTTGGTCTCATCCGTGGTTCAAGCATCTCCCGAAACCGACCCTGCCCCCCTACGGCCACTCATGGCCCCCTCTCCCGCCCCTCTACAAGCCTAAACCCTCCGTCCCGATCTACAAACCACCGGTTCCTCCTGTCTACAAGCCTAAGCCAGAACCACCAATCTACAAGCCCAAGCCAGAGCCACCGGTTTACAAACCTAAACCGGAGCCACCAGTCTACAAGCCCAAGCCGGAGCCACCGGTCTACAAGCCCAAGCCAGAAACCCCGGTTTACAAACCTAAACCGGAGCCACCGGTCTACAAGCCCAAGCCGGAGCCACCGGTCTACAAGCCTAAACCGGAGCCACCGGTCTACAAGCCCAAGCCAGAACCCCCGGTTTACAAGCCGAAGCCTAAACCACCGATCTACAAGCCCAAACCAGAACCCCCGATTTACAAGCCGAAGCCTAAACCCCCGATCTACAAGCCCAAACCAGAACCCCCGATTTACAAGCCGAAGCCTAAACCCCCGATCTACAAGCCTAAACCGGAACCACCGGTTTACAAGCCTAAACCTAAACCGCCGATCTACAAGCCTAAGCCAGAACCACCGGTCTACAAGCCTAAGCCAAAACCCCCGATTGTCAAGAAGCCCTGCCCTCCGACTGTCCCGATCTACAAGCCACCCGTGGTGGTGAAGCCACTTCCACCACCCGTCCCCATCTACAAGCCGCCAGTGGTGCCGCTTCCACCGATCACGAAGAAGCCATGCCCTCCCCTGCCGCAGCTTCCTCCTCTACCGAAGCTTCCTCCGAAGTACTTCCACCACCCGAAATTCGGCCACTTCCCACCTCTCCCTCCAAGCATTCCCCACCCTTGATCATTTTCAAGAAACAAGTGTAATTACTCCTGCATTCACCATGAAGTTATCTTAAGCTTTCAAGAATAAAATAATTGTTCTTCTTTTTTTCTTCTTATTTTTCTTTTTCAAGTTTCAAGGGAGATAATGTGAGTGATAGATGATAGGAAACATTGAGAAGAAGATTTTATTGTTTGTAATATTCATGATGGTCTCTGAACTCTAGACCTTTGCATTTGTTTCCATTTGGTTTGAACTTTGAATGTCAGATGTTTGTTTATTTTCCAAATGCAGTTTCTATTTCCAACATATCTCCTTCCATCATAACTATTTTGTTATAATTTCTTGGTTTAGAATACTCTACTAAATTTCCATGTGACCAGAAATCAAATAATCTCAAGGAACAGTTACTTTACCATAAATAGACTATATTAATGAGGCCATGTAAAATCATGTATCATGTCTGAATTAGGTGATTTTTTCACTACCTTATAGTTGCTGGAATATTAAATTCTCTCTCTCTCTCTCTCTCTTTTCGGCATGATTCGTATCTTCTATTGTAATTTCATATTATATCTCCTATTGCAACAATATTTCTTAAACAACAATAATTAAAAGTTTCCAAAAATAAAAATTGCAATAGATGATCTAAATTGTTTGTCGACCCATTTTGGATTCGGGCTAGGACATTATGTTTTGTAGCCTAACAATATTTCAGGCCGGGTCAATTCCCTAATTTTGGGCTGACCCATTTTGGGTTCGGGCTGGGACATGACATTATGTTGACCAACAATATTTTGGGCTGGGTCCGAATGATTTCCGGGCTGGGACCAATAGGCCCATTTGTTCTCTGAAGCTTACTTCTTCTTTTTTTGAGAAAAAAAAAAAAAAAAAAAAACAATATGTAAATACTAGTATAAAAAAAAGAACCTACAAATTTAGCACGTGAAAAATCCAAGACTGGAAATTATATTATGGTTAAGGAAAATACATTATTATGCAAGAGAATTAGGTATAGAATATGAGCAAAATCGTATGTTACAATATATATATGACGTTAATTACCACTTTTAATATAGACTTTAATGTAATTGAACTGCTGCATATATACTTATGTGTATTAGTGTGCATATATACATAGTCCTTTGTGTTTCATTTCATTCAAAAAATCAAAACCATTTTCAATATTTCATGGGTCGCTTCTAAATATTTGTGTTAATATTTTTAGGAAGAGAGAAATTGCAGTTGAGAGAGAACCAAAAATGGGGGTTCAATCTCTTTTTCAAAGTTTCTTTTTATTGTTTTTATTATTTGCAGTTAGTTCTTGCAGTGCAATTGACAAGATTTTTGAAGTTGTTGGTAAAACTGAATGTGCTGATTGTGATCAGCATATTTTGCAAAGCTCTCAGGCATTTTCAGGTCTCTTTCTCTCACCTCTCTTTCTCATGAAATATTTTATATTCGTTGGGACAGAGAGAGTATCATCAAAATATAAACTAAAATAATCTTACAATCATAATCATACTTGACAATTGGTTAGTGAATTTGTGCAAGTGTAGGTCTCCGAGTGACCGTCGATTGCAAGCTCAAAAACGGCGACACGAAGACGTTCGGAGGGGGCGAGCTCGACGGTCGAGGCGAATTCAAGGTACAACTTCCGAAGGAGCTAGTAGTACAAGATGACCGAAGCCTCGGAGAAGAATGCTACGCACAACTCCATAGCGCCGCGGCCCTCCCCTGCCCCACCAACGACGGAGCGAAGCTCGTGCTCGAGTCCGAAACCGACCAAAAAACGACATTTTCTCCCGCGAAAAATTTACAATTCTCGGCTGCATTGTGCTCTTCCAAGAACTTCTTACCACATTTCCCACACTTCCCACACCATCCTCATAACCCGTGGTTCCATCCGATCCCGGAACCCTATGTACCGCCCCCTAGCCCCCCTGCGCCCATTTTGCCGCCATTTGACAACCCTACGCCGCCGCCCGTCCCCATCTACGAGCCTGAGCCTGAGCCTGAACCACCGGTGGTTAAGCCTCTTCCACCACCGGCTCCCATCTACGAACCAACAGCTCCTATCGACGAGCCTGAGCCAAAACCACCAGTTGACGAACCTAAGCCTCCTAAACCACACAAGTCTCCACATAAGCCAAAACCACCGGTTGACGAACCCAAGGCTAAACCACACAAGTCTCCACCTAAGCCCAAACCACCGGTTGATGAACCTAAGCCTAAACCACACAAGCCAGAGCCTAAACCGCCAGTCGTTAACCCTGTCCCTCCAACCGTACCTATCTACAATCCACCGCCGGTTGCTAATCCCGTCCCTCCAACCGTACCTGTCTACGGTCCACCATCGGTTTTCAAGCCACAAGAGGTGGTGAAGCCGGTATTGAATGAATAATTTGAATCCAAATGATGTTCAAACTACACAATCTTATCTTTGAAGATTCAGAAGGGAATGAAAATCTCTCATTGTTGAGATATAAGAATTAGAATTAAAGTATGAGAGGGAACAAGACAGTTATATTCAAGAGTGTTGAGAAATATGTATTCCAAAAGCTCTAGTTTGTGAGGTTTATGCAACACATTATTGCATCTATATTTCTTCCAAATTATTCGTCTAAAATTCATAATTTAATTACTATATATATCTACATTAGTAACATCACAATATGAACTCATGAAACTTTTCTTAACAAAACAAAATATTAAGCAAATTTATAATACAATTAATCTCAAGATTTCTTGACATTTAATGTCTACAATAGCTGGAAAATTAAGTTTGGTCCAAATCTCTCTCTCTATATATAAGAAACAGCTGTTTATGTTAGAGAGTGATTGGACTTACGGGCCGAGCCCGGCCCGAAAAGTAAGTCTTTAGGTTTGGTCAGCCCATTTCTAGAAACGGTACATTTTCGGATTGGGCCAAATAACACCTGTACATATATGATGGAGTTCATTTTCTTGTTCTTAACAAAATGCATAGATTAATTTCTTGATTTAAATGTGCACCCGAGATTACTAAAAAAGAGTCAAAATTAGAAAATATATACTATGAAGCATATGCTTATTCAAGTATAAAGAATGATTTAATTTATGTCACTGATAAAACATAGCTCTCACTATATACATTTTAATAAATACAAAGCATTCTAAAGGTCTGTTTCAGAAAATGAGTTCAAAAATGAATTAAATCTGCATAAAAGATACTATTATTCTAATCAATGCTTTTTTCCCTTAAAATTAAAGGTGTTACTTCTTAATAAACTTCAATTTCGTTAAAATTATATTATTATTATTATTATTATTTATTTATTTTTAAAGGAGTTAAAATTATATTATTATTTATCTTATAATTATAATTACCAGAAGCTAGAGAAAGAACCACTTCTTTTTTTTACAAAAAAATCATAATTCACCTAACAAAATGTGCCATTTATTTCTACTTAAATGAAACAGCTATGTACAAAAAAGTGGACTGCACTTGAAGGTATATTGAAGAAGCAAATGTGGATTTCATTTTTTTATTACCAAATTTCAATGCTGAAATAAAGTAGAAAATTTCTATCAACAAAGCCGGTGCAATTGCTGCTCTTTTTATTTCCTTTTAACAGTAGTAAATTCAAATGGGGCCTTCAAATTCAATAAACCATACCAAAAATAAAAAATTAATACTAATAAAACTAAAAATAATCAGATGAAATTCTGACATAATCATTGCTCTCTTGCTGTATAAATTGGCCTTCGCTCTCTTCACTTTCTCTCACATCAAGACTTTCATCAATGGGGATTCAAGTTAAGCTCTTGGTTATAAGTTCTTTCTTACTCTTCTTCACTCTTAGCTTTTGTCAAGCTAAGGAGACGACAGTTAAAGTAGTTGGAATCTTGCACTCCATAGATTCCATCAAGAATCAGTCTAGCAACAGCAACTCAACTCTAGGTATGAATAAAACTCAAATCTTTTTAAATTTAATTGCCTAAATTCCATTCACATTTTTTTAATTCGGTGTGTACATTAGAAAGAAATGGAGGGTATGTCAATGGATCGTTGTCACACGTCCATTATATTTCTAGAATTAGTTGTTTTGTGTCATGTGTCAATCATCCATTAATGTAATAGAAGATGTCACGCAAAATTGCAATAAGGTTCTGAATCGGGTATTTTTGGGTTTTTGGTATAATCTTTTTAAATCTTGCAGTTTTATGTATGGTGGGCTTCACAATTTTTTTAGATCTCCTCATCAAAAATCTTGTTATTTATTATTATTATTATTAATAATAATACTCTTTATGTCCTGTAGATAACGTCTTGTTTTTTTCGATTGAGTTGTCTTAATAAATAGTGTCATGTTTCTATTTCTGGGAAAAAAAATAACTCACTTTAATTTTCGTGACCAAAAGAAACATAACACTATCTATAAAAACAGATGAAGTATTGTTTTTTTCCAATATAATTGTCCAATAACTTCTTAAATAAATGAAGCTAATTTCATGCTTATTTTAATTACTCCTTATAATTCTTTGTCAACTTTTAAGAAGTTTATAGTAGACTCATTTTAAAATGTAAAAAATTAAGTGTTATTTTTATGTTATTTTTATATTATTATAATAATTAACTATAATTTTACTTATGAAATGCAGGAATTGATGTGTTCATAATCTGCAATAATGCAAAAACACAAGGCAATGGAGGCATAGACGAGCATGGGAAATTCAACGTAACGCTCTCAACCGACATCGGAGAAGATGATGGAGAAATCGACGGCTGCTATGCGAGGCTGCAGAATAATTCCGGTGCACCCTGCCACATACAAGAACCCCAGGCTGCCTCAGTCAAGGTTTTAACCAACGGTGAAAATGAAAACGAAGCAGTAACTATTGATAATAATAACTCCACTGTAATTGAATTCTCACCTCTTGATTGCCAATCCGCCTTCTTCTGGCCTTTTCCCAACCTCACCTTCCTCGGCTCTCCGCCGTCGCCGCCGGAGTACACCGCTCCGCCGACGCCGGAGGATCTCCCTCCGGCTCCTTCTCCCGTCCAACAACCACTCCCTCCGCCGCCGCAGCCGTCGTACGACCCGCCAGCTCCGGCCCTTCCGCCGTCGGAGATTGAGGCTCCTTCTCCGCCGCCATCCGGCGTCCCGCCACCAGCGCCGCCGCCGACGTACCAAGATCCCATCAAAAGCTCATCTCCGCCGGCACGAGCTCCACCGCCACAAGCGCCGCCGCCTCAGCCGATTTACGGAAACCCGTCGCCGCCGCCTTCCCCGGAATTACCTTCACCGCCGCTTCTGACGCCGCCATCAGCCACCATACCTAGCCAGAGAAGGCCGTCTCCGATTCCGAAAGCGCCGCCGATTCCACGGCTTCCGCTCACGCCAAGTGTCCCAAGAAAGTATTTCAATCCACCAGATTCTTCTAAATCCAAACCTCCACATTTGGTTTAAACAAATTCCCATTTAATTAATTTCCTCTTGTGTTTAGTGTGATCTTGCATTATATCTATTCAAATCTATTTTAATAATATATGCTTATACAATAATAATATTATGTTTTGTTGAATGTCGAGTTATAGTGCGTGAGTGAGCTAGTTTGTATTGAGAGATTAAGAAATAAATTCATTGTTTTGGTACGTGAGATATTTTTGTAAGTAAGGATATTGTTATGTACCGTACTTATTTAGATAAATAAATAAAGTACAATTTTTACATGCTTAAACTTCTCATGCAAGCATTCAATTCCGATATTCTATTGTATTTATGTATTGCATTTTAATTACATTTACGGTTGATCGTTGCGTGTTCAAATTATTTCCATAATTAGCAATTTTATTTATGAAAATTATTAATTATTATTGATTATAAAAATATTCTTAACGTGTGGTAATCATTCGTCGAATGCAATATGAAAATGCAATAAAAGATCCATATCAGCAAGCATTATATAATAAGTATAAATTAATTAAATAAAACATGATGGAAGCAAAGATTGAGCATAGGTTAATTATAGGATGAAATGAAATTAGACATGTGGCTAGAAAGTGCGAGGCATGTGAGCATTGATTAAATAAAAGTGAGACCCACTCCCATTTCAACCATACGACAATGACTACATTAAATAGATTGTAAAGTACCGGTTAAATTTAGAGGGAAGAGATGAGATGGTTAAACAATAGGAGTAAAAAATATATGAGATATATATATATTTTTTTTCATATTTTGCAATAATAATAATAATAATAATAATAATAATAATAATAATAATAATAATAATAATAATAATAATAATAATAATAATAATAATAATAATAATAATAATAATAATAATAATAATAATAATACGTGAACTTTTAATTTAATAAAATATCTTATATGGGTGTGTTCTCTATAATGGAAAATTATCATGAGAAAAGAGAACAATCATCCTTTAAATTTCCCATATTTTCCCACATCTTTATCTATGATGAAGAATTTTACTCTCTTCAATGGAAAATATTATCCCACTCAACATAAAGTGAAAATATTTTCCTTCTATTAGAGTGAAAATGAATGGGAAAAAAGAGTAGAAGGTGGGAAAATGTGGGAAAAAGTGGAAAATTTAAAGGGTGATTGTTCTCTGTTCTCATGATAATTTTCCATCATAAAGAACACACCCTATATGTAAAAGTTGAAAGGTCTCCCCTCTAGGAAAGATAGAACTAAAAGTATTAATAGGAAAGGCAAAAACTTGGGTACTCATAGTGTGGCCGGCCAAACGTGTCAATCTTTATGCAGAAAAATGTTAATCTATATGAATAAAAGTATCAATCTTTAATATAATTATTTAACGAATAAAAGTGTCATTTTTTAAAAGTGTCAATCTTTATGCAGAAAAGTATTAATCTACACAAATAAAAATGTCAATCTTTTGAACGGCCACATAGTACACCCGGGCTCACCCAAGTGTGCTAGGAAAAACTTAAGTTCATGAATCGTTATTTTTAAATTGAGGCCCAAGTTAAAAGGTAGTTTTGATTCAAAGGATGACATCGTTTGATTATCATCTTAATTATTAATTTTGTCATATCAATCAATTTTATTTTAAAATTAAAAAAAGAGTGGAACGAGATGTAATTTGCGGCAAATTATAAAGCTCATGTTCATATCAAAACATGATCAAAATTGGCTTATTTTCTGGCAATTAACCCAAATAAATATGCGAACGACCCCAATTGAGGCCGATGCCAAAGCCCATTTAGGCCCGCATTAACTTCTTTTCTGAATAAATAGAGTATCACATTTAAGCGGCCCAATAAATTATACACGAGTTTTTCTTTTTTCTTTTTTCTTTCTTTTTTTTTTTTTTTTTTTTTTTGAGGAAACTAAAGAAATTGAAATTATTGAGTTCATCTGTAGTAAAATCGTAATCAAATTTGTTATCGGCATAAAAAACAACTCTCATTATTAACTCTCGCTGCTGCTCACAAACAGAGACAGATCCAAAATCCAATCGCCAGCAGAAAGAAACTGCTTGGGAATTTTCCACAGCTAAATTCGATCTGAAACGAAGATGTCGTCGACCTTCAGCGGCGATGAAACTGCTCCCTTCTTCGGCTTTCTCGGCGCCGCCGCCGCGCTCGTCTTCTCCTGTACGCTCCCGCAATTTCTCGATTTTATTTCGTGAATTGTTTTTTATTTTTTTAGTTTTCGATGTGATGCGCTTTTTCGCCCCGATCGTTACTGTTTTTTTGTATTCGATTTTGTTCGATTGTTTCTCAGTAGACTTAATTTTGGTGATTCCTCGATTTTATTTCATGAATTGTTGTTGATTTTTTTTAGTTTTCGATATGATGCGCTATTTCTCTCCGATCGTTACTGTTTTCTTTGTATTCGATTTCGTCCGATTGTTTCTCAGTAGACTTAATTTTGGTTTTCCTGCGAAATTAGAGGTGGTTTTTTATTTTACTTTTTTTTTGGGGGGGGTTGAAGGTATGGGTGCGGCTTATGGAACAGCGAAGAGTGGAGTCGGCGTGGCGTCGATGGGGGTGATGCGGCCGGAGCTGGTGATGAAATCCATAGTGCCGGTTGTTATGGCTGGTGTTTTGGGTATTTACGGGTTGATTATTGCTGTGATCATCAGCACTGGGATTAACCCTAAGGCCAAGTCTTATTACCTCTTCGATGGCTATGCTCATCTCTCTTCGGGCTTGTCTTGTGGCCTCGCTGGACTTGCTGCTGGCATGGCTATCGGCATTGTGGGAGATGCCGGTGTTAGGTACATGCTTTCATTGTTTGTTTTTGGTATCTCGATTTTGGTAGTGTTTTTGGTAGCTTGATTTTGGTAGAGTGTTTCGTTTGTTATTGGCAGCTTGATTTTGGTAGATGTGATGTTTTTGATATGTCACCTTTGAGTTTGGGTGGATAGATATGACTTGTAGGATCAATTGATTGATTCGGAATTTCGATTAGTTGGTTTCTCAAGTAGTTAGGATCAATAGAATAGTTTCCCTTCAATACTGAAAAGCCTATAGAATGAAGATCGAACGGGAAATTTGCAGATATAGGAGAAGAACAGAAGTGATCCCCAAATGTTCTATCTGTTGAGTGGGTTTTTTGGTCCCTTTTTGCATGTTTTTCTACTCGTGATAAAATATATGTAGATACTATTCCTTTTCAAAACAAAGATACTTGGTTTAGAACATAATTCTTGTATGTATCAGACTTAGTGAAAGGATCATAGTATGTTTAGGATTGGTAGTTGGTCTTTGTTCAATGTATATGGATTCAAGGTTGAGTTATTAGCTTGAGATGGTATTTGTTCATTGTAAATGAATACGGGGGTCGATGGCATTAAGAGTGTCAGAGTTCCAATGAAAGATAGTTTACTAGTTTTGAATTGAGATATTCATAAGCTGCAGAAATAAAATAAACCATTTGAATAAGAAGAAGAAATCTCCTGTCTCAGACTTGGCCAAACTCATAGCCTGATATAATGGAAGGTCCTATTTATTGGCCCCGACTAACTTTTTTTAAGGCATTTACATTAACATGAAATTGGAAAAAGAATAAATCTGCTAATTAACCCATGATCTATGCCTAATGATTGTTTCCTCATTATTTAATCTAATCCGCTGTTATTCTTCTTGCTTGTTGAGAGTAAACCAGACACTGATTGTTCCCGTGCGCTCTTCCTCTGTCAGAGACTGTTCTTGAATTTCATATCTTTTAAATCTCATCCACATTCAATTTTGCATTAGGCTGAATAGCTGTCACTGTCTCTTGTAGAAGCATTATAACTCATCAATCACATTCGGTTTGAACGTGATTCCTTTTTTAAAACGTTCTTCATGTATCGTGACGAGTAGGTGGTGAATTAATGTCTACTATGGTGCTATGTGTATACTATTGATCTAAAACATTCTTGAACCACTTTACTTTTGTGGTGTTCATTTCAAATAATTAATCCTTGTTGTTTTGCAGGGCCAATGCACAACAACCTAAGCTTTTCGTTGGAATGATTCTTATTCTCATTTTTGCTGAAGCTCTGGCGCTCTATGGTCTTATTGTCGGAATTATATTGTCTTCACGAGCCGGCCAATCTAGGGCTGACTAGGACAGTAGATAGTAATACTCCCTCCATTTCGCTTAACTTGGCTCATTTGAATAGTGGCTTTTCTGGCACGGTTTTCCACGGTTCTTGATGATGGGTTTTAAAATAGATTTTTGAAGAATTATTTTTTTTACGGGATACTACGAGTATCCCGTAAAAAAAATAATTCTTCAAAAATCTATTTTAAAACCCATTATCAAGAACCGTGGAAAACCGTGCCAGCACAAGCCAAAAAGTTTTGAGCCAAGTTAAGTGAAATAGAGGGAGTAGTATATTGGATCATTTTATGCTACTTTGGCAAGTTTGAGTCTCAGCTGCTACTATTTTTTTTTTGCGTCTCAGTTACCACTTACTACATCCAATATTTCATTATGTTAGTTTTTGATAATGTGGTGTCATTTCTAGTGTTAGATGAAGTATTTGCTTTTGTTTAATAAGAGCATATGCTTATTTCTTTGTGTTCCCAATTGTATTAATGCCGAGAAAACTTCAATAGAGAAAATTGAAATAGGAATGTGGTTCTTACAAGAATGAGGTGTTCTACTTTAAAATTCTTGGTCATGAAAGACTTGTTGATACTAATTTTTTATTGGCAATATTCATAATAATAATAATATAAAAAAAGGACCAATATAATATGGTAACATATCCTATTTCATTTAGATGTACATAGAAGAAATATCCTAATAAAACAAAGGACCAAATATATAAGAATGATGGTAACATATCCTATTTCATTTAGATGTACATATAAGAAATATCCTAATTGTTCCAGCTACTCACAAAAGATCTGTATCTGATAACAGAAACGAAACTCTGAGAGAGAGGGTGAGAGAGAGAGAGAGAGAGAGAGAGAGACTCCCTGAGTAGAGAGAACCTCTGAGAAATGATCGTTTCAAGAACTACAAGAACGAGGTGTGCCCTCCACCTAGAGGTATTCTTGGATGAAAAACAGCAGAGGCCTTCAAATGTGGGCACTGTGAGAACCCGATGCTCTGCGAGAACATTATACGTACTCTCGTTATAATGGAATAAGATAGGAACGAAACACGCCAAGATTTTAGCATATCATCGATCAAAGAAAACCGCGATGTCAAGTCTAAACAAGGCGTATCAAACAAAAACGAGAAGAAGAATGGAAAAAAAGAACGTGGCATACCGGAATACTTAGTACGACTCCCTCACCATCGACTAGAACAGGCAATGCTCGTCTTGCAGCAACAGGAATCGACTTCAACGATGCCAAAGCTCTTATAGCTGATGATTTAGCAATATCCAAAGCTTCTTCTTTCTCTGATGACGAATCTGCCATTTTCGTCGTCTTTGACAATTCGTGAAGATACATCCAATCGTTATCTACCATGCATCGAACTTCAGCCACAATCTCATCATTATTTGATTTCTTCAAGTCAAGTAGAAATCTGTTCATGAAGTATCCTACTTGCCCTGAACGAATTAATTTTCTCGGAGGGGATGATATATTATTATGATTCAAGGCAGGCTCCGAGGTAGTAGCTTCAGCCACTGTCTTGAATCTTTCACTTTCTAGCTTCTGCAAAGAAATAATAGTCTCATGGGAGGAATTGCTAAGAATGCCTTGCCTTTTAGCTTCAGTGAGGACAGATTCAGGGGATGTTGAATCTAAGAATCGAACACTAGTAGCATCTGCTACATATTTGCTCACTTGTTCTTCGATTTTCAATACAATATGTTCTAACTTGCTCGACCCGTAACAGTTTTGGCTGCATGAATTTAACACCAGATGAAAAGACGAATCAGAAGAGCAGCATACGAGGACTTTTGTTCCTTTGGATCCTGGAGCTGGACAGAGGTAACAACCAGCTACAGTGAGACTAGTCTGAAAGAACGGAGTAGCAATCTATTAGCAATCTGTAATCATAGTATCATGGACAAAATCCCAAAGTCTTGGAATGCAAAATAGAACTCTTGATAGAATACGGAAAGGAGGAAACACCAAAAAAACGAGATAAGACATATATCCTTATAAGAGAATGAGAAGATTTATATTAACCTTGCATGGGGAAGTACGAAGGTAGTTTAGTAGCAACTTCAATCCATTCCCTCGAACTGGCCTGTGCCTCTGTGATATGAACTAGTGAACCCAAAAGAAAAGCATTAGCAGCTAAGCAACATTAGAGAAGAATTTAAGTAAACAAATAGTACATGCTGATTAGCAGATACCTGCACCACTAGAGTCACAAATTTTGCAAGATATATGTCCTTGGCTTCCATCGAAAGAAGAATTCCTAGATCAATCACCGCATATCCATGCTGCATTGATTTTCGAAGAGGATATGTCAAATTACGTATAGTTGTTTTACTTAATTAGCTTCATAACATGCAGGCATCTTAATTGAAGAAGCATACAGGCATGACTGTCACAGCCTGATTCAGCATCAGGTGGCAGAGTTTCTCAACATGCATTCGTGTTCTTCGACAAGCTGATATAGTAGCTTGCAGCTCAGCCTTAAATACAGCTGTGGAAGATAGAGCACCGTAAGAAACTTACTGAAATTTAAAGACTGAAAATTAGTGTTTGCCAACACAAGACAAAACTTAAACCAACAGATTGCGAGATTAAAGAAACTAGACCGTCTAAAACTATCATCATCAACATCCAATTTTTTGTCATTTATTATTCATTATAATCAAAGTACTAGCCAATAAACTACTTACACGACATGCTATCTAGTGACATCCTGATCCTATTGCGAGCATATAAGGGACTCCTGTTCGTCGGATCTTCAACCCATTGTTGATTTCCACCTCGACAAATCTGCAGCACTAAAACAAATAATTCTATGGCTATTTCGAATATAAAACAAGAAACAATGAACTGCTAAAAAAAGTCTGACTAATCCGATAACACTGACAGAAAATAAAGACTTACATTGTACATATCTTCTTTTGAAAAATCTAGAAGTGGTCTCACCAATAAAATGCTATGAGCTTTTATTTCTTTTCCACAACAATCAGGAAACTCAAAAAACCGCTGAGAAGTAAAAGCCATGCCAGCAAGCCCAAGGACTCCACTGTTTCTAGATAGTCGTAGAATGAAAAGCTCTGCCTGCATCATGCATGTGCCTCAGTATCAAAACTCTGTGTCATGACGAATAAGCTAGCATGGTAGTATCTAATCACATAGCTAGGAAATTTTTGCCATAATGTTCGGGTATTAATTGTCACAATGAAATGATTAAATAGTTATTAGAGCTGCAGAGCTTAATTCCTCATCAGAGCAGAAGAAGCTCGATATAGGATAAATCAAAGTTTTCACAAACAAGTAATTACTATCAAAAAATATACTGCAGTCTCGATTTCAACATTCAAAAATTCACAATTGATGGCACAGTCGAACAACTAAAGCTATAAACACGATGTTTGAGAAACTATGAATAAAATAACTGATAAATTAAAATTCAAATGTATGAAACCTGGTCATCCGCATGATGTGCAATCAGCAGCACTCCGATCTGCTGCTCGACACATATCTTCTGCAAGGTTCCATACCTAAATAATCAAGAACCATAGATTAAACAAAACCCTATGGCTAAAACAAGAAATTCAGCTACGAGAAAAACACCTTTTATCCCTAGCAGCTTCTTGCAAGTGACCAAGCTTCGGCTTCCCCTCCAACCATTCACAAGAAGCAACTTCACATTTGATTCCTAAAGATAGCCTACATTATCAATACATTATCCAACGACATCAACTGGAGCTTCATTTTGTAATTACTAAAGTCATGTAAGAGGCAGACAATCAATTACCCATATCTAGAACGCGTCTGCAAACAATATTTGCTTCTTCAGCGCTTTCTGTCCGCAATCCGTGATCAACAACAATTGCTAAAAGGCCATCACTTGGCTTGCTTTTTCCTTCCTTGGAAACGCCAGAGTTGCCGGATTTCCAATCGATAGTTAATACGCATAGAGCAATGCTATCAGGACCACCAGACACTGCCATTGCTGAATTACAAAATTTAAATACCTTATGAGAAACAGCCTCATCTTATACCAAAATAATAACGATAAATTGTAGAAAAACCGCATGAAATTGTTAAGTATTGTAATGTTAATGTGAAAAACGCATATAAAGCAACACTCATACAAGCATAAACAAGAGTATCAGCGATATATGACCTTAAAAAACATAGCAGAAACACTAATTTCATATCGATTTTACATTATATAATGCTTCTATATCACTTACAGTTACAGAGAAGTTATATAGCTGCAGAATTCGTGTTTAATTAAACAAATATAAAATCGTAAAACACAGTTCATATGCATTGATTGAAGAAGTAGACAAAAGTAGACAAGTTACAAACGGCAAAGCTACTGACCGATACGGTGATTGGGGTTGACGCCGGCCATCGCCATTTTCTGAGCAAACTGAGCTCTGTAGTGGCGGTCGGGGCGGCGGTGGCTGCAGAAGAAGCGAGCATGGCGCCGCCGCCGCAGGGAGGTTTTACGGAGCCACGAAATGCAGGTGGGAACGGACTCCGCCGCCGCCGCCGTGAATTTGTTGCGAATGTGGAGCGGCGCGAAGAGGCCTCTGGTCGCCATGGATTAGTCCAAAAATCGCTAACTGGTAATATTAAATTTAAAATACAGATAATAAATTGTTGAAATTTTGATTACAAAAAAATTAAGGAAATTTGTTTTAACCCAAATAATTGATTGGGCTGATTCTGAGATTAATTTTTTCATGAAATTTGCCAATAGAATTTAGAATTTGGATTTCGGAAAATCATAAAACCTAGAGGCCCATTTAACTTGAAAAAGCCCAAAAAACAATTTGGGGTAGCAATTACCATTCATATTGTGAAATTATATCCATGATTCGTTTTCCTCCTTAAAAATAAATAAAATTTAAATACCCCTTTATCCGTTACCGTTTATAACGAGTCTTTTTTTTCTAGAACACTAGTTTGTATCCCGTCGAAATTCGACGGGATGTTATTTTATTATAGTACACCTTCCGTCCCACACTAATAGACATGTATACTATATTGGGTCGTCTCATACCAATCGGTCTGTTTCCTAAAATGGAAAAAATTAGCCATCAAATTAACCATTAATCATCTCATCACCCACTCATCTTTTAGCATGTATCCCAATATAATTTATATCCTAAAAATTAAATTATCATAACTTGCTCGTTTATTTTTTTAATTTTTTAAATGTTTATACCAAATTAAAGGTCTTGATACGATCTTCATTTAAGATCAGACATCAATATGTTTTTATTCATCTATGATGGTGTAATTTTGAAACAATGGAAGTTGCATTAAAATATTAAACATTACATTTTATCTCTACACACAGTCTCCTAAAATCTCGTGCCCAAAAGAAATAGGCATGTTGGTTTGGGACGGAGGGAGTACTTATTAAGATGATTGTATCATGATAATTTGTTAAAAAAAAGTGTTACAAAATCAAATTAAATTTTATTAAAAAATATTTTAATATGTTGTACTCTGTTTAGAAAATAGCATGAAGGTCTGCCCGATCAACATAAAATTTTGAAACGATTCTCATTTTATATCTAATTTATTGTGAAGTGTTTTATATTGAAAATATACAATTTTGTTAAAAAAAAATTACAATTATAGTTATCGATTCTAAAATTTTATTGACTAACGGGCCACCTCAAAATTGATTTTGTGCCTAATATATTGTCAAGTGTTTGAAATTAAAAATATATTTTGTTGCTATAAAAAATTGACAAGTATAGCTATCGATACATACTAAAATAATTTTAAAAATATCAAAATTGAACTTGAGTCCAAAAAAATAAAATAAAAAATAATAAAACATATTTATTGATACATACTAAGAGCATTTCAAAACCTTTTTGGCTAATGAGCCACCTCAAAATCGAAATAGTGTTACGGCAAAAAATTTCAAAAACTTTTTGGCCAATGAGCCACCTCAAAATCGAAATAGTGTTAGGGTAAAAAAATTCAAAACTTATTGACCAACGGGCCACCTCATACCGAAATAGTGTTAGGGTCAAAATACTTTTTTTTACTGAAAAACGGTTTAGCCTAATCAACTCAAACTAAAAAATACCCCCGGCCCGATAATGATGACCTGATAATCGTTGAAACGTGTATAATATATTGTCAAGTGTCTTAAATTTAAACATATTATAAATCAAAAACAGTTTAGACTGATCAACTGGAACTGAAAATAACATTAACTCAAAATATTTTACTTTCGTTTTCTTTTTTTTCTATTTCTTTTTTAAGAAAAGTAGCAAAAACACCATTAACGTTGCTACTTCGAAGCAAAAATACTCTTCAAGGAATATTTTTCGGGACATGGTTCTAGAGATGGCCAAAATAATCATACACGTCGACCCGTACACGCATTCGTACACGTACCGAAGGGTTGGTGTTTGTACTCGTACCCGTACTCGCCGGTTTGGGTTCGGAACCGTACCCGCCGAAGGCAGCGGTTCGGGTTCGGGTACGGGTACTAAAAGTTGGACCCCCGATCCGCTAGTTCCTATACCAGCTGACCCTTCATTTTGATATGTATTTCATATAAAAAAATATATTTTTTATTAGTTAGTTTTAATTAGAATGCACTCTTTAGCTTACTTTAGCATTTTTTTTATTAAATTTTAACCAAATTTATTCTAACAATAGTCTGTCCTTCAAGAATAAATTTTTAAATAATTTGACTTCCTCTAATTCATTATTTAGAAGCCTGATTTTGATTTACATTGTTGGATTCTTTGTAATAAAATAATATTTTTTATTTCAAATAATTTGAGGTACAACTAATAGAATTTAAAATGAATTTTTAATATTAAAATAATAATTATAAAACTCACTGGAACCGTCGGGTTGTACTCGTACTCGTACCCGCACCCGTCTATACGGCGGTTAGGGTACGGGAACAATTATGTGGAACCATACCCGCCGGGTACGGGTACAGTTCCGTACCCGAACCCGTATTTGGTCACCTCTACATGGTTCGAGCAGTTGAACAAGTCGAATTATGGTTGAACCGTTTAATAAATTTTAAAAAAATCTTGGTCTAAAGCCAAAATATTTTATGTAATGCCCGGGCCTACGGGGTGGGAGCCCACAATGAGCCCGCTTGCAACTACTTGGCGTTCGTACTCACTTTGCTAAAATGGTTAACTCAAGTTGCTAAAGAGTCTATTGAGCTCATACTTATACTGTCTTGACAGACAGACCATACTTATTTGATATGGGATGTCACAGTCTCCCCCCGTTGAATATACGATGTCTTCATCGTGACTTACATGCAGGACTGCCCCCGGGCCCATGGAGCTCACCCGGGGTCGGCTCTGATACCATTTGTAACGCCTTGGTACCACGTGGTGGAAGCCCATTAAGCTATGGTGGCACAATGGGCCCACGAGCAACTACTTGGCGTTCGTCCTCGCTTTGCTAAAATGGTTAACTCAAGTTGCTAGAGAATTCATTGAGCCCATACTTATACTGTCTTGACATCTCATACTTATTCGATGTCGGATGTCACATTTTAACTCAAAAATATTTTAGTCTGATCGATTCATATCGAATATTTCGGCCAACGGGTCACCTCAAAATTGATTTTATGTCTAATAGTATACATATATACATATTAAAAGATTTTTACAAATTTCTTGGGCAACAGGCCACGCAATTGAAGTTGTGTTAAAGCCAAAATATATTAACAAACTCAAAAATAGCATCACATACTTATTTGATGTGGGATGTCACAATCTCCCCATTGAATATACAACGCCTTCATCATGACTTACATGTAGGACCGCCCCGGGGCCATGGAGCTCGCTCGGGGTCGGCTCTAATAACATTTGTAATGCCCCGGTACCATGGGGTGGAAGCCCATTATGCTACGGTGGCATAATGGGCTGGCTAGCAACTACTCGGCGTTCGTCCTCGCTTTGCTAAAATGGTTAACTCAAGTTGCTAGAGAGGTCATTGAGCCTATACTTATACTGTAGCAACTACTTGGTGATCATTCTCGCTTTGCTAAAATTGTTAACCCAAGTTGCTAGAGAGTCCATTGAGCCTATACATATACTGTATTGACATCCCA
Source organism: Mentha longifolia (assembly GCA_001642375.2). Taxonomy (NCBI): domain Eukaryota; kingdom Viridiplantae; phylum Streptophyta; class Magnoliopsida; order Lamiales; family Lamiaceae; genus Mentha; species Mentha longifolia. The sequence goes on from CM038111.1 coordinate 17,168,743, forward strand.
TACTTATTAAATGTGGGATGTCACATTTGAACTCAAAAATAATTTAGTATGATCGATTCAAATCAAAAATTTCAAAAATTTACAGGCTACCTCAAAATTGATTTTATGTCTAATAGCATATATATATTTATTTATTTTTAAGAATTTGACAAACGTAGTTATCTATCGATATGTATTAAAAGAATTTTATAAATTTTTTGGCCAACCCGCCACCTCAAAATTGAAGTTTTGCTAAGGCCAAAATATATTAACAAGCTCGAAAATAGCATGAAAGAATTGGATTAATCAAAATTTTGAAACGATGCTTAAATTTTGTGCTAAAACTATATTCTGAAAGTTAGCTTAGCTCGATTTGGGCGAGCCAACCCGAATAGTCCGATAAATATGGGTAAAAAAGCACGAATTGACCAAATGCACGCGTAACTCATTTAATTAGAGACTCAATTATTTCTTGTGTAGTTCTACTTATTTTGAGTGTCAAATGGTCAATTTAAAGAATGCAAACATCTACTATTATTTTACTTCTATGAGAAATACCAAAATAATTTTGCATAATTATATTATCTAAATTCTCTTTTATATGCAACTATATGTATGTGCTTAGCTTTGAGATTTCGATGTGGGACATGACATTTTAAATAAATAGAAATACAATATAAAATGATAATTTCCATCCTTCATTCTTATTTATCTAAAATACATCTATATTTACTCATAAAGACAATTAAATCAATAGTTTAAAATTTTATTCATTGTTATATTAACAACTATGAATTGATTTGTGCGCACTGACACTACGAATTCATAAATAGTTTAATGATTATCTTATAAACTTACAAATATATCAATATACATTTTCTTATTGTAATTCTATATATTTGAAATTCTATTAATATATAGAATATAAAAATAGAATTAATTTGTATAAATATAGAGATTTTAGATAAATAATTAATGAAGAATGTAGGAGACGCCACGTCGGCACGTGATTGTGGTGCTCCAAATCCGGAACGAAACATATAATATATTGTATGCCTTAAATAACATTAATTAATGATGTGGTGAAGTGGTATAAGATATAGATTATTGTGTTGGATATCATGAGCGCCAATCCTCCCCTCCTCATAATTATAATCAATTTTTAAATTTGAAGTGCAAATATATATATGTACAATATAAAATATATAAATAATAATTAATATATATAAATAAATAATATATATGTACAATATAAAATATATAAATAAATATATATAAATAAATAGATTTTAGATAAATAAGAATGGAGGCCGTAAGTGATGCCACATAATTATATGAATTAACGTGGTGCTCCGCTGCGGAATTATATATAAGATGTTCTTCAAAAATCTTAAGTACATATAAAGTATAGTATTTGATACTTTAATGTAAATTTTATTTTTCTAAAAAAGAGCGTCATATATGCATACAAACGTATTGTGATTAATCTTTAAATAAATGTCATATCAAGACTTTTAATTTAGTATAAAAATTGTAAAAGTCGAAGAACAAACAAACAATTTTATAACAATTTAAAAATTTATCATTCAAAATATATAAATCAGTGTTCTAAAAGAAGGCCGACTTGGCCGCCTCGAAGGCGTCTAGGCGCTAGAAGGTGTCCGACCGTCTCGATTAATGGCAAGACGGTTTGCTCTAGGTAGCGGTGAATTAATCGACATCTATGTAGGTGCCTAGGTGGTCCTAGGCATGTCTAGGCAGTCCTAGGAGGGTTTAGATAGACTAGTCGGGCCTTTAATTAAGGGTTGTAAGATTGAATTATAGTTGAAAATCATGGATTTTATACTTTAACTTAAGGATATCATGTTTAAATATATGAAAAATTTGACGTAGACTTTGATTTTGTACTAATCCATCTAGGCCGTCTAGGCACCGCCTAGACGCTAATCGCTCTCCCACCGCCCTACTAGCGTTTAACGACTTTTAGAACATTGATTAAAATACGTGCAAAAAGATAATTAAATGAGAAGTTGGTAGATTAGAGTAATGAGTTAGTCTAATTAATTAAATAAGCGTCTAATGTCGTCTAATTTTTCCATTTTGGGAGATGGCCCGTTACCAATAAGAATTCCAGAATAGAAGATTACCCTTTATAAATGGAACAGAAAAAGTAATTAACGCTCGATAAATTTCGGGAGTAGCTCTCAACTCTCAAAATTAGTGCTTAAAATTTAGAGATGTGTGTTTTATTATACATATTATAATAAATAAGTGTCGCAGTAAAACATCCAACACGTGACGTGAACCTCCCATCATGATATACTTAGTTAATAAGGCTGCGTTTGGTAATCATCTCAAGATGAAGAATGATGATTCATCTCAAGATGACTCATATGAATAGTGTCAAGATGAATCATTCATCTCACCATTTGGTAGCAAAAAATTCAGACCCGGATGATATCATATTGTGTTTGGTACAAATTGCAAAACTCTAGATTAAAATTTAAATTGACTATTTTACCCTTATTAAATACCTCTACCGATTTCACTTTTTATCATTGAGATTAAATAGTACCCTTTATTATTTATTATTATTATTATTATTATATTGTTGATTTATTATTTTTATTATTCTTGTTATTATTATAATTATTACTATTATTGTTATTATTTATTATTATTATTAATATATTTATTATTATTATTATTATTATTATTATATTGTTAAGTTATTATTTTTATTATTCTTGTTATTATTATAATTATTACTATTATTGTTATTATTATTTATTATTATTATTATTATTATTATATTTATTATTATTATTATTCTTGTTATTATTATAATTATTACTATTATTATTATTAAATTATTATTATTATTTATTATTATTATACTATTATTATAATTGTTACTATTACTATTACTATTATTATTATTATTATTTTATTAAATTATTAATATTTATTATTATTATTATTATTATTATTACTACTATTATTGATATTATTTATTTATTATTATGATTATTTATTACATTAATATTATTATTTTATTACATTATTATTATTATTATTGATTTATTATTATTATTATTACTATTATTGTTATTATTTATTTATTATTATTATTATTATTTTATTACATATTATTATTATTATTTTATTATATTATTATTATTATTATTATTATTATTATTATTTGAAATCGTATAAATACATAAGGGTAAAATGGTAAGAGAGAGAAAATATTGTGTTACTGTTTGAATGAGTTCACCTCATCCGACCAAAAACGTGAGATGACTAAACAAGGCGGAACAGTGAAATATCAACGGGCCTTGTATTCATCTCGGGCCCTCCAGTTTATTTTAGTTGGTTACCAAACAGTGAGATGAACCAAGATGATCTAATAAATTTTGCTCGTATTGGATATAAAGCAATGTGAAAAAAAGAGTTGTAGTCACCAAATTGGGTTTTGAATGAATCAGCATTTGATGAGGTTAAGGAATTAGGTAAAGTTCGAAAAACCAAATAAAAATTAGGTCAATAAATAAATGGAGCCCATTTCCTAATTCTTTTTGCATATTCCATGTGCTTTTTGAATGGCCTTTTGTGCTAACTCAATTAGGTTATGTTCTCAGTACTGAGCTAAGCTTATGACCCCTTTTTTGTATAATATTATCTATTATATTTAACATCATATCAACATTATGCATTTCATTTTCCCATGAAGGAAAAAAAAAAAAACATTTGCATTTCATTTGCCCATACTTTCCCTTACTAACATGCACTCTCTCGCACACAAAAAACATATTTTTCTGCCACTCCCACTCTCTTTCTCCCATATTTATGTTAAAACCCAAAATAATTTTCTTTACACTCTTTATTTTAAAATCTTTAATTTATACTTCATTCGTTTCAGTTGTGTATTTTTTTTTGTACGGATTCTAGTAAATGATAGGTGAGTGATGTTAGGGAAAGATAGATCCACATTAATGTGAGTGGAGCAGTGTGCAAAACTGAAATGTGCATATTCGAGTGAAATTGACCTAAAAGAAAATAACGAACACTCAGACAAAGTGGAAAGAGTACTATATTTACAAAAATATCAGTATTGGCCGCCATTTTAATCTGTCTCTATCATTTTCCGACAACTTTATCATTTATCAACTACTACTTTAAAAAGATTTCCTTAATATCCGTGCCCCATAAAATTTAACATGAAAATGATGGATGAAAGGAGTAATATATACATGTATTCGTTTCATATCATGAGATCACTACTTAAAATTATAGTAAAATGAGTCCAACAAATATACAAAACTCAAAACTTTAACAAGGCGAGTGTTTTTTTTCTTCATGTAATTTAATGTGCGATATTGGATAATAGTAGTAAAATTAAACAATAATGAAAATTACAATAAGAATGATATTGAGTTTATTAAAATTTCATATCTACAAAATCAACTTGTGATACACTGAACTAATACTAAATAGTTTCTTTACTAGTGGGTGGCATTCCCATAACTAAAGATGCATTAATCTTCAAATGATTGGACCATCTTCTTTAGATTTTCTTGGTCCTTTCTTTTTCCCCTTCTTTCCTCTTTCATATATATTTTTTTTTATAAAAAAGTTATCTGCATACTTTTCTCTATATTATTTTTCTTAAGTTCACTTTTGGCGTCTCAAATAGATTCCACTTTACTAGGCCACAAAATTTTGCCGGCGCTTTTAATAATTTTTTTTCTTGTAATGATACTTTAATCTCTGAAATTAACCCAAGGAATGTTTTGCTGGTTTATGACATATAATTTCATAATTTCATTATCAACATTAGATTGACAAATTTATATATATTTCCATTTTTTGGTTAAACGTCACCATCTCCAATTTTATTCCCCCAAAACAACTTAATTAATTTATATAAAATATAACACTTGCCAATTTATGTGAGACCCAAAATATTTTTCTGAGGTTTGATTGAATGCCATGTGCCCCATAGTCATATAATGCGCTAATTTTGTAGTAAGAGATAAGGTTCCAACCGCTTTTCGTGTCGCACAATTATTTTCTCATTCACATTAACTTTATAGAATCATAAACTCAAAATAATCAAATAAATAACTTTGTCAAATCATTATTTCTATAATATCCAGGATATGTGTTTTGAATAAATTGATCGAGAATTTGTGTCGTGAGTAATGGGTAACTTATAGGATGAGATCCTCTATTTCAATTTTGATGTTCTAATTGTATTTTAAATTTTAAATATTTATTAACTTTATATTATTTCATAAAATTAAAAAATATAATATAATAAATTATAATAGATATTTATAAATAAAATTTGAATTTTTAATAAATATTTACTCTAATTTTGGATTTATCTACTCTTTATACTAATAAAGGTAAAATTAAATGCTAAAAAGTAGTAATAAACTCTAATTAGAAGAGTGAATCCTAAAGAATAATTATAAGATTAAATTTAATTATTATAAATTAAAATTATCAAAGAAAAAAATAAAATTAATAGATATTAAAATTTAAAACACAGTTGAGATACCAAAATTAATACGGCATATCCCAATAAGTGATAACTATAAATAAAATATTACTAATTGTGTTTTTATTTGGATATATAGCAATTTTAATAATTTCTGAATGATTCTTGAATAGTTGAATCCATCATCCAATTATTCAGTTTTTTCGATTTATAATGCCAGAGATGACCATTAATGAGTGGTAAAGACTAAAGAACATGTGAAGTCAACTAATTAATTTAATTAATACATGTATTTTGCGTGAGAAGATTTATTTACTTTTTTATCAAGCTTGTTACTATAACAGGTACCACCCACTAATTGCCTATCAACAAACCCACATGTTGTCCAATATTTATGGATCCATCGTTATTATTTATTTTCTTGATGTCTAATAATATAATAATATTCGATTTTTATATATTTATGCTAGTTGATAAAGAACATATTTCTAATTGTTCAATTAAAAAAAAAAAAAAAACCGATTTCTAATGCCAGTGATGAGTGGCAAAGATTAAAGAACATGTGAAGTCAATTAGTAATCAATTAATACATGTATTTTGTGTGAGAACATTTATTTATTTATTTATCAAGCTTGTAACTATAACAGGTAACACCCAACAATAGGCTGTAGGCTATCAACAAACCCACAACGTGTTGTCCAGTATTTAAGGATCCATTATTATTATTATTATTATTATTATTATTATTATTATTATTATTATTATTATTATTATTATTATTATTATTATTATTATTATTATTTTCCTTAATGTATTTTACGCTACAATATTCGATTTTCTATATATTTATGCTACTTGATAATATTTATTATTAAACTTGGTATATTTATTTTATTTCAGCTCGTGAAACTTGGAGCTACTTGCGGAAGTAAATACTCCCTTTTTTTTTTGGACATTAAATAAACTAAAAGACGACTTGTGTTTAATTCAATGGGACGCAATCTTGAATTATTATTATTTTTATAGCATTTAATCACATTAAAATCAGTAGTACTTGTCAACCTAAAAAATATCAATTTATGGGATTATTAAAACCGGGAATATTGGATCTGTTGTAAAGTAATATTGTAGAGCATAGAAGAAGAACACAAGAAGAGAAGGAGAAGAAGAAGAGACGGCGACAAGAGAGAATAGGAATAGGGTTTATCATTATTCTCAAGTTGTCTATGTTACAAGTAGGGTAAATAGAGATATATATACAAGAGACAAAAACCCTAGTCAATAAGTAATGTCCATAAATAAATATATTTACAACACTCCCCCTTGGATATTACGATTTGATGTGCATGACTCGTTAAAAATCTCTCCGCAAAAACCCTGTGGGAAAAATTCGGCAGAGAAAAGTACACAACATACACTTATTCATGTGTTGCATTAGTTGCCTCATTAAAAACCTTAACTAAGAAAACCCATTGGGAAAAAACTTAGTAAGGGAAAAAGAATACAACTATTTGGCCTTCAGGGCATAATCTTCGGGATTATCATATTTCGGTCTTTAGGACCAAATTTTTAAAATAATTAATTTGTCGCTCCCCCTCAAAATAACAATCTTTCAATACAATATATTTCAATACTCATGCATATTTCTCATACATAGACGTGGGGAGGTCTAATGAATAAATCTGCAAGATTATCACTAAATATACAATAGTTCTTCTAGAACTCATATGTGTAACACAAGAAAATTTTTATATATATCCTTCATAGGATATTGGGGGTTTTATCGATTTGCCAGTCCGAAAATAAGTATTGTGGGGATCAAAGTATAAGTAACAAGCATCCGAATAATCAAGATATCATCATTCAAAATATCTCCAACAAGAAAAATCTCATAATCATCTTCAACCTTCAATAATGATCATCTTCAACATCATTCAAAATATCTCCTTTTAGGAGAATCTCAAAATCTTTCGGAAAGTAAACCAAGGTTTCTTATACCTTGAAGATAACAAAGAATATGATTACCATCATATAATTATATCTCCTTGTAGGAGAAATTTTCTTCTTGCTAGCAATTTAAAGTTAATGGTATCAAGCCTGATAGAGAAGTACTTCTGGTACTCAAAAATGAACTTTTGGTTCATAATTTCTTTGTTATCTTATTCACTTCAAGTGATGATATGAGATATTAAATGGATGCAATTTATCAAATAAAATAATTTAAAATTCTGATCAATCAGATCGACCGGTATATACTCCTTCAGGGAGATACTCGGATTGTTATAATCTTCTTCAGGGAGATACTCGGACTGCAGGCCGAGATGAGATTTAGACTTACCCAAAAGTCTTTCATTTCCAAAAACTCTGTCATTAAGCACGAGTTAAACTTTCGCAACTTCTTAGCATGTACAAATATTTATATAACATCAATATTAAAGAATAAGATGTAACCCAAATCTATCAATCAATATAATCGGAAATATTCCCAAAATCATTCAAATAACTTTTGTTAAACACGTAATAACATATCTCATTATTAACATATCCTTACTTCAGGAGGACAAACTTATTATAGTACATGTTGCGATTTCACTTTCCTTCGTATAAGGAATTTCAAGTCCAACAAGGACATACATAGATATCGGCGCCCAATGACTTATATAAATGAGATCATTATGATCAATCATAAGATATCTATATTTACCAATTACTGCCATAAGTTACATAACGGAACATAATGCATAACAGGAGAATCAAATTCAATTGAGAGTCTCTCTGCTAAAAACCCTCGAGCTACTCGCTTTATTTTCAACCACCTCATTAAACTTGATTCCTCTTTAGAAACATTTATTTGTGTCATATTGGGACAACTTTCTTTAAAGAATAAAATAGAGAGGAATAATAGACTTTTTGTCTATTTAGCGAGTAAAGTTCAACCTCAACTTCTTCTCTTTATTTTACCATGTGCTTCCGGCACAATAACATCATATTCATTCTGGATCCAGATTATCATTTTAAACTTATACCAGTAATGATTGAGGTAAAGAGTGTCGACAATTATAATATTTCTATTAACGTTTCTCCTAAATTGTCTTCATGACAATATATATAATCAATATTAACCAGATTTATCCATCATTTCCCAATAATATATTTAATCTGGTCGTTCCGTAATCCTAGTGTCCCAATGTTATGATTATTTTGTGCACTTGTAATTAAACTGGGATTCTTGTCTGTAGGACGGTCCTCTTCAGGAGGTTCTATACATGGAGTGATATCAATTTGGGATTCTCGTCTGCGGGACGATCCTCTTCAAGAGGTTTGCTAGAATAATATCAATTAATGATTTGATATTACTACCGCAGATTTTATCTTTAGCACCAAAATAGTTTTCAGGCTTCAGGCATTAAGAGCATCAATCAATTTATTTAGTTCATGAAGAACTTCAGTTCAGTATGGTGCATATAAATAAGTATAGAAAATCACTCCATTGGCAGTCAATAACTATTTGAACTTTCAGTTCATTTTGTGTAATGCGTGAATTGATATTTTTAATCCAACAAGAATTTTGCAGCATTCTTTCACTTATATCTTCCCCTAATGTCGTGAAAAGATTTGGTTGGATTATAAGAATAACGTACCAATTAATTAAATGATCCCCAATAATTTGGCTCTATCATATATTTGATTCGTGACGGAGAGTACGCATAATTTTTCTTAGAGCCAATACGGTACGTTTTGGTGGTGATAAATAAAATTAGCAGATAAGGAAATGATGATTTTTATTATCACGCACTAATTATAAGGGGAATGACCCAAACACTCATACTTTAATAAATTTGAGAATAATTTGGGTATTTTAAAATCATTGCAACATAATTTTTATTAATACTGTTTTTTTCAAAATGGAAGACAATCAATATGGAATTGAAGAAACTCTTCTAGAGCTGACAATAAGGATATTGTCAGTTGAATTATGGCAATTCTCCCCCCCTCCTTTTAGTGAGAGTTAAGACATAAAATTATATATAATATTCTCCAAAAATTTTATTTTGATGCTGTAAGTATCAAGTTTGCTGCAGGCAAACAAATAGATAAAATTCACAATTTTGTAGTCATGGGCTATAGGAGAATAATTATATTCATGATCTCGATTAGCTTACACTTGTTTCACCACATCAGGATCAACAAAAATTTTCTTAGATCTCCCTCGAGTGCTTCTATAAGTAGAAGCTAGCATGTGCTTCAGGCATTATTTGGTAATTACGAATGACTTTCAATAGAAGTGAAAAATACTTAGGATCGATCCTTACATATAATTTATTTTAGCCATGTACTACTTCCGGAGTACACAATCTCAAAATATGAGCTCAAATAATTATACTTAAGGAGAGAACTATGAGAATTTTGTCTTGATCCTTCAGGGTTGCCTTATATTTTCATATACTACTGCTGGAGTACAAAAATCTTTCTTATAATTTATTTTAACTGTATACTACTACTAGAGTACCTTTAAGAGAGGTGCCTTCCGGGCATCTATTTGGAGAATTTATAATTATTATTATTTTACTTAGCTCGCACAAAGCCAAATAAATTTAGAGCTTAACACAACATATTGCCGATAATTAATTCTCATTTGTTGAGAGAACTACGATGATTTGCTTAATTGAAATTGAATAATCCTTCAGGGATTCAATAAACATTGAAATATGATTGCAATCAATATCTATATTTCGTTGAGATTACTACAATTATCATTACGCTTAGTTCACTTGATAAAGTGATAGATGAGAATAATTCAGTACCATAAAATACATATGCTCGATAAAATTATAGAAGTAATAAACTCAAATTTCTATGTAGGAAACATTAATGATCAGATTGCAATCAATGAGAAACAAACGTAACTTTCATATGCATTGAGGCAATGTCCAAAACGTGTATTGATGCAAGTATATAAGAGAAAAAAAATTATCATAGCACTTTGTCATACTATTTACAATTAATCAATGCATTCATAATATTGGTATTTATCGTATCAGTATTGTAACTCCTATGACCACTACTATAAAGGGTACTGCCAGAAAATTGTGTAAAGATGACTAGCGAACATATACCAAAAACATATATCTCGAACAAATAATAAGCAACAAAATAAAACTCGCATATCTCGAACAGATACATGCTCATCAAAATTCATAGAACATATATTGATTTCTCTCAAGAGACAGTACTACTTCTAATCAATTATTTATACATATGACCTCATTAAAACTTTTTTTTTTTTGAGTAAATCTCATTAAAACTTGTTATTCCAAATTTTTCACGAAAAGCATACAAAGGTTTTAAGAATTCGATAAACTAAAAATCAAGTCCAGCCTTGTACATCAACAAAATTAAATCACATTAGATCTGATAGGTATAGTCGAATAAAAATTACCTCGTCGTCGGAAATACACGATTATTTCCTATGGCGGCATACCTCAATTATTATTGTGGATTCGTCTTCCTCTATCATCGATAATTGATCTCCAATAAGCTATCTCCATTAATTACTCAGTTGATTAGAGACTCGTGCTGATAACGTGTTGTAAAGTAATATTGTAGAGCATAGAAGAAGAACACAAGAAGACAAGGAGAAGAAGAAGAGACGGCGACAAGAAAGAATAGGAATAGGGTTTATCATTATCTCAAGTTGTCTATGTTACAAGTAGGGTAAATAGAGATATATATACAAGAGACAAAAACCCTAGTCAGTAAGTAATGTCCATAAATAAATATATTTACAACAGACTAATTAATTATTGAGAAGCTCCTCAATTAAATTAATTTCAAGTTAGCAATAAATCAATAAATGATTTATTAAGAAATATTTCTCACATAATCCGTTCACATAACGGAATAAATAAATCGAGCTTAGATAGCAATGACAACGTCATTGGAGTTAAGATCAATATTCGAATAAACATAAGATTAGAATTAATTTCGATAAGTTTATACCGATAAGTGAAAATCTTATTCCATTCTCTAAACGAAGGTCAAACGAAGAGAGCAGTAGCCAAGGAGGCGTAAGAGCTCATTAACAGCTAAGAAGAGCAGACGAGGTGGGCTTTCTTCTAAAACAAAGCATGTTTTATTAGATGATATAGCTCTTTTAAACATTGTCATGCCATCAAATGTTTTGATTCAATTATGGATGCCTAACTGTTCATGGCGCAAGACCAATGTTATTGGCGCAAAACCACTGATAATGGCGCCAGGCCAATGTTACTGGCGCAAGGCCACTGTTATTGGCGTAAGGCCATTGCTATTCAAACAAATTTGGTTACCTTCTCGGGTACGACATCTCGGATATGATAGATTACTGATGAACTTAGTCTAAGCAGACGCTTCTAAAATCACAAGAGGATTTTAGTGAACATAGACTTTTAAGCAAAACCCTATGTTTCACTGTACGTATGGCTGACAATAAAACCAGTTTTGGGCATGTGTTCACTAAGTACATTCGTATTCAGCCTTATACATTATTTCTGGTGTGCAGGTTGAAGCGGAGTGACCGGCGGAGCTTTTGTCAAACTAACGATTTATATTCGTTAAATTCTCTTGGTAATACATGTCTTCATACATGTATTTATAACTATCTTTCCGCTGCGTACACTCTAAAATCCTTTGTCTATTTCAATTTGGTTATAAATTAAGTCAGAATCTTGACAAACAATATCGTACTTTATCAGTTTATCTAATAGTTCAAGTTTGCTTTATGAGCCCAATTTCCAGAGATATTCCACCTTTCCACCCATTATTTAATAATTATATTTGTAGTCACAAATTTATCATGCTTAGCTATCGATTAGCAAAGTGTGGTCGTTACAGAAAAACTTGAACTTAGATGTATATAGTTTCTGGATTTATAGAAAATTATCCTAAATATAACATGCCCTAGAAATTAGACCTTAACAACAACAAAAATCCAAACCCTAGCTAAAAAAAAGTAATTTAATTAAAAGAAAATTTAAGATAGACAATGAAACCTGGCAGTTTGCTTGAGCAGATATTGGGCGTTTTACAGAATGACGATTCAAGCTACAATAAAGCATATGATGATCTATTATGGATAAGATTGGCCGGCGTTGAGCGAAGGTACCTAGGATTGGCCGCGGCCAAGGAGAAGAAAATTGAAAGATTGATTTTTGGATGGTGCTTTAGCAATTTTCATTATATATTCATAGATCTTATATCCATTGATGTTAGTTTGGCTGCATTAAATTATGTAATTTATACTATGTTTTAATAAGGGTCCTGAGTCTCCTGACCTTATCTATGTAGATCAATCAAATATTATCAACGGGAATACTCTCATGCCCACAGTAAACATACTTAATGTATTTACGCACTACAAAAAGTAGTTCGATTCCTGACATAATACCTTCTGTATTTGCTGACGGAAACCCTCTTTCCTGACAGAATGGTTGCGGAAAGTGACCGTAGGTAAAGTTCGCGTCGGGAGACGCTCGCCAATAAAGTGTCACGTCAATAATTTTTCCATTTAGATTTAGTTATTCAGTTGAGTTTATTTTTTTCTGGCAGAGTCGTTTATTTTAATTTATAAGGTACATTAATAATATTTTTTCATAAATTTACAATCGTCACGTCATGCTAATGGCGGGTAGCGGGTCATTTCTCTGCATATGAATATCGAAATAAATTGAATAGTTCAGAGATTTAAGAATTTTTTCTCAAATATCGGTATTGAAAACTCTTCCATTAAAATTCTTTTCTCTCTCTCTTCCCCATTTTGAAAATTCAGTTTGGAGTTTTCCAATATCAAAATAGCAAGATTGAATTTTCTAATATGAAGATAGAATAATTAAATTTTATTAATTCTAATACTTGAGCTAAATAGAAAATATTATTAATAAAAATGGAAGAAGTATTAGAATCATCATAAGCTTGTATGTTTAAGTTTTTTTCGTATCGCTAAAATAGTTTGGAGATTAGAGGTGGACCGGTAAGGTATATTGAATTTTTTTTGCCATATCGATACCGTACCGAAAATTTTCGGTATGTATTTTTTCATACTGTTACCGTACCGAACATTTCGGTATACCATAAATATAGTATGAAATAAAGTCCATACCAATACCGTACCGAATTTTCGGTATACCGTACCAAAGTTCGGTATTTCGGTATATCTCAAATATTATACCCGAATTTTTTTTCTAAAAGTGTTCATGAAATGTTAGAGTCTTAAATTATCTACTTGTATTATACATCTTTAACAAATGTAAATTAAATTTGCAATACTATTTATATTCTAGTACAATACAATTGTTGTCTTTATTAGTACATGTATTCTAATATTTAATCGCTAAAGATTAAAATACAAATTATGTATATTATATTTGTAATGTTTTTTAAATAATACTAACGTATTGAAAATTAGTTGAATAATTAAACATTTATTAAAATTATATTTAAATTTGAAATATTCTCAAAATATAAAATAAAATTAGAATATAATTAATATTAAATATGTAATTTTTTGATAATTTTTGGTATATATTGAAAATTAGTACATATCGAACATTCGGTATCTCTGTATAAACGGTATGTATTGAAGTTTCAGTACACCGAATATTCGGTATATACCAAATTTTTTCGGTATACCGAATCTTAGGTATTGACCGGTATACCGCGGTATAGAAAAACTCATATCGTTACAGTACCGAAAAGTTCGATATACCGTTAATTACAGTATTTTCGGTATTTTTTGATACGGTATGCTCGGTATACCTTCGTTTCGGTGTAGCACCCCGAATATTTTTAGCTACATTTTCCTATTATTATTTATGTGATTAAATTGTTGAACTCCGTAAATCGTGCCCCTAGAAAAGAATAAAGTATGCACGATTTATAAGTTTAATATAGTGGATTATTTATTTTAATTATCATTTTGTACTCATAACTATTTTATTTAAATTGATATTTTTTTTAGGCCCAAGCTTAAGAAGACCAAAGAAAAAAAAATGTTCTTGAGAGCCCAATAAATCCAGCCCAAAAAAAAAAAAAAAAACTATCTTCTTCCCTCGGTTCTTCCCCTACAATGTGACGACATAATTCAAACTTCTAAGTTATTCAACCCTAATTTTCCATACAAAACCAATCGAATTTTGGAATGAATATTCCTTGATTTCAGAACTTGTCTAACTTAGACCCCCAACTCAACTATAAATAGAGCTCCTCCCTTCCCTCACTCTTCACACCACAAAGCAAAGAGCTCTTAAAAACATTTGTAGGTATTAACTCTTCTTTTCTTCTTCATTCAGTGACGTTTGAGACGGCAGCGCTCCGCCGGTTTCGGGCACCACTGTAAACTTTCACGGCTATTCTTTTCTTCTTCTTTATCTTTCTTTTGTCTCTCGTTTTCGTCTCCTCTGAAAGTTTTCCATTCCTCTGTTTATTTTTTTTTCTCCACTGTGAAAAACATTATGCATTGTCTTGGTTTTAATTAATGCTTTAATTCTACCTTTTTCCTTACGTACTTTCTATTGCAGAAGTTTTTTTTTGATAATTATTATATAGCCCCACCTCTTGATAGTTGGGTGACATTACTTTTTAAATATATTTTACTAAACTATATATACATATCCTTGTAGAAAATCATAAAATAATGTATAAGGTTTATGGAGTTAGGTTAATTGTATTCTCTGCTATTTTCATTCCCTATGCAAACATGCACATTTTGGGTATTATTACTATAATATAATTGCACTTTTTGAAGTATATAATTTTAAAATACATATACGTATACTTATATATGTATGCTTGAGTTAATATATATATATCTACGTGTAGATTTAGTAATAATTTAATTTCCTAAAAATTTATTAGTAATTAAGATCATTTCCTTTTCTTAGGTGAGGCGCGTAGGAGTTAATGATTTAATTGCAGATTCAAGAAGTCAAGTCGTGCCCAAGAAAGCTTAAGGTGGGGAAAATAGTTGCATTTTGTGTTTATACTATTATTATACGTTTTGCTCAATTGATATGTGTGATATGCAGATTTAGCTTACGAGCTAATAAGAATAAGTTTCGTCTTCCGACGTAAAATAGAAAGGTTTCGTCCTCGGACGTAAAATAAAGGAAGTTCGTCTTCGAACGTAAAATAAAGGAAGTTTCATCTACGAACGTAAAATGAGAATAAGAAGAAGAACATGTTTACATATATTCTTTTGTAGTAATTTTTATAATTTGGATAAATGCAACTCACTGAGTTTATAGTACCACCCCAAAACTATTTTTACCTTTTCAGGAGCAGACTCGGGCGATGAACGGCGTGGTGAATAATGGGAGTCGGGATTAATTTTTAATATCTAGATTAATTCCGGATTAATGTTATTTTCGTGTTAAGACTTCCGCTTTGTTAGTTATAGTATTTTTCATTGGGTTTTTCCAAGACTTATTTCGTAAATTTTTAATAATTAATAAATGAGGGTCCTTTTTCGTACCAATTATTTTTATTTATGAAAATTGGGGCGTTACATTCGGCAAATTTGTCCACCTAATGCTGATTTACTCTATTTTCTAGAATCATTTAAAAATTCCAACGAGAACTTCTGAACATCAACCAAGAACTTTTTAAATTATTTAATTAATTTGATGTGGTTAATGATCGATCTTGTTTTCGTAGGTAATTTGGTGAATGCCAATAATGAATAAACAAACACAAAAGTAGTAAGAACACACACATGAATTACGTGGTTCGATCTATCGGAATAGATCTACGTCCATGGAGCAGAAAGTGAGTAAATATTATTGCTAATACGAGTGTAGGTTACAAGATTCTTCTCCTTCTCATTCTATTCTAAGCCCCTATTTATATGTAATTACATGGAGTTTGACTAGAATACAAAGTCTTCTCCTATTTGGACTCTTTGGCTTGATCCTCTTCTTAGAGATAGACACCAAGCTTCTATATCTCTCTTGGAGCTTGAGTTGTACTCGATGTAGGAGTCTTGATTGCCTTGGTTAAGAAGTCTCTTATTCTTAGTTGGCCGAGCTTCGTAGGCCGAGCTTAACTGTCGGGGCCCGATTATATTGAGCCTGATGCTTGGGCCTAGGAGCTGGGCCGTATCCTATCACATCCCCCCCCAAAAAGATGTAGAAGCGAGGGTGTGACTTAGGGGAAATAGTTGAGGTAGGAGTAGTGTAGTATAAAGTACGTTGCTCCGTCGAAAAATAAATTGACGAAGTCAAGTGCGTACCGTCCCGTTGAAGACGAGGTCGGAGAAAAGTGTCTTGCCCTATCGAAAAATAAATTTGACGAAGTCAAGTTCGGCGCGTCCCGTCAAGGACGAGGTAAAGAAGAATTGCCTAGCCCCGTTGAAAAAATAAATCCGACAAAGTCAAGTTCGGCTTGTCTCGTCAATGACGAGGTAAAGAATAATTACCTTGCCCCGTCGAAAAATAAATTTGATGAGGTGGAGTTCGGATCATCTCGTCAAAAGATGAAGTTAGGCTTTAGGTAGCTCGTCCTCGTCACTAGACGAGGTTAGGCTTTAGGTAGCTCATCCTCATCATAAGACGAGGTTAGGCTTTAGGTAGCTCGTCCTCGTCATGAGACGAGGTTAGGCTTTAGGTAGCTCGTCCTTGTCATGAGACGAGGTTTGACTTTAAGTAGCTCTTCATCATCATAAGACGATGATTAGCTTTAAATAACTCTTCCTCATCATAAGACGAGGTTTGGCGTTAAATAGCTCTTCCTCGTCATAAGATGAGGATTGACTTTAAATAGCTCTTCCTCATCATAAGATGAGGATTGGCTTTAAATAGCTCTTCCTCGTCATAAGACGAAGATTGGCTTTAAGTAGCTCTTCCTCGTCATAAGACGAGGATTGGCTTTAAATAGCTCGTACTCGTCATAAGACGAAGTTTGACTTTAGGTTCCTTATTTGTTGAGAAGTATCGATAGCGGTGGTCCCCTTATGCGTGTTTATAGTTTACCCTATTTTAGGGTTTCATTCATCCTCGTCAGGATTTTCAATTATATATATGAAATAATATGCATAAGTAGAAGAGAGAGATGTGCAAGATGCGATATGCAAAGACCAAACAATTAAAGGAAAAATAAAAAAGACGACCTGAGTCTTGACAAATATAACCTAAATAATCTATATGGACTTGAACATTACTCTCAGCCACTTATGCAAAGTATCTCTTTAAATGAGTAATGTGCCATGCACGGGGTATTGGCTCACCGGACAAGTGGGCGAGCTTGTACGACCCTTTGCCGAGGACTTTAACTCGGTAAGGTCCTTCCTATGTGGCTTCGAGCTTGCCGAGCCTTGCAGCCTTGCTTACTTCGTTATTCCGAAGAACGAGGTCGCCTACTTGGAACTGTTGGTACTTGACTCTTTGGTTATAATACCGAGCCACTTGTTGCTTGTACTTGGCTTCCCTTATGTAGGCAAGCTCTTGTTTTTCTTCTACCAGATCTAGGTCAGTTCGTAGATTCTCTTCATTGTCTTCGGCTGAAAAGTTGATAGTGCGAGGGCTCGACAGGCCGATCTCTACCGGGATCACTGCTTCGGTTCCATACACTAGGCTGTAGGGTGTTTCACCGTTCGAGGTCCGGGGAGTTATGCGGTATGACCATAAAACTTGGGGTAAGTTCGCTACCCAGTCTCCTTTGGCATTATCGAGGCGAGCTTTAAGTCCCTTAACGATCGTCCGGTTGGTGACTTCGGTCTGGCCGTTCACTTGAGGATGGGCTACCGAGGTGAACTTCTGCTAGATATGAAGCTCTTCGCATAATTCTCTAAATGTTCTGTCTATGAACTACGTCCCGTTGTCCGAGATGAGGATATGAGGTATGCCGAAGCGACATACTATGTTTTTCCAGACGAAGTTGAGGGCGTTCTTGCTCGTGATTTTTGCTAAGGGTTCGGCTTCTACCCATTTGGTGAAGTAGTCAATGGCTATGATGAGAAACTAGAATTGGCCGGGAGCTTTGTCTAGTGGACTGACGATGTCTATTCCCCATTGCATGAATGGCCAAGGGCTTTGCATGCTGGTGAGGTCGGTCTGAGGTAACCTCGGCACAGTCCCATGAATTTGGCATTTCAGACACTTTTTGACGAGGTTTACCGCATCCTGGAACATCGTAGGCTAATAGTATCCACATCGTATGACTTTCTTTGACAGTGTTCTGGCTCCAATGTGGCTCCCACATGATCCTTCATGTATTTCTCGCAGTGCGTAATCTGTCTGGTTCAGACCTATGCACCTGAGGAGGGGCTGGAGCTACGATCTTTTATAAAGCACTCCCTGTTCAAGAACGTACTTCGGAGACTTGCTCAAGATTTTCCTAGCTTCGAGCTTATCACTGGGTAGTTCGCCTTTCTACAGATAATTTTGAAGGGGGGGGGTCATCCAGTTTGGCTCGTCATCAGTTAGTAGGTTGACATTGGCTTCGTCTATACTTCGGAGTTTGACTTCTTCCACGGGAGAGTTTGTAAATGATGACACTAATTTGCTTAGGGCATATGCTCGGTTGTTTTCCCCCTAGGGATGCTAATCAACTCGAAATACGAGAAGTACTACTGTAAGGTCTTGGCTTTGTGGAGGTACTTTTTCATTCTGTCGCCTTTAGCCTCGTACCTGCCTAGCATGTGGCTCATTATGACCTGGGAGTCACTGTAAACTTGTACAGCTCATATCTGGAGAGCCTGAGCTAGACGAAGTCCAGCGATTAAAGCTTCGTACTCCACTTCGTTATTTATTGTTGGGAAGTCGAACCGAAGTGCATAAGTTATCTCCTGTCCATCTGGGCCGAGGAGTATGACACCTGCTTCGCTTCCCGAATACCTCGAAGCCCGTCCACATAGACTTTACAGCAATCTTTAGGCGGTTCTTTCGGAGCTTTGGCATCAGTTTTGCTAGGGAAAGGTTCGGTTGGCTGCGGTACTTCTGTGAACTTAGCTTCCACCAAGAAATCCGCTAGGGCTTGACCTTTGATGGCTTGGCGAGGGCAAAACGAGATTGTGTGCTCGCCGAGCTCAACTGCTCATTTGGCGATTCTTCCCGACGCTTCGGGTTTTGTCAGCACTTGTCGAAGTAGGCAGGTCAGTCAGGACTTGTATGGGATGTGCATGAAGGTAGGGTCGCAACCTCCTTGTAGCATTCACTAATGCCATCGCGACTTTTTTTAGTGGTTGGTACCTCGTCTCTGGCCTTTTCAGTGCTCGGCTGATGAAATAAACAGGTAGCTGACGATGTCCTTCTCCTGCACTAATACTGCACTATGGCTTCGTCTAAGGCCGCGAGGTACAGAGAAAGAGCTTCTCATTCCTTTGGAACGGATAGGGTTGGAAGATTTGCAAGGTAGTTCTTGAGGTCTTCAAATGCCGACCTATGCTCATCTTTTCAATCGAACTCCAGCGCCTTTTTCAGGATCTTGAAGAAAGGAAGTTGCTTCTCTGCGGCCCTTGACAATAAACGACTCAGCGTGGCTAGGCAGCCCATCAACTTGTGCACATCAAGAATAGTTTTTAGCACCATTTCTTGGACTGCTCGGACTTTGGACGGGTTGGCTTGTAATCTTTTTTTAGAAACCCTGCACCTCAGAAATTTGCCAGATCGGACCATAAACGTACACTTCTGGAGGTTTAGCTTAAGGTTTACCTTGCGCAGGAGGCCGAGGACGATCTTGAGGTCATCGACATAGGTGGCTAATTCCTTACTTTTGACAACGATGTCGTCTACGTACACCTCTACAATTTTGCCGATGTGAGGCTCGAATATCTTGTCGACCATCGTTTGATATGTAGCTCCAGCGTTCTTGAGTCCGAAAGGCATTTTCTTGTACACGAAGATGCCGAAATCAGTGATGAAGGCTGTCTTCGGCGCGTCTTCGTCACTCATTAGGACTTGGTGGTACCCTTTGTATAGATCCAAGAAAAGAAAACTTTGTGGCCAACCAGAGCTTCGACTTTCTTATTGATGTTGGGGAGGGGGTAGCAATCTTTAGGGAAGTGTTTGTTGAGATCGGTGTAGCCGATACACATCCACCACCCTCATCCTTGCTTCTTAACCATTACCGGGTTAGCAATCCACGTCGGATATTTGACCTCGAAGAGTATCTCTGCCTTCAGAAGTTGATGCACCTCGTCATATATAACTTGGCTTCATTCTGCTGTGAATACCCGCTGCTTTTGCCGAACTGGTTTCACTCCCGGGTCAATGTTCAGCCGGTGTGTGATGATACTTGGTGAGACCCCGGTCATGTCGAGGGGTGACCAAGCAAAGATGTCTCTGTATTCCCTTAGGAGGTGGACAATCTGGTTTCTGAGTTCGGTTTTGCCAGCAAAGCCCACTTTGACGACCTTAGATAGGTTGTCTCCATATAGTGCGACGTCTTCTGCTGGCTCGTCAGATGCAGACGACGTCTTTTCCAGCTTCAACTCTGGTTTCTGTAATTGCTATGCTTGTGGGTGCTGAGGTGATCCAACACCTCGTAGAGTAACCCGCATGCATTCCTTGGCTCGTTTCTGATCCCCACGAACCACGATAACTCCTCCCTTTGAAGGGATCTTAATTGTTAAATGGTACGCCGAGCATACAGCCTTTACCGCAACTAGCCAATCTCTGCCCAAGATAATGTTGTACTGGAGAATTGGCTTTTACGATGAAGAAGGCTACCACTTTGGTGGAGGACATCGAATGTTTCCCCACTATAACAGGGAGTTGGATGACCCCCTCTGTGTGTATCTCTTGCTGTACGAAGCTCTTTAACGGGATTGGTGCTGGCGTGAGGCGTTCCTATTTGATTCCTAGTTTCTCAAAGTAATTTTTGAAGAGAACGCTTACCAAAGCTCCGCTGTCGATGAATACCCACTGAACTAGCTTATTGGCAATGACTGCTTCGATCACGATTGCATCCTGATGAGGTACCCTTTCTGGCATCGGGTCCTTCTCAGAAAAGGTAATGACGTCATCCTTTTTGAACCTCTTATGGGAAGGCTCATCCGTTTGAGGACTTCGGGTCTCGGCCTTGAGAGATGACTTTGTTGCACCTTAAGGAAACCCCATGATGGTTGTGATGATTCCATCAAACTGAGGTTGGTCCTCGTCTCGTCATCATCCTTGCGCTTCATCATCCTCATCATCATCCTTGCGCTTCATCATTCCCCCTATTCTGCTTGCGCTTTCCTTTACCCTGAGGTCAGGCTTCATATTGGCCGCTACTTTGGTACCTCTTAAGGGTGCCGTCTCGCACTAATTGCTCTATATCTGTAGCAAGATTTTTTCATTCCTCCGTGTCGTGCCTGTAATCCTCATGGAAGCGACAATACTTCTCCTTGGATCGGCACTTCGCCCCTCCACTTGACATGGGCTGAGGCTTCTCGAACATATCGGTGTGCAGTTCGTAGATCTCTGTCCTTAGCTTCGTCAATGGAGTGAATTGGCTTCGTTCCTGGTTTGCCGAGGTCCGAGCCTGCATTTCCAGGGATGCACGCTGGAGCCTGTCGAAGGCACTTCACCGATTTTGGCCTCGGTCGTTCCGATCCTCCTTCTTCCAATCTGACGGTTCGGCCTTGTCGACTTTGCGCTTGCGCTTGTTAGCATCGTCGGCTCTTGCAAACGATCTGCTATGATCCATATTTGCTTCGCAGTGTGAGGCTCGTCCCTCATAATTTCCTTGTACAGAGCCCCCGACTGGATAACATTTTGGAAGGCAGAGATTTGGACCTCATCAGTTAAGCGCTCGACTTTTAGACTTTCTTCATTGAATCTAGTCATAAAGTCACTGATAGGTTCACGTCGCCTTTGCTTGATAGTGAGGAGATGTGCCGAGGTCGGAAAAATCTTCGCTCGAATACTTCCATCAGCTTGTCGTACAACCCGATACTGTGAGGTGGTAGACTGTCAAACCACGTGCGTGCATTGTCTACCAACAATTCTGGGAAGACCTTGCACATGTAGATATCATCGCTGAGTCCCTGGTTGACCATGTTGTATTGGTATTGGGATAGGAAATTCCTCAGGTCGCACGATCCATTGTATGGCTTGATAGGCGGGACTCTGTACTTATCCGGGAGAGGAGTGTAAAGTATTCGGTTGGTGAAAGGGGTAGAGATCCTCCCATACACGCTGAACCTCCCTCCTTGGTAATTGTCCTCATCGCGCCAAGGTGAGACGGTGTCGCGCCGAGGTGAGATGACAGTCGCGGTGAGGTGAGATGCGATGGCGGTCCTGTCGGCGATCGCCAACAAATCTCCTAGGGGGAATCCCGGCGTCCCGTGCGCCTATGATCCTTACGCTTGGGGATTTTTGTCGCGGTGGCAATTTGGATGTAACTTCGCG
Source organism: Mentha longifolia (assembly GCA_001642375.2). Lineage (NCBI taxonomy): Eukaryota > Viridiplantae > Streptophyta > Magnoliopsida > Lamiales > Lamiaceae > Mentha > Mentha longifolia. Next base: position 17,191,591 of record CM038111.1, read on the forward strand.
CTCTCTATCATCGCTGCGTGAAGGTTGGCCTTTATCACGATTGAGAGCTTTTTGTTGTTTGGCGAACAAGAGAAAATCTCGCTTATTATGCGCGAGGTACTCCCTGACAGCATCATCGAATTTGTCCGGTAGGAGATGGATGTCATCCTCCTCCTGGCTGCTATTGTGACCTTTCCCCTCTGGATATATTGGCTTGCCATGCTTGTCCAACGACACGTACTGAACGTGTCCGTCCGGAGTTTGGCCTCTCATGTGCTATTTCCCATGTTGTCGGCGTGTTGCAGGGCTTGGATCTTGCGCCTGGCTTGCCTCGGCTTCAGGGATTTTTGTTTCCCGAACTGGTGGATTTGCTGCCTGTTCTTGTCCGGTTTGTTTAGTCCCCTTTTCCTTATTAGCAGCAGTGGCAGCAACGGTTAATCGTGTTGGCCTTGTCATGACGACATATTACCCAGAAAACTTTTGATCGGAAATCATAAATTTCGTGTTCCCACAGACGGCGCCAGTGATCGATCTTATTTTCGCAGGTAATTTGGTGAACGCCAATAATGAATAAAAGAACACAAAAGTAGAAAGAACACACACAGGAATTACGTGGTTTGATCTATCGGAATAGATCTACATCTACGGAGCAGAAAGAGAGTAAATATTATTGCTAATACGAGTGTAGGTTACAAGATTCTTCTCCTTCTCATTCTATTCTAAGCCCCTATTTATAGGTAATTACATGGAGTTTGACTATAATACTTCTTCTATTTGGACTCTTTGGCTTGATCCTCTTCTTAGGGATAGACACCAAGCTTCTATATCTCTCTTGGAGCTTGAGTTGTACTCGATGTAGGAGTCTTGATTGCCTTGGTGAAGAAGTCTCTTATTCTTAGTTGGGCCCAGGAGCTGGGCCGTATACTATCAGTTAACCCACGGGAGGTATATGGTTAATGTTAATTAGTAGTAGTATTTATTTTCTTAGGATTAGGCTGAAAGTGGCCGGATGACTGATTTTGTGGAGATGCATTCGGACGCGTTCAATACAAATTTGTTTCTTTAGTTAGAGCTCTAGGAAATGATACTATGTGGTCTTCATTAATTTATAACATATATTTTAGGTGGAAAAGAAAGTTTAACATATTAGAAATAATATTATCACAATAAATGTCTAGAAAAACATTATCATGAATTAGAAAAATATATAGAAAATTTTTGATTCGGAGAAAATTATCGATCATATAAGACAAATGAAATTAGAAAAATTTATTTTCCTTCATTAAAGAGACCACATCTTTATAAAAAAATTGTTTAAAACTGTTGACAGATTGCAAACTATTTGACACATTCATACGAATCATACCCAACACGTAGGCTTCATTTTCAACACGGATCTAAAAATCTACATCTATACCTATTATAAAATATTTTTGCTTTATAAATTATATTCGTAGCTATTATATTTAAGAATATTAATTTGATCTCATATGATATTTTTAATTATTACTTTAATTATTATTAGAAATCTCAAACTAAAACAATAGGTAAAAATAATCACTTTTGTAAAAGAAAGATAAATAGTAGTCACTTTTATTGAAAGAACTTCTACTTCAAATCAAATTCCACTGGATTCCACTTCCTATAAGATTTTAAGGTAGAATAAGTGAATTTATATTTTTAAGATTATAAATAAACTCTTGTAACGACCTAGAACCAATGTTCTAAAAAACGCTAAACGCTAGTAGGGCGGTGGACTGGGGATTAGCATCTAGGCGGCTAGGCGGCTTCTAGGCGGATTCTAGGCGGGCTAGGCGGATTAGACATATTATACGTATTTTTTTTTTACTATTTTAGTATTTTATACGTAATTTTTTTACTATTTTAGTATTTTGTACACAATGTCAAATAATTATTTTAATATTTTGTCATTCATGATAAAAAAAAAGTTAAAAACATAAAATATGCTAATTAGTAGTTCAAATTCAATAAACTTAGTAGTTCTACATAAAGATTAAAAATCAAAGTCTAAGATAAAAATGAAATCCATGGATTTTCAAATCTATAATCTAATATTCCATTTCTTCATTTCCATAGTCTTGCAAATTAACTTCATGCTCCATGTTTGAATCATCAAAGTCGAACTCATCATCATAATCCTCCTCACCCTCGGATCCATCGGATATAAAATCATCTTCATCAACTTCTCTCACTTCTTCCAAAGAAACACTCTTTCTTCCTTCAATCGATGACCGACTCACAAAAGTGGCTCCAACCTCCTCATCCTCATCATCATCTACTCCATCAACCATCCAAGATTGTGCATGAGTAGCCTCATTTGCTAAAAGCACATCATCTTTCTTACTCTTCTTTTTCTTGTTCATTAATCGTGCATTGAATTGGACATAGACTAGTTTATTCATTCGGTCGGTATCTAGTCTATTCCTCTTCTTTGTATGGATCTATCAATATAAATTAGAGAAAGTTACAATACTATCAAGAATTCAATATTTAACATATACAAAGAAAGTAATTACCCCTTCAAAGACACTCCAATTTCTTTCACATCCGGATGAACTCGTTGTCAATGAAAGAATCTTTTTTGCAAGCTTTTGAAGATTAGGTGTAGCAATGCCATAATTAGACCACCATTTAACTATATTTCAAAAGAAAATATCAAAATTTATAAGACAATGAAGATATAGAATTATATAAAACTATTGAAAAAAAAAACAATTCAAAATAATTAAATATTTAAATATCATACCCGGATCATAATTATCATCATTTTTCGCACATCCTTTGATTGCCAAGCTTCTTCCAAATGCACCTTCTTTATTTGTGTACATGCCTAACTCCACATTCGCCACTTTATCTTGTATATTCTCATCCCGATAGAATCGTTCTATACATGAGAAGACTCCTTCCATTATGAAGGCATTTTCATCAGGTAGACCACATAGATGAAGTGCCATAATAGTAAAATGGATTCAACAAGTAAGCGGTCAAGTGGAGTGGAGTATCAATACGCCCTTTTGCTTTTGCATCCACTATCTCAAGTATAGGCTTATATCTCTCCTCTTTGTGCTTTAAGGCCTCTTTAATTTCTTCTTTGGCCTTTTTCATCTCACCATATACAAATCCCATGGCCGGCTTCACATCTCCATCAACAAGTCTAAGCACTTTTACCAATAGTGTGAATACCTTCAAGCACATAGCCACACCATTCCAAAAGTTTGGAGTTACTATGGTAGCATAAGCGGCTTTCCCCTTCGGACTCTTTGAAGCTTTTGTCTCTTCCCACTCCTTAGAGTTCACAATTTGCTTCAAATCCTCTTTCTTTTCCATCAAGCTTTGCAATGTCAAGAAAGCCGTGGCAAATCTAGTTACCCCCCGGTCGAATTATATTTCTCTTTGTATGTTTTCTCATCAATGCCAAAGTCTTGTGATGAGAATAGACAAAGATGGTAAAATTCTTAGCTTTTGCAATTGTATTCTAGAAAATAGAGAGCTTACCAATGGCTTGGAGCATTAGATTGATGGAGTGAGTAGCACATGGAGTCCAAAAAATCCGAGGCCTCTTTGCAAGCAACATGTTGGCCGCCGCCATATTGTTTGAAGCATTATCGGTCACCACTTGAACCACTTTTTCTTCACCAAGCTTTTCAATACAATCATCCACATATTCAAATATATATTCACCCGTATGTGCATCTAAGGAAGCCTCTTTGGAACTAAGGAAAGTAGTTCCAAGCCTAGAATTCACACACAAATTCATAATGCTTCTTCTAGTCTTATCACTCCAAGCATCAGTCATGATAGAGCAACCATTTTTCTCCCATTCTTCTTCTTGAGCTTGAGTGATGTTTTCACTTTTTCCACTTCTCCCTTCAAGAGTGGCTCCCTAAGAAGATATTGACTTGGTGGTTGATAACCCGGACCAAATTGTCCAATAGCTTCAACCAACATTTTGAAGCTATCATTGTCCACCGCATGAAAAGGAATGCCGGACTCATACACCCACCTAGCCAAGTATTGATGCACTTGCAAAGTTCGTTCTTTGAAAAGAGCATCATTAATATTTTGTTGCCTCTTTCTTTTGCTTTCACTTAAAGCATTATCATCAACCTTGATGTTTGAAACAAATCTATCCATAGCTCCAAGAGTACGTGGAGGATTTTTTGGTTCCTTCCCCCTCCATCTCATCAACCTCTTCCATGATTGGATTTTCACTAAGTTGAACTTCACTTCTAAGATTGGCATCTTCTTGTTTCTTCACTCTCTTTTTCCTCTTCGATGCTTTAAGTGCATCTAAGCATCGCTTTTTATCTTCATCACTTGATCTTGGACATGGAGAAATATTGCCTTGAATGTTGGCAATATGTTGTTTAGCTCGGTATATCCCGCCACTATATACACTTCCACATTTGAGGCATCTCCATTTATCTATGTTTTTGGGATCACAAAGTATGACATAATCCCATCCAACATCACCACTACCTCTCTTTAATTTGGCTTCATCATTCGTTGCATCGGAATTAGTATTAGAAGCATTGGATGAAACTAGCTCATTTATTTGTGTCTCTTGTAAGTCTTCTTCTCGTGACATGATAAGTTCCCTACACGTATGTTGCCATAATAAATTAAAACTAAAAATATAAGAAGCAATGATTGATCCAAAGCAATTAATCCAATTTCGCATATGAAAATGAAAGTAGCAATTGATCCCTAGCAAATGAATTCCAATAGCTTTTACAACAAAATGAACAAGCAATAATCTAACCTTCTAACTAGAAAACAATCGCACAAATAAGAGCCAAATAAACCAAAGTATCAAACTAAAAAACAACCAAAGCTTTACTTAATCAACCAAGAAATAATCAAGCAAAGCAACCAAGAAACCAACTGTAGCAAATCAACCAAGCTTTATAATTATTTACAGATGACAAATAAATTTAATTGGTTTGTAAGCTGGTGGCGACATTGTGGAATACCTTAATCAATCTATCTCTTGGCTGAAATCGGTGGCTGGTGGCGGCGGGGGCGGAGGTACAGGCTGGTGACGGTGGCGACGACGCAGGCTGGTGACAGCGGCAACGACATGGGCTGGTGACGGTGGCGACGATGCGAGCTGGTGCAGTGGAGGAGAAGTCGTGAGCAGCGCCGCAGACTAGGAATTGGAGAAGAGAAGAACCGACTAGGAATGATTTCAGAATTTTAATTTCCAATTTTTTTTTTTTAAAACCCTATTATCACCCACCCGCCTAGCCCCTTCCAGCCCGACTTGACCCGATTAACGCCGCCTAGGCGGCTGCTAGTTGGCCGATTTTTTAACTCCGCCTAGGAATTCCGTCTTGGGCAAAAACTAGGCACCCGACCACCTTCTAGCGCCTAGACGGGCACCTAGGGCGTTTTTTAGAACACTGCCTAGAACATCATATAAGGTTAAATTAAAGCTATCCTCTTGCATGGCTGCCGTAGGCGTTGCTGCTGACGTGGCAGGGCAAACTAAATTTATAAGCATGAATTGCGCAAGATGACGTGAAAATGATATAAGAAGTTGGAGCATGTGTTCATGAAGTGCAAGGTTTGATTTCAAAATGGATTATTTAACTAACTTGATTAGTAGGGGTGAGAATCAATGTGGTTACAGAAATTTTCGGTGAACCGAACTAAAAAAGTCAAAAACCCTTACCGATAATCGCATAGAATTATACTTTGGTTATCCTGATAACCGCAATACTTTTGTGGTTCGGTGTCGCAGTTAACCGATAACCGAAATTATTTAATTTTTATTTTTTTATACATTTTTTATTAAGATTATTTCATACATTTTTTTTATCATTAGTTGATGTAGTTTTACACGATATTTACCAATTAATGTTCAACATTGAAGAGATAATGAAGTACAAATATATATACGTAATTAATTAATTCTACCAAAACAGATATTATGATAAATGATAGTAATTGATAAAAAAAATAATAATAATAGAAATATCATGATAATATGTTTTCTGTAAATTCTAATTTTTCAATGTTTATAGCTAAAATTTATTAAGCAGCAACTAGCAATGTTTTAACATTTAGGTGACAAGGTTTCTAGCAAGCAATAATAATTAATAAGTGCAACAAACATAAATTATAGGCAAAAATGCATTTAAATATACAAACTCTGTCTGACATATTATTTTGTGCACGAACTTTGAATTTTCACTAACTTTGAAGTTTGTTCAATTTTCCCACCGATCTAATTTCCAGTCAAACTGAAATGACATGTCATTAACATAATTTTCATGTGGCTTTTATATTACACGTGCATTTCCACGTAATTGCTTTCATGATAATTAATTAAAAAACTATTATTATAAAATATCATATCATATTATATTAATTATTAAATAAAGATTTGCGGTTATCCGATAACCGAAGTGTTAGGAAATACCATACTGAACACCGAACCGTTTTTGCGGTTATCGATTCGGTTCGGTTATAACCGAAAAAAATCAAACCGAATTTCCAGCCCTATTAATAATTAGTTAATAGGGCCTGCGAATTAATTAATTAAAATTAGATCTCTAATTGGAAGAGATTATAGATTGGACGATGGAATTTCCTTTGCGTCTTGTTAGTATAACTAACAACCAGTCGTGTAGAAGTTTTGGGAGTGATTTTTGCTAAAGTGTGGATCGACTTTCCATTTTATACGGGTTCATTTGGGATTTTAGGGGTTTGATTTGTTCTAATTTGTGATTGCAACAATTTTGTCTATAGAATCTTTGTAACATGTTCAAATTGTGATATATGATTGTATAAATTGTAATTCTCAGAACAAAAAAGAAAAAACATAAAAACAAAAATATCAATAGTAACCACAACTTAATGCTCCTTTACAACTAAGAAATCACTAATTAGTGTTTTACGGAATAAATTGTCTTTGTTTGCTAGAAAAGTTGTCATTTATTTCTCCTCTACCCACGGTGGACACACTTAATATGCCCACCGCGGATGTAACAATGTCACGTCATGAAATTTTACCCAATTAGGGTTGAACTTTGTTTAATAGAGTTTAGGTTCTTCTTCTCTTTTTCTTCTATTTTTTTTTGGTAAGGTTCAGTATTTAGGATATATATTTAAATTAATTTCTTTATTTATAATGTTGTCACGTCATTCGTGGAAAAATTAAGTGTGTCCACGATAGACATTGCATCATTACTCTTGTTTATTATACGGAAATGTATACAAGATATCTTATCTTCAATATATTCATAATCGTATCATATATTCGGCAAGCTAAACCGAATTTCTGTCTGAAAATGATCTCTCATGTTTTCTTTCTCAATTTATTATCAATGGAAAAAGCAACTTTGAGGGGAATTGGTCGATGTAATTATTGCTTAATGATTGATCATGCTCATGCATGCATGATACTAAACTTGAGAGGCAAGCGTTCTTTACTAAATGATAAAGTTTGGCATGTTAAACTAAATTTTTGAATGATCTTTTCAAACATATAATCAATCATCTCTTCCACAAATCTGTCAACCTATTATACTCCGTCCACTTCATTAATATATGTCATTTAACCGAATATGTTTCTATTGCCATCCACAAAAGACCTCCACTAAGTGGGCCCGGCTCTCCATATATAGCAGATAATATATGTGATCTTAGTACAATTGGGACCCAGTGGTTTAGGGAGGCTGTTCTTTGCTGCAGGTGTCGATGTTTTTAGCCACAAATATTAACAAATGAAACCCATACATATTTAATGGTCATAGAAATTTAAATGCTCTCAACTCAATCTAACTCCATTATTAGATGCCCTGTTCTTGGTGCCATCCTTCATCACTCTATATTGCGCTTATGTCGAATAAGAATCAATCATTCCAAGAAAATGTAGAAGTCCCTGCCATTAATTCACAATAAAAATTTATAGTAGATCTTAAAGCATACAGTATATAAATACTGTAACTCCAAAGGACTTTAAATATATAACACCATAAATTTTAATTAAGAAACAATAACTTTTTTCTGTCACATTGTTACATTGGTAACTTGCACATTATTTTCATACTACTATCAAAATATAAATATACACAAAACTTATTTTGATTCAATTGATAATTAGATTGACAAGATATTAACAATACATGTTACTAAATATTTTATATCAATTGAAACTAACAAATCCACAACATGTTACATTACATAGCAAAATTATCGTCTATCAAACTGCTAAAACTAGAAATATATATAAAAATTTACTCGTAACAATATCATAAACTCAAACATCAACGTAAGAAATAGATTAAAATATATATATAAAAAAATACATATTTATAGATTTACCTTTAAAAAATATATGATTTTGTCAATCCAAATTAAAAGCATAAATCATACAAGTATTATAAAAATTTCAAACAGGCAGCGAGAGCAAGCAATTACACAAACTTACAATCCTCCTAAAAAATTGCTTTCCACTTACTATTCATGGTCGATCCTCAACACAAACACCTGTTTGACAAAATTACTTTAAAAAGTAATTAATTTAAAAGAGCTACAACAACCATCACCGATATCCAACTACATACGAATTATACTGCAATTGTTGTTTTTTTTTTTTTGTCTTCCAATTACAACATTATGATATTGATATTCCAGACTCTAAAGTGAGTTTTGTTCCAGAAAAAAAAATAAAAATAAAAAAACACTCGAATATGCAAAACATGTTGATAAACGCATATATGTGCCTATACAATTGTAATACGTGGAGTAACAACATAACACCGGGTGAACTCTCACTTCTCACCACAACGAATGCCATCTTTTCTCCATTATGTGAACCGCCTGCACCCACGAAAATATCAGCTCCTTGTGTTGGTCGGTCAAATATTTGATGCAAGTTGTTTTAAGAAGAGAAGGAATTAAATTAAAATAAACCGCCGTCTATTTTTTTTAAGGGATTTTTTTAGTTTGGCGGATAAAATTAAAATTCTAATGCCGAGCAATGATATTATTATTATTATTATTATTATTATTATTATTATTATTATTATTATTATTATTATTTTCTTTTTGTGGTGGCGGGATCTTTACATCTCAATTTTCTTTTTAGCTATTTATTTGCTTTGCAAAACAATTGATATGTTTTTTTTATTTTTTATTTATGACCTTATTAGATTTGAAATGAAAGTAATTATATATGCGTCAGTATTTGATTTCAGGTCATGATTAATTATAATTTTATATAAGTGTTACATCGTCAGATATATTTTCAGAGTTTTGAATGGCTAAACTCTAGATTATTTATTTCTCATTTTTCTCATTTTAAAGATCAGGCTAAAATTCTTTATAGTCTAGTTAATAAAAAAATACTTTTTCAAATAATGTTAAATATAAATAAGATAACTTAAAAATACTAAATTCTTTATCACACAATTGTTGAATATAAATAAGATTACTCAAAAATTCAGTAATTATAGAAGTTCGTTAACCACACGCATATAGCTAATGATTATGTGTAATTTATAAATATATATTCTTGCTTTTATATATGACTAAATATAAACTTTACAATAATTGTTGCCAAAAAATAAATATTATTGACAAGTAGCCACAGAGAATTGTAATGGAGGTGTGGCTGATAACTTGTATTAAAATGAAAAATGGTTAAATATATAAATAAATAATAAATAAATGAAAAATACGTAACAGTACAGATCATGAAAGATACTTGATAACAAAATATATAATTAAAGCTTTTGCCACGCATATTGCTCTCTTACAAAAAACGGTCATATTCATTCGCCGCCCACACATTTTTAATTATACGTGGTTAAATTACCACACACATTCTTATGTATGGCTAATTATGTGGATTAAAAATTAACTTTCTTGTAGATCATGGATAATCAACTCTCTTGGGCCTACTTAGTGGGTCGGATTTTTTTATTTTCTCCCAATAGCCAATACTCCATTATCTACCATCACCGTTTATGGTTTAATTTTTTCGGCACGAGTTTTAATAAATGTTAAATGATTGTAATGTTAGTGGAGAAATAAAAGGTGAAAATGGAGTTACGTGTGGTATTTTTGTAAATAAAAAAATAAATGGGGTCAAATAAAAAGGAAGTAATGGTGAGGTAGTGTTCAAAAAACAAATAGTCATATTCAGTTGGGACAACCCAAAATGAAAAATTAAGCAGGCGTTACGAAAGGAGTAACTGATAATTAAAACATTGTAGATATAGATATAATAGGCCATAAAATGCGCACGAGTAATAATTCCTTTAAGACAACCATGATCCATGAGATAGATATGTTGTTCTTATCAACCTCAATTCATAATGGAATATTCACGTTTGAAAAAATGACGACATTCCTCACTAAACATATTACTGTTTCTTTAGTGGAATAACTTTCGCCCACCTTAAAGATGCTATTTTGTTGGGGGTAATTGGGAAAGGGAAAGGAAAAAGAAAGTAGGAGCCCTGATTCACTTTGTGGATGTTTGGTTGATGATTTCAATGATTCCCTATTAGCCATATCATGGGTAATGGATCCTCCCATCTTCCCCATTTAAATTCCATCTCTCTCTTGTGTGACATCTCACATCGAATAAGAGATGTCAATACAGTATAAATATAAGCTTAATGGACTCTCTAACAACTTGGGTTAACCATTTTGACAAAGCGATGATGAACGCCAAGTAGTTGCTAGCGGGCACATTATGCCACCGTAGCGTAACGAGCTCCTACCTCGTGGGCCCGGGACGTTAAAAAATGGTATCAAAGCCAACCCCGGGCAAGCTCCATGGCCCTAGGGGCGGTCTTGCATAAATGTCGCGACGAGGACGTCACCTATTCAACGGGAGGAGATTGTGATATCTCACATCGAATAAGTAATGAATGTCATCATAGTATAAGTAATGGGCTTAATGAACTCTCTAGCAACTTGGGTTAACCATTTTGACAAAATGAGGACGAACGCCAAGTAGTTGCTAGCAGACATTGTGTCATCATAGCATAATGGGCTCCTACCCCCTTGGGCCCGGGACGTTACACCTTGGGACTTGAATTCCCTTTCCCCCATCATGTTCAAAAATACTATTATTATTATTATTATTATTATTATTATAGACTAATATAATAAATAATGATTATAATAATAATAATTATAATTATAAATAGTATATAATTTTAAATAATGATTAGTCTATAATAATTATGATTATAGACTAATATAATTTTAATAATTATATAATATTATTAGCATAATAATAATAATAATAATAATAATAATAATAATATATTTAAAATAAATTATAAATATATTTTAATATTGCTAATAAATTAAAAATAAATTACATTTCAATAATATATATTATAAATATATTATAATATTTATATCTAAAGAAATTATATTTAAAAATTTATATCTTTAAATAACAAATATATTTTAAATAATATTATATTTAAATAATATAGTACAATATTAATTTTATTTAATTGTTATTTTTTTCTAAAATAAAGTAATATACATAAATATAACATATGAATATTTGTTTTTTTTTTTTGTTTTTTGCTTTTTTTGTTTTTTTAACAAAACAATTATTGAGGAAATCATTCCTTTTGTGATTTTTAACCAAACAAATATCAAAATAGGCAGTCATTTCTATTCATTTCATTTCATTTCTTTTCCCTTTTCTGATTCCTTTTCCTTTCCCCAGTCAAACCAAACGGCCCCTTAAAACATATTTAAGGTTTTTTTTTCCTGGTGTGACTCCTAATTGCCTAGCTCCTAATTTGAATATTGATTGATTAACTTCGAGCTCTTCCGTATCTCGGATGAGATCCTTTGTTTTAATTTTCATATCTTAATTATGTCTTAAATTTTAATTTCTATTGATGATTATTATACCCCAATGGCTAAAAGTGAGTTAGCACTAACAACTAGTTCGGCTAGAAGTGAGTTAGCACTAACGGCTAGTTCTGCCATGTCTGACACTCCAACGGCTAGCTATCAAATCTACAACTACAAATAATTTAAGCCACTCCAAAGTCAAGCACGGGAAACTCAAGATTTACAAACCAAAACTCTGCAGAAATCTCTAAGCATTCAAGCTACTTCAACACTTGAACAAACTAGAAGTTTCCCATGATTCCTAAAGATTTCTATTCTAGAATTAGTTGTTCTAAGCATTCACTGCTGCTTAGAACACCCTGCCGTAACTCTTTCTACTTTCTCAAGAGTTCATCTTTCAAGTAGAAGAAGTTCTATCATTTTCGACATTGCTGAGAAGTTTCAAGCTCTGCAAGTGAATAAGATCATGTTTTGTTTCTAGCGAATTTAGGAAGATTGTAAGAAGGTTGTAAGGGTCACGGCCCAAAACTCGTGCTTAATTTCTATCTAAAGATTGACAGAGGTAAAGGCTGGTACTTAGCCAGTATAAACAAGAGAATGGTGAATCCAAAGTAAGGGATTTTTAGATACGGCAAGTATTTGACGTGGACATAGGGGTTTTCCCGAGCCACGCTAAATTGACTCTCTTTCTCTCTCTGAAACTCTGTACATTTAGTAGATCTTGTTTATCCTCTTACTAACCTTCATATCATCGTGCACAACACTGCTCTTATAAAATGAACTGCTAAGAAAACTTGAACTAAGAAAGAATTTTCTAAGAGTATCCAACAGACCACCAACTTCCGCACTGCGATATTGATCTTGATAAGCTCAACAGTCCATCTGCATAAGCTCGAGAGATCGACCTTATCTGATAAGTCGACCTTGACCAGTTGACTTGATGTATTCCCCCCATACACCAATTAAATATTTTCGGGACCAACAAGTGGTATCAGAGCGGTGGTTCTTTTGACCATCGCATTTGAATACTAAAAGTTATTTTCAAAAAAATTTGGTCAAATTGAACTGATCTTAGGAAAACTCTTTTCATACATGTTTAATTGTCTTCATGGAAGCATCCTTGATTAGGGTTTGTGAAGATTTTTTTAATCAGGGCTATGAAGATTGGAGCTTCAAGATCCGAATGTGCTTAAAAGCCCATCATGTTCTCATTTGGGGTGTTATCAAAAACGGACCCACTCCTATCTACGAACATGTCATTGAATTCATAGGTACCACACCTGGTTAGGCCACTTATGTATAGAAGCTCAAAAATCCACGTGATTACACCACTGAAGAACACAAGGAAGCTAGCCTTGACAACTTTGTAAAAGACCTGATCTCCAATATTTTAAAAGGAGTTCATCTTGCCAATATTAGGAACCTTGGCACTTCAAAAGAAATGTGGGACACTCTCCGATCAATCAGTCTAGGATCGGAAGAGATGCTCTAAAATAAACTCTCTATGGCATGCAACAAGTTCGATGAATTCAAGATGTTGCCAGGAGAGACCATCAATCAGATTAAGAACCTCTTCATCGAGATCACCATGGAAATCTTTGCGATCAAGAAAATAAATAAACACAAAGAGAAATGAACTTGAAGGTGATCTATGCTCGATGCGACCATTGACACGACCATCGTTTAGCCGCAATCAATAAATTTATAAAGTCTTCTACCCAGACTCTATAACTAGTATAGAATGATAAGCACAGGGTCGATTCCACAGGGAATTTGATCAGCAATCCTCTCAGAGTATATTGTCACGTTTAAAAAGGGTGTGCTCTGCCCAAACAGAACTAAATAACAAGGAATTAAAAGAGAACAAGTAAAAGCAAACGGGAAAAACAATAATTAAAAGGTAAACCTATCCTAGGCAGACTCATTGATTACATATAACTTAACTCGATCATGGGTCTTAATATATTCGTATATAACATATATCAACCAGTTATAGGTCATAACAACTAAGGCCCCCAATTATCAAGCGTCACGTACCTTAGTTGCCCAAACAACATTACGATTTATGGTGAACCCGGTATAACCAAAAGCAAGTTAATGAACCTACGACCACAGATGTTTGTGCTAGTTTACACTATGCGGAGCGAGATCTATCTTCACTTTTTACCCACTTATTGTTTGTAATCATGTTTGACTTGATTTGATACTGGCCACATACCCTACCAAACCCCACATGAATTGTAGAACCAAACCTAGCAACTCAGGAACACATGCGTATATTACTCTGCCCAAACCCTTAACCTCACGAGTGTTTAAGTTATATATTATCAACCCATCTTGCCCAAGACAGGTTTATGTATTTAGCCTAGCATACTTATAAAGTAAATAACATTAATATAGTGGGCTCCAACGCTGTCCAAACAACATCAAAACAAATAAGCTAAACTGCTCGTATGACTTGTTCTTTCCTCATAACTCCCATTCTAAACTAATCACAACGGTAAAGTAAAAATATGCAGCCGGTGATCTCCGATGATGAATTCTGATGTGTATTTATACTTGTGGATATTGTGGATCATGGACCAGGTCCATTTGAGCTGCATCTACGGTTTCTTCGGCCTCAAGGTAGAACTTGCCTTCTTGTGCAGATTTCCTTCCATGTCTGACCAAACCTAAATAAGGTAAGAGATCTACGACAAATCTTCTTCCTCCTTAGCTCTTTCTCACCCGATTGCCTCCATCCTAGCTGGCGATGGTCGTCACTCTGCCCATGATCACAACAGTGAATTCGTTCCGTTGTGCCTTGTTTCTACTTCCTTTCATTCTCTGCCCAAACACCTCAATTTTGCCATGCTTTGCCCTGTACCACTTGAAACAGCAAAGTGCCCTCCCAAGCAAACGACTCTATACTAAAAGACACAAAATTAATTAAAACTTGACTCAAAAAAGATAGAAAAATAGAGCACGAAATGGGCTCGTCACACGCATACACTTTAATACACTTGTCCTCAAGTGTGCATAATGGCCACACCGAAAAGAAAGAAAGAAAGAAAGACTCAAGACACAAGGATTTTGGACACAATCAACATTAATAAATATGTGATAATATAGGTAAGCACCGATAGCATAAGTCAAGACATAACTTTGAGCATTTAGGGTTTTTCTTTCCACACTCTCTTACTCTCTGTGTTTGGGTTAACTGTATGCGCTCTTTGACTTGTGATGAGTTAAGTATCCCATAGGCTTGCCTGCCTTATTTAATCTCCACATACTTGAATTGGTTAGGTGTTCATCAAAAGGTCTTTGTTCGGTTGTAACGTAGCCTTAAGACAGGGGTAGGAAGTATTTGGTCATAGGCACATTTCATTTTGAGAACTCAGACTAGGTATAGTCTGGGCATATTTACAGCCCAATTCTCCAACAATCTTGCACTTTTTACTTATGTTCCCGGGCTCAAGCACATTCAACTCATTTTGGGGACTTCTTATTATATATATATTTTTTCTTTTTCTGTCCCTTTTTTTTTCCTTTTTCTTTTATATAGGCTTTTTCTATATCTGGCCAAAAGTGCCCATTTTCCTGCTTTTAAACTCGCATATTCTTCCCATGGATTCTATGATTTATCCATGTCTTTCCCTACTTTTTATACCTAGAGTTCTCACGACTGGGTGAGGAAGTGTTTATTCTTGGGTATAATATAAGTGATTCAAAGAAAATCCATTTCAAGCTCAAAGGGGTTAGACAAGGGATAATTCATAAGATTTACTTTTTTATGCTGTATGGGCTTATGAAAAAAGAAACTTGCCTAGATCATCTAAATACCCAACTCAGTCATAAGGTCTCGACAAGAAGTGCAGGCAAGTTCTAAAATAACTTAATCATCCAGTCATACTCACAAGAAAGAAAGCATGTGTTTCACATATATACACATTTCCAGGCTCAAAACCTCACAGGGTGTGCTCAAGTTCATTCTACCATCCCTATTTGCTAACATGCTTAACTTGCCTACTCACATATCCACATTCACAATATGTTCATAATTCACAACAAAATCCCCCACGCCCACACATTTTCCAAATGGAAGTGCATCGAAGAAGGGTGACATGAAATGAAATTGCCTTCTCCGTTCATACATCCCACCTAAGAGGTAGGAGCATGAATGACAAGGCAGACACCAAAACAGACAAAGCCTCCCCCCACACACACACTTTGCCTCAAGCAAAGTGTGCAGGCAAAGAGGCACATACTCTATAAATAACAAAACAAACAAAGAAAAGAAAAGAAAGAAAGAAAATAAAAACTAACTACTACTACTAGTGGGAGGAACACTTACGAAGAGGTCTCAGGAGGGTACCTGAGGTTAAGTTGCTCAAACAGGGTGCGCAGGGCAACTTGGACATGATCAAGATCTTCCTGGACTTTGCCCAGAGCGGCAAGTACTTCCTCGTACTGGGGTTCTGGTGTGGCAGATTGGGTGGTTCTCTTGGATGATTCTCCTTCTGGTGGGTCAACTATCCTGTACTTCCCGACTCTGACTTCTTTGATATCCATCATATTGCTTAGGCATGCTAGATCCAGTGCTTCCTACGGCTAGGGATGAGAATTTGGGTTTGAAGTTTCGGGTAGGTACAAAAATACCCAAACCCGATCGGGTTTTCGGGTATCCAAAACCCAAAAACTCGAATTCAGGTTCGGGGTCAGGATTAGAGTTTTAAAAATTTTGGGCTTCGGGTATATCCGAACCCGAGTAATATTACCCGAATTCCTGAATTTGTATTTAAATTAATAATAATAATAATAATAATAATAATAATAATAATAATAATAATAATAAATTAAGAAATAAGAATAATAATAATAAATTAAGAAATATTATTATTATTATTATTATTATTATTATTATTATTATTGTGCAACTTTTATTTTGAATTTTTTATGTTGAATGAATCGAAGAATTTTATTTTGGAATTTTTTATTAAAAAAAGGTGAAATTGGGATTTTTTGGGTACCCGAATACCCGAACGGGATACCTGAACGAGTATTCAAGTACCCAAAAATAATTTCGGGTTCGGGATCGGGTAGTAAATTTATGGGTTTTCGGGTTCGGGTACCCGAAAATTTTAGGTTCGGGTACCTGACCCGTCCCGAGTTCCCATCCCTACTTGTGGCAGGGCTCATTCCTCATGCTTGGGCTTCCAATACTCTTCTTGGCAAAGACCGTGATCAAATGGGCAAGGGATAGGCGCTGCATCGACTTGTTGATGACATTATGACAAAGCCTCCAAAGTTGAGCCTCTTCTTCTGAGTCATACACCAAAGGATGTAGACTTCTTGTTGAGAGAGGGCATTGGAGCAATCCTTCTTGCCAAAGAAATTGTATAAGAGAATGCAGTGGCAAATGCGGGCAGAAAGCTTGAGTGCATAGCCCTTTTTTGAGTGGAATGCTGCCTCTTTGCCCTTCTTCATCTCCTTCCAGATCTTTACCCATTCTGCTGCCGAGAGATCAGGCATACACCTCTCTGCCTCCTTGTAGTCCTACCTCAATAGATCTCTGAAAGTAATTGCCCCTAGGGCTTGGTTGAATTCGTTCACAGATTGATGAATTTTATCTCCTCCCATCGCAAAATCGATTATTGCTGGCTTTCCTTCATCGTTCACCTTCACATTGTTGTAAAACTCCCGCACCAAGCCCTCGTTCACTTGCCCAGGCCAATCTAAGAAAAATCCCCACCTAATATTATTAAAGAGTTGCCTGACTTCCGTATCTACCCCCAATTGTTCTAGGGCTTCGAAATCGACAGTTTTGGGCAAAACGACACTACGGTCGGTAGTGTCGACCATGGGTTTCCCCTTTATTTCACCCACTACCGATGATCGAGTCTTACAACTAGATAGGATTTGGGTGGCTTCTTGAGGAGTTTGGGCACATGGGTGGTTGTTTCCGTCTCCTCCCCCTCCAATTCTTCGGCGGATGCCGGTGAGGGCCGGCGTCAGAAGGGGCTGCCTTTTACCGTTTCGATGGAGGTATGATTGATGTGGCCTTTCTTTTCTGCTTGATGTCAGTCGGAGTGGGCTCCGGCGTCTTTTCCTTCATGGGCACATCCTTGGGCTGGCTCTCATCATCTTCTTCTTCATCATCCTTTTCATCTTCAACCTGTTCTTCCATGGCTGCCGGTTCTTTCTTGTGTTTGTCGGATATGGGATCGTCTTCTCTGGTGGCTGTCAGTGCTGCATGCTTCTCAGGGAGAATGATTTTGAGTGGCTCGACATTCAAAGGAACTTGTTCCTTTGCCGGAGAGGTTTTTTCGGTGGTAGGTGGTGGGGTTACTTGTGGATGTCATGGCTGGTTTCTTTTTCTTGGACGTTTTGGCTATGGATGGGGAGTCATCTGTGAGATCGATTCTGGTTCCGTGAGGGATTCTAAACTTATTTTTGGAGCGGGTTCCGACCATATTAAGGGAGAGAGAGTAGGGTTTGTGGTGGTTGAAGGGGGAGTGGATGAGTTGGATGGTTTGAATTTGAATGGTAATGATGATAATTATGGGAAGTTGGGGAGGATACTTAGGCAACATGTTTTGACAGTTTATAATGTGATTTCATGTGATTTCTTTCCTTATCCGCTGCAACGGCTCCCATGCCCAAACTAACACTCCTCTTTGCCCTAACCTGCAACCAGGCAAACACTCTCTAGTAGGGAAAAACAACACTTTCTTGGGTATTAGCTTAACGAGAAAAGGGAAATAACGGACCACCCACACATACACTTTGCCTAAGGCAAAGTGTGCAGATGTTTGGTCAAAACATAACTAAATAACGAAAAGGATCCGCTCACACACACACTTTGCCTTAGGCAAAGTGTGCAGTTGTTTGGTCAACTACCTAAGGAAAAATAAAAATATACTAGGTTGCCTCCTGATCAACGCCTTGGTTTACTTCATTAGCTCGACGTAATACTTCTTCTTATTGCTCCTCTCCATCAGGGGCTTCAAACCCCTCTTTATAAGTCTCATCTTGCCCATAATAGATATCCAGCCTCTGTCCATTTACCTAAATATGTTTCTTTTGACCAAATCGCGCACCTCTACTGCTCCATTAGGGTGTTGAGCTTTCACGGCAAATGGTCCACACCATTGGGTAGTAAGCTTGCTCGACATAAGTTTGAAGCGTGATTGGTAAAGTAACCACCAATTGCCCTGGCACAAACTCCTTCCTCTGAATGATCTCATCATGGGTTCTTTTCAACTTCTTCTTGTAGATGGCAGCATTGTCATATGTCTCCAAACTAATTTTTTCGAGCTCTTGCAAACTGAGCTTCCTCTCTTGCCTAACTTTCTGCCAATCGTAGTTCATTCTACTCACTACCCAAAATGCCTTATGTTCCAGTTCGATAGGCAAATGATATGCTTTCCTAAATACCATGCGGTATGGGCTAAAGGGTGTCTTGAAAGCCATTCGATATGCCCAAAGGGCATCATCTAGTTTTGCATTCCATTCTTTGCCTGAAGTTCCGACTGTCTTCCTTAAAATTGTTTGATTATTCGATTGGATAATTCAACTTGCCCGTTTCCTTGGGGATGGTAGGCCGTGGTCATCTTGTGGTGCACCCCATACTTCTTCAACAAAGCCTCCACCGTACTATTGCAAAAGTGGGTTCCTCGATCAGTGATAAGGGCTTTGGGCACACCGAACCTGGAAAAGATGTTAGATCTCAAGAAATCCACAACCACCTTAGAATAATTTCTTGCGAAGGCCTTTGCCTCAACCCATTTTGACATATAGTCCACCGCCAGAAGAATGTATTGATTTCCTCTGGATATGGGCAAAGGGCCCATGAAATTAATTCCCCAAATGTCAAAGACTTCAACTGGCTATATAGGCATAAGGGGCATCTCAATTCTTCTTCCAATATTCCCTTCATTTTGCCGGTGGATGAATCAGAGGATGTCCATGATGAAATAGAAACACCTGCTATGGGCAAACTAGAAAGAAGAATGAAGATGAAGAACCAGTGGTACCTCGAGTACACAAGCTAAAAAATCTCCCTTCCCAAGGAGGTTAACACAGAACAAGGGAGCTGAGGAGATGGGTGATATGTACCCCATCTTCCAAAAATTGGAAATCAACATTCCACTACTGACTGCAATGCACTCTATGCCTAGATGCGCGAAATTTCTGAAGGAGTTATTCACGCGGAAAGTTAAGTTCACTGAAGATGCAAAGTTTCAAGTTGGAGAGTATGTCTAAGTAGTTTTGGGCAAAGACATGCCTACCAGTATGGAGATCCAGGGATATTTTACATACACTGTGTGATCGAAACAATGAAGATAGAAAAAGCTATGTTGGATCTTAGGGCTTTAATCAATGTCATGCCTTTATCTATGTACCAAGATCTTAACATGGGACCCCTTAAACCCACATGGATGGTAATTAAACTGGTGGACAAGTCCAATGTATATCCTGAAGGCATACTTGAAGACATCTTGGTTAAGGTGGAAGATTTAATCTTTCCGGCTGATTTTTATGTGCTGGATATGAGAGGATCGAATCAAAAGACGCCAGTAATGTTGTTGGGTAGACCTTACCTAAAAACTGCCCAACGACAGATTGATAATGATATATGCAAGCTGACTTGTCAATTTGCTGGAGAAACAGTCACCTTCGACATCTTCAAGGCAGAGAGGCATCCTAACAATACATAGATGGTGGACACAGTGGACACAGTGGACAATGCTGTGGAGGAAACAATGCTAAAAAATAGTGTCAAGTGACATGTTGGACACAGTCATATAGAGAGCATATAAGACAAGGAGGAATACCTAAAGGAGGTGAACTAATTAAAAGTAGAGGCAGAGCGTAGACAGATCTATCAAGAGGAACTGCCCAAGGTAAGATATGAAGAGAAGTTGGTGCCCTCACTCATTAAGGCACCAAAGCTGTAGCTTAAGCCTATACCTAAGCACATGAAGTACATATTCCTAGGGGAGAATGACACGTTGCCCGTGATTATCAATGCTAATCTAAGCATCATTCAAGAAGTGCAAGTGAGGAGTATGATTCAGAAATATAAGATGGCAATTGGGTGGACTCTGGCTGACATCAAAGGCATAAGTCCCACCATTTGCCTACACCATATACTTTTGGAAGAAGAGGTAAACCCCGTTCGTGATCAACAAAGAAAGCTCAACCCATTCATGAAGGAAAAAGTTTTGAAGGAAGTATTGAAGCTACTGGACCAAACATCATATACCCAATTTCTGACAGTAAATGGGTCTGTCCAGTCCATGTTGTGCCCAAGAAGTCGGGCATACATGTGGTTGAGAATGAAAATAAGGAGATGGTAGCCACTTGGCTGCAAACGGGATGGCGAGTTTGCATCGACTACAGGAAGTTGAACAAAGTCACTTGGAATGATCACTTCCCTCTACCTTTCATTGACCAAATGCTCGAGCGTTTGGCCGGAAATGAGTACTTTTGTTTCTTAGATGGGTACTCAAGTTATATACAAATCAATGTTACCTCAGAAGACCAAAGTAAGACCACATTCACGTGCCCCTTTAGCACGTTTATCGAAGGATGCCCTTTGGGCTATGCAATGCTCTGGGAACTTTTCAGCATTGCATGATGAGCATCTTCTCTGACCTCTTGGAAAAGAGTATCGAAGTGTTCAAGGATGATTTCATAATAAATGGAAAGATCTTCGATACCTATTTCGGCAATTTGGAGCAAGTACTATAAAGATGTGTGGAAAAATATCTCATACTTAACTACGAGAAATGTCACTTCATGGTCAAGGAAGGAATAGTCCTTGGGCATGTGTTATCTGGAAGATGAATAGAAGTAGACAAGGCAAAGGTGGACATCATAGCCAAGTTGCTTTACCCAAATTCAGTCAAGCAATTGAGGGGATTCCTTAGGCACGCGGGGTTCTACCGAAGATTTATGAAGGACTTTTCAAAGATCACACTACCTATGACGCGATTATTGCAAAATGATGTGCCATGAAAATTCAATGAGGAACTCAAGGAGACATTTCAAGTTTTGAAGAGGAGATTGGTCACAACCCCTATCATACTCCCACCCGAGTGGGGTATGCCTTTTGAGCTCATGTGCGATGCGAGTGGATATGATGTAGGAGCAGTGCTTGGGTAGAAGATCGGGAAAGAAAAATCTTCATCTATTATGCCTCAAAGAGTCTCAACACTGCCAAGAGCAACTACTCCACAACAGAGAAGGAACTCATTGCCATTATATTTGTCTTTGAGAAGTTCCGATCATACCTTCTCAGAAGCAAGACGATCTTATACACGGATCATTCCGCAATCAAATACCTCATGGCAAAGAAAAAAGCCAAGCCTCGCCTGATCAGGTAGATACTACTTCTATAAGAATTTGATGTAGAGATCAAAGACAAGGAATATGGACAAATCAAGTTGTTGACCAAGATACGGTGTACCCTAGGCCCTGATCAGTGATCGAGGAATTGGCTTTTGCAACAACACTGTGGAGGCCTTGTTGAAGAAGTATGGGGTGCACCACAAGACAACCACAACCTATCATCCCCAAGGGAATAGACAAGCTGAGTTATCCAATCGGATTATCAAAACAATCTTGAGGAAGACTGTGGGAACCTCGGGCAAGTAGTGGAGTTTGAAGCTGGATGATGTCCTATGAGCATACAGGACAACGTTCAAGACACCATTTGGGATGTCACCTTATCGCATGGTATTTGGGAAGGCATGTCAATTGCATGTAGAACTGGAGCATAAAGCATACTGGGGCAGTGAATATGATGAATTACGATTGGGAGAAAGCTGGGCAAGAAAGGAAATTGAGTTTACATGAGCTTGAGGAGATTCATCTCGAGGCATACGACATGCTGCCATTTACAAGGAAAAGTTGAAGAAAACCCATGATGAGCTCTGTTGGGAACCCTTTGAAACTTAGTTTTGATAATGTTATTAGAAACCACACTTAGACATATGTTTTTAATTGGAACAGGCTGATCTCCGTGTTCAGAATCAGTCAAGTCTAAACCGGACAGGTTGCTATGTAAAGGTCAAGGTTGGTAGTGCAACCATGTACATAGTCTACTCAAACCTGTCACACTGTTCCATTATGTAACCTGTCTATGCAACCTGCCCCTATAATACTCGAAGATCTCACTGCGAAGGTTACAGAAGATCAAAGACTGTTCGAGGTATAGGAAGCGCAACCTGTGAAGGCCAACCTGAGCTATGGTGATGAAACCTGCTCTCACTCAACGACAAGAATTGTGTCAGCGTACGAAATCTGCATATCCTGACACACTTCCAACAGCTCTATTTCAAACGCTTCTCTATAAATACCTCAACATATTCCAGATTGAAATACGGGAAAATCAATACTCAAGCAAAAACGCTGCAGAAATCTCAAGCTGAAAATATTCAAATCAACACTCGAAATTACTAGAGTTTTCCCAAGTGTTGATCATTGTAGATTTCTTATCTATCTGGAATCAGTCTTACTAGAACACATCACACACACTTTCACTACCATCAAAGCAGAAATACTAGTGTAGTTGATTGAGTTGTATCCCTTACGTCGACAGCTAGTTAAAGCTTTCAAGTTTGGATAGTAGCACTAGTCATTTAGTGTTAGTAAGTCTGTATGCAAAGTTGTATGTAAGTTAGAAGAGACACGACTCTAGAAACGTGCTAGATTCAGTCTAGAAGAAAGACTTGAATTTAGACTGGACCTCCACCAGTGTTAAAAGGAGTGAAAAATCTCTAGTTAAGGGATTGCAGATTCGACGGGATCTGGCGTGGACGTAGGAGCTGTTTACTCCGAACCACGATAAAAACTCCTCGTGTTTCTCTATTCTTATCATCTGTTTTCACACAGTTTGCATGCTCACAACCTGCACATTTGTAACCTGTCTTGCATGTGTACTATCTTTGAAAACTGTTTCTGAAAAACTGTTTTTGAAAACTGTTAGCCAACCTTTCCACCAAACTTCCGCACGCAGATTAGTTTTGCAAGCTCAGCAGCTTACTGATTGAGCTGAAAAAAACTAAGCTGCTCTGATAAACTTGAGTGACGACTCAGTTCAGATCAAATTGTTTTGAAAAATCAAAACCGTTGGCTAATTGGTGTATTCTCACCCCCATACACCAATATCTACTTATCGGGACCTACAAGCTCATTCAAAGAAAGGATTTTGAACCTGGGCAGTTGGTATTCCTTTTCTAATCACGATTCAAACTTATAATGGGGAAACTCTAAACAAAATGATGTGGGCCATTTGCTGTGGAAGTTTAACACCCAAATGGAGCAGTCGAGATTCATGATTTGGTCCAGGGGAACATATTCAAGGTAAATGGGCATAGATTGAAGCCCACTATGGGCAAGATGAGCTTGACAAGGAGGGGCCCGAGGCCCCTGAGGATGAAGAAGTTCACTGAAAAAGGAGCAAGATGTCATGCCCATAACGATAACTAGGGTGCTGACATGGAGGCAACTTGGTATGTTTTTGAATTTTCATTTTTATTCAGTAAGTGTCGGAGGAAGCATCTTCACACTTTGCCCAAAGCAAAGTGTGTGTGTGCGGTATCCCTATTTTGTTTATTTGTTTAGACCAAACATCTGCACACTTTGCCTAAGGCAAAGTGTGTGTGTGGGCAGTCCGGCTTTGATTTTTTTCTTTGCACTAATAACCCGAGAAGGGTTGTTTTTCCTCGCAAGGAAGTTATATTTGTTTATGTTTGTAGTGTATGGGCAGAGCGGTAGCAGGTGATGTGTCTGGGCAAGGGACAGTTACTTGGATAAGGAAAGAAATCTTTCCCAAATCTAATCAAATCATGTCTGAATCTGTCACAACGTGTGCTCCCAACTTCCCATAAATAACCATCATCACCCTCAATTCAAAATTTAAAAACTACCCACTACCCCTCTTCTTCTCAACCGCTACAAACCCTCATCCTTCTCCATATTATGGTCGGAACTCAACCCAAGAACAAGTTTCGCATCTCTCACAGTACCAAAATTGACCTCACCGATGACTCACCACCACTGCCATACCTCCGGCGAAGCGGCAGCCCCTTCTAACGTTGGTTCTTCACCAGCATCCGCCGACGAATCGCAAGGAGTGGAGACAAAAAATGCCACCCAATAATCGCGCCAAAGCCACCCCAATCAGTTGGTCGGAGTACCCACTCGAAGACTGCGGCCAAGGGGAAGGCAAAAGCCTTCACAAACACAACCAATCGCAGTGTCGTCTTGCCCAAATCTATGGACTTGGAACCCCTAGATCTGCTAGGGGTAGGAGATGAAGTCAAGTAGTTGTTCAAAAACATAAGGTGGAGTTTCTTTCTTGAGTGGTTGGCGGTGGTGAATGAAGATCTACTGCGGGAGTTCTACAGCAGTGCCCGCGTGATATATGATGAAGGATCCTCCGTCAGAGTGAAGTTTAACTATGGGCGGGATGAGATCAAGCAGTCCCTGAACGAGTTTAACTAGTATATCTGGGCAAGCTCATTCAAGGATTTACTGAAACCGGACTACAAAGAGGTTGTGAAGTGTATGCCCGAGTTAACTACCACTGAATGGGCGAAAATTTGGAAAGAGATGAACAAAGCAAGTGAGGCAGCCTTCCACTCAAGCAAGACTAAGGGCAATGTCCTTAAGAATCCAGCACTCTGAATCTGCCACTGTATACTTGCCTACAATTTCTTTGGCAAGAGAGATAGCTCCAACTCCCTCTCTCAACAAGAGGTCTACATCCTTTGGTGTACGACCAAGTAGAAGAGGTTGAACTTTGGAGGCTTTGCCGCTACACACATCAACATAGTTCTTAGTAAGTCTACGCAGCATTTCTATCATGCCCATGTGATTACGGTGCTTGCCAAGAGGATGGAGTATTGGACGGATGAACATGAACAAGGCGCTCTGCCCGAAGAGAAGTTGGACATGGCCTGCCTTAGTAAGATGATAGAGATCAAGCAAGTCGAGAGGAAAACTATAGAATTGCTGAGTAACCGAAGGGAGAAGCATCAAGGATGGAGCCCACCAAGTCTGCCACCCCAGAATCCCAGAGTGAAGAAGTATTTGCCGCTGTGGGCAAGGTCCAAGAAAGGCTCAATCATGTTGAAGATACCCTGCGAGCTCTCTTTAAGCAACTTAACCTTAGGTACCCACCCGAACCATCCAAATAATCCCTCCTAAAATTTATTGTCTTTTTGTTTGTTTTATTTTTCTTTTCCATTTATTTAAATTTTCTGCATAGATTTGGTCGCCTCTCTGTGTGCACACTTTGCCTAAGGTAAAGTGTGTGTGTGTGGAGAGATAAGTTTCATGCATAGTATCTATCTTTCCATACATCCATTCTACCTCTGATGTGGGGTAAATGAACGACAAGACAATTGTCTTCTTTTCGTGTCAATCCACTTCTTCGATGTAATCGGAAACTGTGTGGGCGTGAGGAATTTTGTTGTGAATATGTGTATGTAATGTGGATGTGTGAGTCTAGTCGAGCATGTTTAGGAAATAAGTATGCTGAAATGAACATGAATTGCCCAGTGAGGTCTTGAGCTTTATGTGTAAATATATTGAACACATGTTCTTTCAATTGGGAGTATGACTTGATGCTTAGAATCTATTCTAGAACTTGCCTGCACTTCTTGTTGAGACCTCAATGAATTAAGTTGTATTTAGAGGATAAAAGCATTTTCTTTCTATCAGCCATACAGCTTAAAAAGCCAACCTTATGATATATCCATTGTTTAGCCCCTTTAAGCTTTAATATGTTTCTTTGATCCACTTAAATTATGCCAAGTTTAAATACTGCCCTACCCGATCGTGAGAAGTCTAGATGTAAGAAGTTGAGGGAATAAGCATGGATAAATCATAGGAATCCATAGGAAATACGCAGAGCATAAAAATCACAAGAAGCAGAATGACCAGATAGTGAAATTGCCTATTAGAAAGAAAAGAAAAGAGGGACAGAAAATAATAATAATAATAATAATAATAATAATAATAAGTCCCAAAAAAAGAGTTGAATGTGCTTAGGCCCGGGAACATAAGTAAAAAGGGCAAGGTTGTTAGCGAATTGGGCTGTAAATATGCCCAGGTTGTACCTAGTCTAAGTTCTCCAACTGAATTGTGCCTCTGACCAAATACTTCCTACCCCTGTTTTAAGCCTACATTACAACCAAATAAAGACCTTTTGATGAACACCAATAAACTCAATCTAAGTAGGTAGAGATTTTAGAAGGCAGGCAAGCCTATGGGACACCTAAGTCATCACAAGTCAAGAGCGTAAACACTTTGCCCATACACAGAGTGAAAGAGTGGGGTTATAATCCCCGATCATGTTCTGTCTTGACTTATTTTCTGCATGCATCATTCTTTGACTTGCCCATGCCTACATGTTTATTTACATTGACTATGCCTATATTCCACATGTCTTTAAGTCTTTCTTTCTTTCTTTTTGGTTAGCTGCGTGTGCATGCTTGAGGACAAGCATAGTAAATTGTGTGCATGTGATGAGCCCATTTTGTGCTCTTATTTTGGTATATTCGAGTCAACATTTAGGTATTGTAAAGTTTATTTTGTATAGTGTCTTGTGGTTGGGATGTCACACTTTGGATGCAGGGTACGCAGGGCAGACAGCTAGAGATTCTAGGCAATTCTAGGAAGCATCTGGGTAGACATAAGTGGAAGAAGAGAGAAAGCATGACAGATTGGGCTTTCAAGTGTGATCGTGGGTTGTATGTCATGACGGATTGGGCTTTCAAGTGTGATCATGGGTTGTACGTCGACCATCGTAGGCTTAAGGTTCACTATCGAATGAGAGAGAGCTGAGAAGGAAGGAGATTAACTTGAAGATTCTTTCCTTTTTCAGTTTGGTCAAGTATGGAAACAAAATTTGCGCAAGAAGGTAAGTCTCTCAAGCAACCCTAGCTATTGCCAACTCATGGGTCTAGTCCACGATTCAATCTACAAGTATAAATATACAAGCATCATTTTAGCAAGAGAAGGATACACATGGAGCTGCATTTTATACTTTACCGTTTTATGCTTTCGAGTGTTGTGACGAAGAAACAAGTCCTACGGGCAAACTCTTTTATTAATTTTTGAAGTTCTTGGCCGACGTTGGAGTCCACATTACTTTAGTATCAATCTATTTCGTACTTAGTTTAATTATGTTTTCTTTTTATTTCATTGTTATTTACTTTCGAAGCATGCTAGGCTAGAACTATAAACATGTCTTGGGCAAAATGACTTATAATTTTATGTAACTTAAATACTCGTGAGGTCAAGGCATATGTTTAATAACATATCCGTGTGTTCCAAATATGCTAGGTTCTATTCTACAATTCATGTTAGGTCGGATTGAGTATGTGTCTAGTATCAAATCTAATCGAGCATGATTACCAACAATAAATGGGCAACAAGTGTAGGGAGACCTTGCTCCATATAGTGTGAACTAGTGCCTTTAGTATGTGGTCGTAGGTTAATTAACCTACTATGGCTATATCGGGTTCACCATAAATCTTAACGCTGTCTGGGCAGAAGCATGACAACTAACCTTGCGTGTTGAAGTCTGGATTAGGGAGTGCATGGTGGGAATCTCATCATAGTAACTCTAGGCTGTAAGGGTGGATTGGGCATAGTAGTCAAGGTACGTGACGCGTGACTTTAGGGGGTCTTAGCTGGTGTGTCTATAACTGATTGACATGTGTGGTATGTGAATATATTAAGACCTGTGATCGAGTTAAGTTATATGAAATTAATGAATCTGCCCAGGATAGGTTTACCTTTTTATTATTGTTTTAACTGTCTGCCTCTATAGCTTTCTTTACTTTCCTTGTTATAATCAGTTCTATTTGGGCAGAGCCCACCCCTCTAAATGTGACAATTTAGATTGAAGGAATTGCTGAACCAACTCTCCGTGGGATCGATCCTGTGCTTACCACTGCTATACTAGTTATAGGTGTCTGGGCATAGACTTTATAAATTTATTGATTGCGGCTAAACTACGGTCGCGTCAAGGGTTGATACCACAAGGAGTCGTATTTGGGTCACCTTTCGTAACATTTGTTTCACCTAAAAGTGCTAGCACTAGGACTAGCCTATCGTAGACTAGTAAGTTAACCCAATATTGAATCTCAAGGAAGACTTAGTAGAGAAATTAATTATGTGGCACACAGAAAGCAAATAAAATCCTAAACAGTAAGTAAATATTTTAAGATTTTGGTTTTAATAATTAATCCTAGACTTAAATAAAAGAAAAAAGTAATCATACAAGACTTAAAAATAATTAGAAGCAAGTAGAAAGAATTCTCGTCTGTCACACGGGATAATAAATTAAATTTATCTACCTATGCATGAATTGAAAAGAAAGCAATAAAGAAAGCAATTAAATCTAAACTAGAGCAAATAAATCTCAACATGAATCTAAGGTAAATTAAAGCAAATAAATCTAAGCCTAGTAAAATAAATAAGAAGTAATTAAATCTTAACTAATCAAAGAAATAAAAGAAAGCAAGTAAAATATATCTAATAGCACAAATTAAACTCACGGATCAAAGATGAAAGAAAGAACGAAGAACTTGAATTAAATCTTGAATCTGAACTCTAATCTTCAAAGCATAAATCTAATCTAATCTAGAGTTCTAATGCTGAAAAACCAAAGAGGAGAAGTGTGTTTTCGTTCCCTAAAGATTAAATATATATAGCATTGAGAAAACATAGTATAATAAGGAAAGAAATCTCATAAATCCGGCCCTCCCAGCGGTCGTTGGCCCTTCTCTTTCAAAACTCCTCTTGAACTTGACTTTGACTAAAATATACAAAATAAACACATATCAAAATACATTAAACAAATCCTCCACACTTAATCCTTTGCTTGTCCTCAAACAAACTATTCAATACTAACAATAAACACGGACTATGAAGTGACAATGAATTTGGCTTCAGAAAATTTTTCCAAACAAAAGATACTACAAGCAAAATACTTTACTCATCAACAAGCATTTCATAGCAAACTTCAACATCCAACCTCTTCGAACAAGAATCCTCATGACATGGATAACATTATAAGTGAAATCCTCAACTCTCAAGTTTATAATATGGGACACGATATCTCTCAATTTAAAACACATTTAATGCCTACTATAGGCTTGCAGATTGGCAAACCTCTCCATTTCTACGATGTGTGCTAATGATGACGATCAAAAAGGACTTTGTTTTTTTGTTGTAATGTGGGCTCTTTGGTAGGTAGAGAAATTTGGCTAAAGTGAGTATAAATCCCCAAGATGGATCTTTTCAATTATCTCTTCTCACCTTCTCTTTTTTCAACTCATTCACAATTCCTCCATTACTTCAAATCTTTGGCAAAACTATCCAACTCCCAAAAACAATGGTATTTAGTTTTCTACGCACTTATGCTCTATCAAATTTTTTTTGTTTTGTTTTGTTTTAATCTAGAGCTTATATGGGTAGAAAGCACTATCTCATGAATTCCAACACTCTATAATTCCTTCCCTTCTTTTCACTTTTGTACAACTCAAAGTAAGCACTCTCAATTCAGCCAAACTCACTAATCCCATAGTTATTATCCCTCATCGCAAGGCTTATCAAAGAAAAAATGGTCTCATAGGCTCAAATGGGCTAATTAGGATTATATCATGTGATTTGGATAAGAAAAAAGGTTAAACAAAGGCTATGAAAGATGGCCTAAGATCATTTCTTCATCATTAAGCATACTAATGCAACCTCAAGGAAGAAACCAATGAAAGTTCTAGAGATAATCATGCATGTTTGAACAATTACACTCAACTAAAGAAATACAACTATGATAATGCAATAGTCAAGGACTCAAATCTCACAAAATATGCTTAAACATGATTCAAGTTCTTAGAGGCCAAAAGTCTAGATTCACCAATCATACTCATCAAGTCATGACATGCTTCACAAGTAGTTATTTTCAAAATGAACCCAAAACACTCATCATTAGCCTCATCATCACAATTAGTACACATGCTCATCATTCTTCAAAAAATGTTGAGAAACGCACAGAAGGATTAAGCATGCTAACACACAAAACACACATAACATCACATAACAAGAAACTATCCTTAAAGACGAAACAACCGGAAACGAACTCAAAATCCATGAAGAAATCCAAGTCCAAAAACAAACTATAAAGTTGGTTCGAAATGATAAGAACCGGAGAAAGAACTATGACATCACCAAAGATTTATCTCAAAGTTCGACAACAGAAGGGAACGTGGCCGCGTGCCTCCTCGTGACCGCGAGGGTCAAGCTCCAGTCTGCCCTCGATGAATTTTCTCCCCTTTATATATATATATATATATATATATATATATTTAAAACCTGCAAAAGAAATAGATAATTAAAATCGAAAAAAAATAAAAATAAAAGAAAAATGCAAAGGTAAAGAAACCGTGGGTTACCTCCCATGAAGTGCCTATTTAACGTCATTAGCTCGACAGAGGAATTCATCAACCAAATCCCATTGCAACTAGCAACATGTTGAATCCTATGGTCTCTTTTGTAGCCTTTATGAGCCCAAAATATTTATTGACCACTCTCGATTGAACTTTGGGCTTTTCCTCCACCTTAGCTTTAAAAATTAGAATTGACTAATTTTCAACGCTTATCTCCCCCCAAGCTTATTTGAGGCTCTACACAAAATTTCTTTTGACAGTACAATTCAATCCAACGTTCTTCCTTAGTGTGAGATTCATCGTGCATATTAGGTAGAAAAGTGTTGATAACGTCTTCTTCTTGTAAACTCATGATACAAACCCCCTTCACTTCCTCAACTTCTTTTAAGTTGCTCAAATGTTGCTCGATGAAGAGCTCTTTCTCTTCAATAAACTCCTCATCATCCAAGCAATTAAAGAAGTCCTCTTCATTGAGCTCTTCCTCTTGTATATCAGCCTCCAATTCTTGCTCAACATTATCCTCATCCAAATTGTTAGGAATTTGCACATATGAACATTTATTGATAAAGGAATTAGAAGTAGAGGTAGAAGGCTTATTTCCAAATATTGAAAACATTACCGAACCTCTTTCACCGGCCATGCTCAACGTGCCGGAAGCAACATCAATGCGAGTCTGCATAGTAGCCATGAACGGTTGTCCCAACAAGAGAAGGTGACCTCTCACACTCATAGCTCCACGTCCCACATCAAGCACGATAAAATTAGCAAGAACTCGAATGCCTGACAATTATAGCAATATCTTCTGCAATTCCCAATGAACGGCTTAAAGTGTCATCTGCTAGCTCGATGCGAATATCGGTCGCCTTAAGATTCTTGGAGCTCATCTTCTCAAAGACAGAACATGGCATCAAATTTATTGCTGCTCCTAAATCCATCATCCCCACCACATTCCACTATCCAATATGGCATTCATTTCAAAACTCTCTGGATCACTTCGTTTGGGCAACAACTGGAGATGGCCAACAAACTTGTGATCTTGCTTTTCATTCTTCAATCTGTTAGGAAAAAAAAAGGTGGAACATAAGGAGTAGGGGTCATGTGGAGTGGGGATGCGGAATCAGGCTTGAGAGCTGAATTCTCCTCAAAATCCGCCAGGGTATGCAGCCGTAACCCCTCACATGACTACAAGGGTATCGGTGCAGCCAAAGCATGCTGGCGTGGAGCTTCACATGACCGCATGGGTTGTACTAAAGTCCATCGTGGAAATTAAGGCTTGTTAAGAACCGTCACCGCGTGGGCTAGATGTGGCTGGAGTCCTTGGCTTGGTATCTTCCTTGTCTGCACACTTTGTTGAATTTCATTCATTGTGCCTGAAATTTGCCCCACAGCAGTTTCAAGGAGTTTGACTGTAGCCTCTTGTGCCTCTCGAGCTAGCTTGCTCTCTTGCATGAAAGCTGCCAAGGGATTGATCGGAGTCTGTGGTAGAACTTGTGGGCAAGTGTTTGATTGTAAATGGTATTGTGGTGGAGGATAATATGGTGGTAGAGATGGTTGGTTGTATGGCTATTATGGAGGTGGATAGCAAGATGAATGTTGTGGATAATATGGTGACTGCATTGGGTAGGTGTTGAGGAAATTGTAGAGGAAACTGAGGAGACGGGCGATGAGGTTGAAAATTTAATCCTTGCCCTTGTTGAGGTGGAACTTAGGTTGGATAGCCTTGTGCTGCATAGACCTCGGTACATCCTTTATAAGTAAAATTGCCCATATTTGGACAAACATTAGCAAAATGGCCAGGCTCTTGACAACTCTCACATATCTCCGGCTCACTTTCTTGGATTTGAGCCCGTGGTTGTTTGAAAAACTTGACCGGAGGAGTAGGAGGAGTTACCTCCTCCTTTATCTCGGGCTCATGCAACTTTCTCATCATGTCTGCCATTTGCCTTTTATTCTCCGGGTTAGAGGCGACTGCACTAGCTTCCTTCTTCTTTGGCCGAGATAATTTTCATTGCGACCTTGCAATGACAGTTTTGAAAATAACCTTTGACTCAATTGCCATCTTCATGGCTATATCTCCTCCCGCAATATTGTCCACAGGGTTTTGATTTTCTTGGTTGAGTCCATCATAGAAGAACTGCAACAACATCTTGTTTGTGAACTGGCGTTACAGGCACTGCTGCAACAAGTCTTGGAACCTCTCCCATGCTTCATGAAATAGCTCATCAGAATCTTGCCAAAAGTGCATTATCTGAGATTGGACTTCTTGTGTCTTCTGATTGGGATAGTATTTGAGCATGAACTTCTCACAAACATCTTTCCATGTTGTCATTGATTCGGCCGGGAAAGAGCGATACCATGTCTTTGCATGATCCTTCAAGGTGAAAGGAAAACACTTCATTCTCAATTGATCTTCAGTGATGTCTCCCAATGGAAAAAAAAGTTATGTATTATAGAACAAAACTCTTGTATGAAATTGAGAGCATGTTCAGTAGTCAAGCCATGGTAAGAGGGCAGCAGTGATTGGTGTCCCGGTTTAAGCTCATGATTCATGACCTCCTTGAGCAGGACAATCGCCGAGGTAGAAGTGATGACGGTGAGACAGCCGAACTCACCAATTGGTTATTCTGTCATAACTTCAGATTCTTCAAAAAGCAAGACTAGATCATAGCCTTGAAACACAACTTCTTCTTCCTCTTTCGATGCTAAAATTGCCTTGTACAATCTAGCATGCACAACACTCATCAAACGGATTAAACGTACCGATGGAAGAGAATAATAATCGAGCAAAAGTTAAATAAAATAAAATAAAAATAAAAATAAAAGAAAAAGAAACACAGAAAACAAAACCACACGATCAATTACCTAAAGCCTTCCCCGGCAATGGAGCCAAAATTTGTTTCACCTAAAAGTGCTTGCAATAAGACAAGACTTATCGTAGACTAGTAAGTTTATTTCAGTCTCGAATCTCAAGGAAGACTTAGCAGGGAAATCAGTTATTTGGCACATAGAAAGCAAATAAACCTAAACACTTTAAGAAAACAAGTAAATAATTTTGGGTTTTGGTTTTTATTATTAATTCTAGACTTAATGAAAACAAAGCAAGTAAACTAAACTAAACTTGAAATAATAATAAAGGCAATCCAGATTTAGCAAGGAATTCGTATAACCTAAGGCTTGATCATTCGACTGTCATGGGCAATTCGATCTACATATGAATGTCATTGGTTATATACAAGGTGTGCACGCTCCCCAATTGTCACGATACCATGCAAGCTACACACATATAATACCCAGTCGATCCTTACTGTGTTGGCGCGGAGTAGAATTAGAACGTCATACCCAACACGAGACTCAGTTCTAACCCTGTCAGATTACACAACTACTTACACATGCCCATGATCTCCACATACACGCACACACAAGTGGATCTCATTGACATGCAGCTTGACGACTCTAGATCAACCCGATTTCGCCCTAGATCGACCAACACGCTGATGCTCGCATGCACTCACAAGGACTGATCCTATGAATGACCGCAGCAACGCCGCCTTCAAGAGCGTGAAGTGCCTACGTGTCTCATGGAACTACCTCGATCTGCAGAAATTCGATCGTGATCTGCTTACTTGTGGCCCTCAGTATCACCGTGCCAAATTGAACTACTTTGAAATAATGCCCAGCATGCAGGAAACACCCATATATATAGATCGACATGCCCATTTCAGCCTCACAGACGTTTAATCAAGTGTACATATATACGTCATCCTCGCCAAACCCGGATCAATGGATTTAGCCAGACATAATGTAAAGTGCAGAAAATAAAGTTGCTAGAAATGTAAAAGACAGTGAAAACGCGAAATATAAAAGCTAAAAGTAAAATGGCATAACTCCGGCAAGGTCACCGGCGATAAAAAGCATTTGTTCCAAAGTGGGGACTTAACAAGAAAGTAAAAGTGTATGTGGGACTTCATAACAACCTTCTAATTCTCTAACTATTCAACTTAATTGTCTAACTCTTCAAATGGTGCAGGAGACAAGTATTTATAGAGTACAAGTGGGCCGAAACCCTAACCCACAGATGGAACTTCTCGGTTGGGCCACCGGCACGGGTTATGGTGAATTCAGATAAAGAAAGTTTCTAGAAGCCTTTCCATCATTAGAAGCTGATTTCATGCCTGGAAATTAATGGCCATAATATGCATGAAAACAGAAGATTGACTGCGCACGATCTCCGCCTTTCCATAAATAGCTCGGGCTCATCCATCCGCGCTGCTAGCTAGGTTCCGTGCCCTTGAACTGTCTCTATCCTTCTGCCGCCTTCTTCCTTCAATTCTGGTCCCCGCCATGCCCACTTCAAGTATCCTCCACTTTTTGTCTGGATTTATACGATAGTTCTCTGGCAAAGAAGCATTGTAGTCACCTAGATGGGGTCTTCATGCCCTCTTGTGCTGAACTGCTTCAACTATTGCTCGAACTTAATGCCACAACTGAATGCGCATCAATTTGCATCTTTTCCAGCACCAACATGCCCATTACCGTTGGTGCTGGAAAAGTAAGGTGCCCTCCCAAGCACAAATACATGCAGAAAAAACTCAAAAAGGGAGTAAAACTATACTCTAAAAGACCCAGAAAAAGAGCACATTTTGGGCTCGTCATATACGCACACACTTTTGTCATGTTCTATGGTACACAAAACCCGAGAGAGAGAGAGAGAGAGTGAGAAGAAAAGAGAAAAGACAAATAAAAAAGACACGACGATATTATTCTCAAGATTGCAAGTAATGTATGTTTAAACATGCCCATGATAGATCATAAATGCAATGTTGAGTGTCTCGACACGGGTTGCTACCATAGGCTTGCTCATCCTCTACAATTTCCACCCCTTAGAAAACCGGCTAACACTTATCATTAGGTCTTTATTTTAGTTGTAATGGGGCTTAAGACAATGGGTATGAATTATGAAGTATTTGAGAACTAGGCTACGGTCATAGGATAGTATTAACATGGACATTGTGCCCTGTTTTTCTCATTTTATTCCTTGCCTTTCTTCTGGGCTCAAGCACACCATTCTAAACTTATATTTTTTTCTTTTTCTTTTCTTTTCTATCCAATCCAACCTTTTTCTTTTTCTTTTCTTTAATTTTTTTTATACACCCTCACAGCTTGGGCATTATATGCCACTTTACCTAGGTGTTTGTATTTTTTTTTTCTTCTTTTTGGCCCTTACTATTTCTCCTCCCCCTTATTTTCCCTATCAAATGCCAAGTCCTCTATGACAAAATTTTGGAACAGTACATTCCAAGCATTTAAGTGAGATAGAAAGAAATCGAACAAGCTCAAAGGGGCTTGTCAAGGGAAAAAATTGTAAGGGTTAAACATTTTGGCTCAGTGGGGTATGAAAGAAGAGTTTGCCTAAATCATTCCAAGTGTCCCAATAGTTCAATAGGATCTCGACAAGAAACATGAGCAAGTTCTATAGAAAATGCACATTTCATGTGGACATCTTAAAATGGAATTAGATACACAAATTTTATGGATAAATAAAGTATTACATCGGGATGAGGCATAATTCAAAATATTAATCACCTAACTATCAAAGTTAATTAGAAATATGAATTCATCAAATTAAAATAAAAAATAATACATGCAACGGACATTACATTTAGTGTAACAAATAGAAGTGAAATTGAATGTTAAAAATGATTATAAATCCTCTTTGGATAAATGAATCCTAGAAAAATAATTATAAATTTAAACTACAATAATAAAATTAAATTACATACATTAAATACAGTTGACTCGCTAAAATTGATACATAAAAATAGAATCTATCAACCTCAGACCCTTCATTATTTTCGGAGAAGTTCATAATACTATGATGGCTCTGATGCTTTCTATTTTAAATTAGATTATTTTCTTCTTCTTTTTTTAGTCTTTGATTTAGGAGCAGTCCCAGAGTTTCCTTTTAAGCAAACCAAAAAAGAAAATTTTGGTTTTTTTTCGCACTCCTTTTTTACGTATAACTTAAATATTGTTAAGAGCCATAGGCTTCCGAAATGC
This sequence comes from Mentha longifolia, assembly GCA_001642375.2. Classification (NCBI taxonomy): domain Eukaryota; kingdom Viridiplantae; phylum Streptophyta; class Magnoliopsida; order Lamiales; family Lamiaceae; genus Mentha; species Mentha longifolia. The sequence goes on from CM038111.1 coordinate 17,228,943, forward strand.
TTACAATTTTAAACTAGACGCGCCCTCTTTTCCAAGATGCATTAAAAAGGATTTATTGGAATACATACGTGTAGAAATGCTCCTCTACCCACCGTGGCACACTTAATATGCCTATAGGTGACGTGTCGCTACCACGTCAATAATATTTCCTTTAGGATTTAGTTATTTTTGTTGGGGTTTAATTATTTTTGGTAGAATTTATTTTTATAAGGAATACTAATTAATTTCTTCCTTAAATTTAATGCTGTCACTTTAGCCGTGCATGCCACGGTGGGTAGAAGAGCATTACTCTACATACATGATGTACTTTAGTTAAATTCTTCCTATTTTAGCTTATAGTTAATGTTGTACAAAAGTTGGTGTTCCGAAAAAGAGAATAATAAATGAGATTTAAATGTAAATTTATATATTTACTGAGTATATATATTTAACTAGAATTGTACTCCCGCATTTCCGGAAAATAATTTATAAGTATTCTATATGCAAAATATCACTTCAATACATGTACAGAAAATAAAAAATGTATAAATTTAATTGTTTAAATATATGTTGAAATTTTAGCATTAGAGTTTATACATAAGAATTTTTGAGTTGTGATTTTTTCTTAAAAATTGTAGGAAAAAGTAATAATTGCAAATAATGTTTAAAATTATTGATAATTCCTAAGTTTTAATTAATAAAAAATTAATGTAAATAAAATAGTTTTAAAAGAAAACTTAAATATGACTATCTTATTTTAGTATAATAGATTTCATGATAGGGGACATTTATAAAAAATGGAGGGGGTACGACTTAAAATTAGATGCGCCAACTTTTCCAAGACTATATGCTCGGCCCCCTCACAACTTAAATAAATTTAAAATAACTTATTGCACCTATATATACGTATTATATATCATATATAACTAATACTAGTACAAATTTTGTGTGTGCATGCATAAATGATTTATTGGACTTCTTTTTAAAAAAAAAATATGTACTTTAATTGAATTAATGAATCATTGTAAATAAATATAATACTATTAAATTAAATTATATTACATCAAAATTGAAAAATAGTCAACAAAATTAACACTAAATTTTATTACATAATTGGTACACTTTAATGAGTACAGTCCATTTAAAATTTTGGTGTAAAGTACTACCACTTTAAACTAGAAGTGCCATCTTTTCCAAGACTAATTTATTGCTTAGTGCAGCCTAAATAAATTAATAAAATGATTTTATTGCAACACATGCATGATATCTATATATACGTCCATATCATTTATGCATCTATGCAAGGCATAGCCAATCCTCCAAATTTTGTGTGTGCATGCGTTAGTCAAGATGGACTTTTATTCTCTCAGAGGCAAACATCTGTGCATTAGTTCATGGAAAATGAGCAAGTTGTTCAAAACCAACGCCTTCTTCACATATATCCTCTACTTTCTCTCTCTTTCCTGTCTTGGTTTTGGGATTCTCAAAACTATGAAGCCCAGAACCGAGTTTACACCTAGAAACATCGACTTGTTCTACACCTCTGTCTCAGCCGCCACTGTCTCAAGCATGTCCGTGATCGAAATGGAGGTTTTCTCCAATTCGCAGCTGATCGTCATGACGGTGTTGATGTTCGTCGGAGGCGAGGTCTTCACCTCCATGATCAGACTTCACTTGAAGGTGTTGAGTTTTAACGGTGTTGAGGGTAAAGTTGAGTCTCTAGTAAGGGACTCGAGTTCATCAAGATATCGAGCCAATCATGGTCTTGACCAAATCGAGTTGACGAGTATCGTTACAGTGCCTAATGAGTCGGGATCAAACCCTAGTAACTCATTTCTCAAGTATAATTCCATCAGTTTTTTGGGTGTCGTTGTGTTGATCTATCTTCTGGTGATCCAGATTCTGGGGATCGCGTCGGTTTTGATCTATTTAGCTCTTGTTTCGAGCGCAGAGAATGTGCTCCGAAACAAGGGGATCAAGACTCTTACTTTTGCTGTTTTCAGTATAGTCTCAACCTTTGCTAGCTGTGGTTTCATACCCACGAACGAAAACATGGTCGTTTTTAGCAAGAATTCCGGCCTCCTTTTGATTCTCATCCCTCAAATTCTTCTGGGGAACACTCTGTTTCCTTCAACTTTGAGACTTGTTTTGTGGATTCTTGGGGTGAAATTCAATAGGGTTGAGGCAAAATATTTGCTCAAAAGTAGTGGGAGGGAAATAGGATTCGGGCACTTGCTTCCTAGTTTGCAATGTAATCTTATCGCAGCTACGGCGTTGGGATTTATTTTGATCGGTTTTATAATTTTCTCGTCTATGGAATGGAATAATGGAAGCTTAGATGGGTTGAATGGTTATGAGAAAGTGGTGGGCATCTTTTTCCAATGCGCCAACGCTAGGCATTCCGGTGAGACTGTTGTTGATCTCTCTGCTATCGCCCCTGCGATTTTGGTGCTTTTCATAGTCATGATGTTAGTCTCTCTCTCTCTCCCTCTCCCTCTCTCCCTCCCTCTAATATATACTATATATATACATATAAGTGTGAGATCAAATAAAAAATGAATTTTTTTCTAAGAAATAAGAAATGATCTGGATCATTGATCATTGTATGATCTAGAATACAATGACCGAAACATTATAATAATATCGACTGTGTATTATGATGCATGATACATTGTAGCTGTATGTGGACTGCATTATAGTTATGCTTAAGATGCATTATTTTTTATTTTTAAAGAAAATTTAGTATATATTTTATATATAGGACAGTTCTTGTGAGAACCAATCTAACTACGAGAACCCTCTTATTGATTATATGGGTTCATGCTTTTTTTAATGAAACAAAGCATTTATATAGTTGGGAAAACACGACATTTAAAAATGAAACGTTGGGAGTATATAAGAGAGTCTCCTCTAAATTTGGGGCTTTTGACTAAAGTAGCAAGTGTAGAAATTGGTCATTCTTAAAACTTTTACATAGTACTCCGTATGTATTATTACAATTGATTTTTTTATTTTTATTTTTCCTATAACTACTTCTGGAAAATTCTTCAGATGGGTTTATTATTTAGTTTTATAAACAGAAAAGTCAATGAGATTATGATTCCCAACTTTTCCAGCTAGTCTGCATTCCAATCATGAGTAATTTTCAAATGAAGATATTCTTTGTGCTTATTATGTTCCCCGAGGATAAAAAGGCAAATAAAGGGATATGTTTTCTTTTTCTGCCGTAAAATATATTGATTTTGCTATGGTAAAGCTGTACCAAATAAACATAATTCAAGATTCTCTTATCTTACCACAAAAAATCTTGAAAGAATATAGTATTTTTCTGGTGATTCTATTGTGAAACCATGTATGGTGGCTCTCTGCATTACTAATGCGTACGGTATAATCTACCAAAAAAAAAATATATATGGCTTATGTACAATCTAGTATTGATAATCTTGATCAAATTTAACAGGTATCTTCCTCCATATACTTCATTTCTACCTGTTGAGAAGAAGGAAGAAAGGCTTTCAAAGTACGAAGAGGAAGAGGAAGAGAAACGAAGAACGACAGTCCTCGAGAACCTCGTATTTTCACAGCTTTCTTATCTTGCAATCTTCATCATTCTGATTTGCATCACGGAGAGAAAAGGCCTCAAAGAGGATCCTCTCAACTTCACCGTACTCAATATCACATTAGAAGTGATAAGGTAACTACATTTTAATATATATTTTCACTTCATTTCATAAATGATTCTGACTCGGTACACAACAGAACAGTCGAGATCATTTATATTATAATTTGGAATTTCACTTCTTATGCTACGAATGGACATCAAATACATCAACAGTGGCGCCAGGGGGGCAGTGGGTGCCCCATTGGGATTTTGAAATTAATAGTAATACTATAGTTGAATAATGAAAAAGTAGATTTTTCAGCCCAATTGTTGCAAGGTTCAGTCTGATATTGTATTTTCTTCATAGATCCTGGTTCGATTCCTCTTGCCCCCATGTTTTTTTTTTTTTTTCCCCTTCCTTTTCCTTTCTTTTTCTTTCCATTTCTCTTTCTCTTTCTCTTTTAGTCATATTTCCTTTTCTTTTTTTTTTTCTTTCCTTTACTAATAACCCTGACCCACCCATATTTTTCTATTTTCCATATATTTTTTTCTTTATTTTTCAATAATATATTAATATTCCTTTTATATTAAATAATTATTTAAATTTTCCATTCATATTTTTATAATTCTAAAGGGGCTCAGGTCATTCGTAAATTTATTTTATCCTTTCATTTTTTTTAATAATATATAAAATATTCCATTGTTCAAACGAGAGCAAAAGGAATCCTGTCAATGCATTTTTTAATATTTTTTTAAATTATAGTATATAATATTTTATTTTAAACTATAAGAATTTGGACCCTGTTGAAAGAAAATCTTGGCTTCGCCACTAAATATATGCATATACTATGATAGATAACTATGAAACAAAAATGTGAAATAGTTGTGCAGTTGCGCTTCCATTTCAAGAGAAATGCTCCCCTACCCACCATGGGCACGATTAATGTGTCTGCAGCTGACGTGGCACTGCCACGTCAATGATTTTTCTTTGTGGGGTTTAGTTTTTTTTTTGTAGGGTTTAGTTTTTTTTGGTAGGAATTATTTTTATAAGGTAGACTAATTATTTTTTTCCTTAAATATAATCTCGCCACCTCATCCGTAGGCATATTAAGCATGCGAGAGTGGATAGGGGAGCATTACTCTCCATTTCAAATTTTATTTTACTTTGCAGTAATAGTGAATTTTTGGCAAATTCCTGAAACATATAAATGACTGATACTTTACTTGAAAATCACGAGTTACTAATACTTTTGCTATTAAGACATTCTCCAAATAGGAAAAGATGTGGATAAAATTCGATTTGCATAAAAATAGATTCCTAAAACCACCACTTATCCTATGTCATTGTTATAGTAACAAATTAATCATCGTCACACCTTAATGATTTAATAACATGCTACACTCTTATGTTTTATCTAAATTGTTGGAAACACCTAGTATTTATTTTATAAATTAATTTGTATGGAAAACCGTTTATGAAAGTAAACAAAATATGGATCATTTTTGCAAGTCTTAGAAAAACATATTGATATATTGTGTCGGTTTTAGAAAATTATATAAGTGTTTTGTGCAAATTCTAAAATTAAAACACGTAGATGTTTTGTTCGTGTTTCAAAAAATATAGGGAGCTCCATAAAACAAGATGATTTTTCTATGCAAGTCTTTTTAATATACTAGAACTTTTTATGCAATTTAAGAAATATAAAGTCGTTTTATGTAATTTCCACTAAACACATAGGTTTTTTACGTTTCTTAAGAGAATAACTCCGTCCTATTAATATTTAAATATTGTTTAACCTTATGCATGTCATCACAGTAGTAGTCTCTTCATGTCCATATTTCACAAAATGCATAACTAAAAAGATTTACAAACAACTATATAGTGTTGTAATTTAAGATAAATTAATTAACTGTATATTGCAGCGCCTACGGAAATGTGGGCTTCACAACTGGTTACAGCTGCGATCGTCAGCTCAGAGTAGATCCAAAATGCATGAACAAATGGATTGGATTCTCTGGGAAATGGAGCGACGAGGGCAAAATAATTCTCATTTTAGTGATGTTTTTCGGTAGATTGAAGCAGTTCAACATGAAGGGAGGCAGATCGTGGATGCTTTTATAATGACAAAGCGCAGCTTAATTGGTAAGATGCTTCCCTTCAACCAAAAGATCGGGGGTTCGAGTCACCTTAGATGTGTGTGCGTGATGTGAATGTGTTGTGTTACCTGATAAAAAAAATAATTAAAAAAAAGGTAAAAATGCAAATAAATACACGAACTTTATCTGACATTTCGTTTAAATGATGAACTTTCAATTTTTTCTGTAAATACATAAACTTTGAAGGTTGTTCAATTTTCCCATAATTTATGATTTTTCCCAATTGAATCTGACATGGCGATCGGAATTGTACACATGTACTTGTCGTCCGGCGACCGGAAACTAAAACTACGTCGTTATAGATTTATTCACTTTTTATTTAGAAAAATACTTATTATTATTATTATTTTATGATTAATTATTAAATTTAAAAAAAAAAATACATACACACACTTTTCTCGCTGGCTGCAGCCTCCACTCTGCAACTCACCACTCTCCGCTACCATCTTCCTCCCTCTCCTTACCTCTTCTTCATTTCCTCGTTCTCCATGAAGTTTTAACACAACTCACCAAATTTGAAAGCCAATATTTTCCATGACCCCTCAATTTCAATTTCAAAATCCCTCAATTTCAAAATCAACCAACGCCTTCTCCCTTAAGAAGGCAACATATATCGTCACTGGTTTCGTCACCCTCTCACCCGCGTCGTCCCCACCTTTCCGTTGGTTCTGTCTCTATGTGGTGCACCGCCGCGGCGCAGGTCGATCAACCGTCGTCGGCACGAGAACAGTAGGAGAGCAGGGCTCCACCGTCCTTCATCACGGGCGCGTCCATCACGCCGCTGCCTTCTCCGGCGTCTCCAGAACCACCTCTCACGCTATCGTCTCCATTTCTCTCTTGCCGTCCGCCGTTTTTAGATATTCATGTTTCTCTAATTAGAATTTAGAAGAATGAAACAAGAAGGGAGAACGATAAGAGAGAGAGAGAGTGATTTTTCTATTTTTTTAATTAATAATATAAACATAAATTATGTGGCATCTACACTTGTAATATAAAAATGACGTGGAAATTATGTGGATGACACGTCAGTTTTGATTTGGCCGGAAATGTAATCGGTGGGAAAATTGAACGCAAAGCAAAGTTCATATATTTACAGAAAAAAATCAAAAGTTTATCATTTAAACGGAATATCATATAAAGTTCGTGTATTTATTTGCATTTTTACCAAAAAAAAAACCTAGTCTTAGATAGTCTTGCTTGCTAGAGTAATGGTTGATGATCTATTAACCATAAATATGTATGGTTTTTTCTCGTTTTCCGGTTTGGAAAATGATGGTATTATCAATGTGATGGTCCTTGTTGTGTACACTGCGATTGGCCTTATTTAGCTCTAATTTTATGTGACACCTTTATTTTCTAATATTTTTAATATTAAATTAAAAGTACCATGTCACAAAAGCCTCGAAGTTGAGATTTTTACTACGAAAGTCTAAGACATTAATCCTACTGTCACTAGGCCAACACATGCATGTAATGTTTTTAGTAAATTTTAAAGGTGATATATTGATCAAACCCTACAGTTTTGTGGATAAATGATACGCTACCCACCTCCCGGTGGGCACCTTCGTGGGCACCATCGTTATTTGCTCACTTGAGCATTATTTTGTTCGATTTTTTTAATTGTTTTATATTCTAATACCTTATAAATTAATATAGAATTATTAATTTTACAAAATAAATAAAAATCAAAGCTCGATTTGTTTTATTACTCATTTTTTAAGTTAAAAATAAAAAATAAAAAATCGAGCATTGATTTTTAAATTTTATGATTTCTATATTAATTTATAAGGTACTAGAATATAAAATAATTGAAAAAATCGAATAAAATAATGCTCAATTGAGCAAACGGCGATGGTGCCCACGAAGGTACCCACCGGGAGGTGAGTAGCATATCATTTCTCCAGTTTTGTGATTAGTAATTATGTACGGATATGATAACCTAGATTGCCATCTTCAGTGTGTAATGGGTAAACTCCTACTTTGATACCATAACTTGCAAATTGCACAGCAGGTAAACCACGCTTGAAAGGAAGGCGCTAAATTCAAAAATTCGTCTATGAAAGGTTGAAAAAAAAAACTAAATTCGAAAAATTCGTCTGCGAAAGGTTAAAAAAATTTTAAAAAAAAACTATTTTATTGTTATTTTTATTATTTTGTCCCTACATCAATTAGGTTCAATCATGTAGGAACTTTTTTAAATCACTAGCAGTGATTACGTGTCTTGCACGTATAACCTCTATTGTACATGTGTAATTTATTTTAAATATTAATATAATCTCATTAAATAATTTTTTTTTTAAATCATACAATATTGATATACATCATAATAAATCAAAATTAAATGATCTTAGCAGAACTATAAGCACATATTATATATTTCTATTACATAATCGAAAAGTTGTTTGCATTGCATATGATTATTTTTAAAACGTAAAAGTAATAATTAGGATGGTTTTCTTTATTATAATTTTCATATACAAAAATAGTTATCTATGTATTCTTCAAAACCGAATGAGGGTAACATTATTAGGAAATACATTTTCACAATTCATTTATTGATTTTTACGTGGAATTGAATGTCACCTATTTCATTATGCTCCAACCAAAAAAGATATATACCTCTTTTTTCAAGTTAATAAAACACATATTTTGTGTATTGTAAAACAATCGGTATAATCAATTACCTATATAAGTATAAAATTCAAGAAGGACCAAACTATAAGAATATTAAAAGTACGTGGGAATTGTTTTTACTATGAGTACACAAATATATAATAAATTTAACATGAGTATTTAAAAATATCTATAATATTTTGACATATCTTATAATTTTATGATTGTACTTATTTTGAAGTTGTATTCTCTATAATAAATCACACTCCCTCCCATTCAAAATAGATGTCATTTTGGGTGTTTTGTATATTTACAATATAGATGTCATTTTGAATAAAATAGCCAAAATTGCCCTTATTAAATTACTATTTGGCTCCAAATTGATTGGCTGAGATTAACAATTAAGACTCCTAACAAAAATAACACTCATTAATTAGGGTTAATTTAGACAAAAAATATTTTATTAATATGTATGTCTACATTCAAAATGACATCTATTTTGAATGAGAGGGGGTATCATTTTATGTTTTCCTAGTGATATATGACTATATATAGTGATATGTATATGTACGAAAGAAAAACTATGAAAATACTTAAGAATATAGAATAATATGTTGATAAATAAGAACATGATAATATAATAGTTCACTCATTTCCCGAACACACTATGTCTGCCATAATTTTGTAATTGTAGAACAGACCAAATGGCTAAAATATCACATTCTTAGTGGGCGGATGAAATAAGTACCCCTCGGTCTCATGCTTTGAGTCCTTTTTTATTATTTTATACATCATATATATTCAACAAAAATGACTAATAGCATGTGACATAGGGAGTACTATTTTATCAATATGAACTTGGATTTAATTTACCTTTTATTTTTAATTTCTTTTTATCTTACTTCTTCACATATGGTTGGTTTTTTACTGTCAAAAATCCAATTAGTTTTACCATCTAGATCTTCAATTGATTGTTTACCAATGTTGTTTAGCTTAGGACATTGTAATGTTTATGTATTCATTTTTTTTTTGTCCTAGTTAGCAAAAAATTTAAAGTTATTCGAATTTATACATTTGAAATTTTGAGATAGTACTAATTTTGTAATATAGATAATTATTTAAAAAAATAAATTTAATTTTCTTCTTACTCGTATATGAATATGCATGTATTCGTGTGAATGAGAATTGTGAAGACATAATTGCCAAGGGGAAGAAAACTTATATTTGAAATTCAAATATGACATATAAGTGAAAATATAATAAAAATTCCAACAATTCTTTACTGATAAGATGATAAGATGGATATTTATTATCACATTCATATCAAAAATAAAATTTTAATAGCGGCAATAGAAAAATTTTTGGTGCTCTTTGAAGAACCATGAGAGAAAAGAAAAAAAAAAAGATCCACCATTTTTTTATTTTTATTTTTCTTGTTTTTTATAATGGATAATTTTCCTCCGGCATGAGAGAAAAAATTCCTATAGGCAATCATTTTCCCACTTTTTTACTTCAAATTATAAAATATTTTGCCACCATTTTAGAGTGATAATATTTTCACATTCTAATCCATTTTAAGGAACATATACAAATGAATATCACATTTTGAGAAAAAAAAAATCATTGTTTCTTTATCCCTCTTTTTTATTCCATATCAAAGGGAAAGGACCCTACATATTTGTACAACCATTTTTATTGAGAAAAATTTGATTGGTTCCTTGATTTTTTGTGGCGATCACTGTAATAGCTAAGTCATGTATTATGTTTATAGAAATGTTCCTTTACCTACCGTGGGCACATTTAATGTGCTCACCGCTTATATGGCAGTGACACGTCTTTAATTTTTTCCATTTATGATTGAGTTTTATTTAGTAGGGTTTATCTTTTTTTTGTAAGGTTTAGTTATTATGATATATATTCAAATTAATTTTCTTATTTATCATATTGTCACATCATCAGTAGGCACATTAAGTATGCCCACCGTGGACATTGGAACATTCCTCTTATATTTAAACTTACATAAGATGGTTTATATCTTGTCGATAATTTGATTTTTATGAGGAATTATAATACGCATGATTACACTATACATATGATTATATTTAAAAGTAATAACTAAGTTGATTATTAATATGCTACGTAGAAGTATTAAATTAAACAATTATATTTAATGTGTGCGTGTTGTATATTAGAGTTTTATTCTTCTTAAACTACTTAAGATAATACTATTATTATATATAATAATATATTCCTTAAAATTAATATATAATAAGGATATAATAGGCAAATCAAATTTTATAAAACAAGACACTTTTATAAGAGGGTATAGATAGATTGTTCTTATGGATAATAGTTTGAATCTAAGTAAATGTTCTAGCTTGCTCAAGTATTCGAAAAAGGGAACATGCAAACAAGTTCGATGACCCTTTTTCTGTAATTGATTATTATGATTAATTTTATAAATTCTTCATCTTTCATATTTTCAAATGTTATTGTTTATTTTCCTTCCCATAATTTTTCTTGGTTTTGCAGGTAGCTTCCAAGGTAGCAAAAATTATTATCAATTTTACGAAGAATTATTATTTTTATTTTTTTTAATTGAAAGCACAAAATCTTTTCCCTATTTCGAGCCCGTATATAGATGTTGTTGTGACAAGAGGCATAATGGATAATAGAGAAATTAATTTAACTTGGAGAAAGCACGAATGTTATTGTTACGTACAATTTCATAATCTGAGCATTCTAGTTATGATATTTTGCAGGCACTTATTGACTGCTATCTTTCTGAAAATACATAAAAATTTCTTGACTTTTGTTGATATACTCTCACACTAATCAAGATTCTTAATTTCAATACATTTTTCTTATAGATTTTTCAATGGCAGAAGTTCATTTTCTGATGTAGATTACAAGCCAATATGTTGTATTGAGCTGTCTATTAGCAGCAAAATTCGTGAGATATCATGGAATTTGTTGAGATTAATTCTACATAGTGAAAGTTATGTTTCTACTCATGATATTAAATATTTTTTTATGTTTATCATGTTGGAATCTAGACTTCGATTCTAATTCTTGTTTTTGTCTTTCTTTAATTTTCTCTCTTGTTTAAGAGATAAGCTGGACTAAGGGGGAGTGGGGAGTGATGTTGTAGCCCATACAGGAGATATTCATGGTGGGCTGCGGGGCTGAGGACTGTGTAGGCTGCAGCTGATGATGTAAGCCCAATATCATAATGGGTTGATGGTGATCATATTCAGCTAGGGTTTGGAGCCACATTGTTAGTCCCAAAAAGAGTTCATTGTGTGTGTGGGGGGGGGGGGGGAATACACCAATTTCTAACAGCTTTTATTTTTAATGCAAACTGACAAACACGAACTGACTAAGGTGAACTGAGTCAGGTAGTTTGATCAGAGTGTGAGTTCAGTTTATCCAACTCAGACTGTGAACAGCTGAGTTTGTTAAACTGAACTGGGGTGCCGAAGATGGTGACAAGTGTTGGAAAACTCTTTTAGAAAATCATTCTCTAAACTAACAGTTTGATAAGTGTATGCAAATGAGTGTGCTTGTTAGTATGACAGTTTAAGAACAGATAAGCTGTAAAGAGAGAATAAAGAGAGAGAGATCGAGACACGAGAGTTTATCGTGGTTCGGAGATAACCCTCCTACATCCACGTCAGATCTTGCGATTTGAAATCCCTTACTATGGATTTCCTTCTGTCTTCTTTATACTGGTTGAGAACTAGCCTTAATCTTCGTCAGTTCCTCGACGAAAACCAAGCACGAGTTATGGGTTGTGACCCTTACAACCTTTCTGTACAACTTATAATAAAATATAAACTTAACTACTAAACTCTTCCTTGTTGCAGAGCTTGACTGTACTCAACAATGGTGGAAGTTACAACTCTTCTATCTACTAAAGTATATCCAATCAGAATATTTAGAGAGAGTTTGAGTGAATAATCTAGACAACAGTAAACGTCTAGTACCCAGATTCTAGAATGAGAAATCTCGTTATCAACACTTGGGAAACTCATCTAATTTCGAGTGTTGAATGATTTGAGTCGTGAGAGATTTCTTCAGCAATTTGGCTTGAAAGCTTGTAGTTTCCCGTATCTGATTCTAGAATGGAAGAAGATATTTATAGGCTTCATTAGAAATAGAGCCGTTTGATGTGTCAGAACAGTACACTGACACATTGTACTTTCTTCCCGTTGAGGTAGTCCAGCTCGCTTCAAAGCGATGTAGGAGCCAGATCGTTCAACCTATTTAGGCAGGTTGAGACTACCTCTTTAATTTGGAGTCTTCAGCAATCTTCCTACAAACTATGAGTCTTGAACTCTTCAAGGCAAGTGCTAAAATCCTAAAATCTGGTTGACTAAGATCTGCCTAAATCAGATCATCAAGCTAAGCTATATATGGCAATTTGATCTAGCAACCTAACTCTAGAAACTTCTAAGTGTTGTTTCGATAAACATTATCAAAACTCACAAATTGAGTGGGGTTCCCAACAATTTCTCCCTTTTTGATGATGTCGAAACCAACACCATTACAAAATAATTCCTAAGTAAATAAATAGACAGTAGAAAAAAAAATGAAGTTGTATACAATAGCAACTTGGACAAAGAGAGATTGTCATCAAGGCTTCAATTAAGAAAGTACTTCATTAGATAATTCACAGCTTACAGCAGACGCATAAAAGAATAGATTACAAGTAAGCTAGATTACACATTAGTATTACCATCTCCTTATGTAAGATCATATATCTTCCCCCTAAACACGGTTTTCCTCATATCATCTCCATCAGCTTCAGTTTCTTGTTGTTCGGGATGAAAGGATTGTCTTTCTTGTTATAAAGATCTTGGATTATCTTTTCCAGGATCTTCCTTCCCTTATTACACTTCCTCTATTTGGAAGACTCTTCACCTTCCTCTGAGTTCTTCTTATTTTTCGCCACTATATTGCCATCTTCCCCCTTTTCGATATCATCAAAATGGGTTCAGATGAACTCCCAGAGTTTGGCATTCTCAGCTTGAAGAGCTTTGACCTGGCTATCCACGTAATCCTCGTAGTGAATTTCGAGAGCTGCCACATCCGACATTTGGGCAAGGCTATACTCTGCAAAGATTGAGGGTGCGTGGGTCTCCATGGTCTCTTCCACTATAGTCTTGGCGAAAGAAGAGACTTCATCGTGCAACTCCTTGAGGCACTGGTCAAATTTGACATTAACTCCTTTAAGTTCATTGATGAGGGTACCTTGTCAATTTTCTCATTGACCACATCTTGCCTTTGAATGTCAGCCATCTCGAACTGATTGAGCTTTCTCGACATTACTCTCAGTTTGGCCTTGACGAAGGCCATGATCCTTTCTTCAGTTTCAGTCGGATCGTGAGTTGAGGAGGTAGAAGGAGCAGTAACAGATGGACCTTCCTCCAGTTTGACTATGGAGGGAGCGAAGGCAGATTGACTGGCTTTCAGCTTGACAGCCAAAAGGGGAGAGACAAATGGTGCTGGAGAGTTTGAGGGAGAGGGAACTGCAGATTGGGTCAGAGAACTCTGCGACCCAGTTACTCTCTTGGACCCAGATGGGACCGCCATGGCAATGGCTTTCCTCTTTCCCTTCCCTTCAGATCAGGGAGAGGTAGTTTGGTCGACTTCGACGGCGGTGGCTACTTCATCCTGGAGTTTCTTGGTGGCCTCCATCTGGTTCAACAACCTACTGGTGGCTGCTCCGGCCTTGGAGATCATGTGCGGGAGCAAACCAAGTAGCATCTTCAACTACTTTTTGGAGTGAGGCACCAGATGGTCCTTGGAGATCGCAACTATGTTAGACCAAACGTGGTCTGGCAGTCGGTAGAGCAGCATGAAGCTGATCTTCGTGTCGTGATGGAGAGGTTGAACTACCTTGATCTTCACGACCTTGTCTCCATTATGGACACGGCAGATGTGCCCAGCTTCCTCGATCAACAGGTCGACCAGCAACCTGGCCTAGTTAACGTCTAACTGCTTTATCACAGCCGACATTACCCTAAACTTGGGCAGAGAGACAGATTCATTTGAGCCAGCATATGAGAGGAAGACATTGTGGATGAATTCAAAGAGAATTCGGTACTCCGGCTTCAGTAGGTGCCGGTTGAAGGTCGTCAGATCGAATTCCTTTGCCGGTTTGATCATTGCTTACTAATAAACTTCATGCACAATTGATCGTCCTACTTTTGAGGGTAGGGAAAGAGCAATGATATCGAATAGTATATTCGAGTCGAATCCACAGGGAATGCTATGGCGTAAGAGTTTCAACTAGTAATCTAGCTATTTAACTACTATCCAAGCTACAAGATATCATGTTTTTGTATTTTCCCAAAGATTAATGACAAATTAATCAACTAGCAAACAAGTAACAAACGATAACAATCAATAAGAGAAAGTATGGTTCCAAATATAATCCGACATACACTAAAGGCATAAGTTTTGGGATTTGCAAGGATAAACCGATTTAATCTACTTCATATGGGAGTTCTTTATAGGATATACATCAACTCTTTTCTCAAGCAATCAATGTAAGTGGATTAACCTATGACATCTATCTCCTCTAGGTCTCAAGATGCATAAATCAACTCCAAATAGCTCAATTAATTATCTAGAATCTCCTATTAGCAAGAATTACTAATATGTTGTGATTTGATGCTAAGTGTTATGAACTAAAACCTACTAAGCATTTAACCAAACACCTTGTATGCACTCAATGATGGTCAATCAATCATGCAATAAAATCAAGTCCCAAACCATAAGACATATGAATTAGAAGACAAATCCAACTACAATACCCAAAAACCTATTAATCTAGATCATGTCTTCATATATTTGAAACCAAAAGAAACTTAGCTAGACATAATTAAAGGAAATAAACCATAAAAAGTAAATAAGATCATGCTTAAAAGAAAGAGAATAAGATAAGGAGTAGAAATATTGTCTTCAATCTTCAATACACCAAGTAAATCTTCACAAATCTTCAAATTACCAAAGTAGAAAGAGGGAAATTGAAATTAGGGTTCTAGAGAGTGTATTCTAGCTCAAGACACCCAAAAAGGGGTTCAAAATATGTTTTATACATTAAAAATCATAAAAAATCCGAAGTCAAACGGTCAAAGCCTGAAATAGGTGTAGAGAAGGGATCCACGCGGGCCAGGGCGCGGCCCATTGGGCCGCGGCCCAGGCCGCGTGAAATGGCTGCAGCTTCAGTCTTCGGGCGCAGGTTACGGAGCGGCCCAATGGGCCACGGCCCAGCCCGCGTCAGCAACCTCCAATGCGCAGTTTCACGGTTTTGCTTCGTTCTCCCTCGTCTGAACTCCAATTCTCGATCCACTTTTTGCTATGGCTTCCTAACGAACTCCTCTTTGACATGGAATAGTTCAATTGGCCAAATAAGCTCTTCATTTTTCTTGCAAAAAGCATAAAAAGACTCGAGAAAATGAGAAAAACATGAGTGCGATCAAAATAGTAAAACCATAAGAAAATCACTTGAAACTCCACATATTTTAACATGAATTTCACTCTAATTAAGCTCAACATGCACATAAAATACGTGTTTATCAACTCCCCCAAACTTAAGCCATTATTCGTCCCGAACAATAAAACGAACAATCAAAACACTTAACACGTATGGGATGTGGATTTTGAGTTCCTCGAAGCCTCATATTACCTCAATAACCATTTTAGTTCAAGGAAATTCTCAAGTCAAGCCAAGCATTCATAGAATCATTCACTCTCCTAACTTAGAACTCAATCACTCAAGCATATTCAACCCTAGACCTCACAAGAAGTGTGTGTATCACTCGATCACTCAATATATGAAACAAGGTAATCACTCATCGAAATCATGCAATACACAACTTTAACCATAGGCTTGCCTATCAACTTAAGTTTCTAATACCACAATGCATGCACAAATTAGGATAAAAAAGGTCTTTCTTAAGCTTGTAATATAGGGACATTAGTTAAGGTAGGGAGTTTTAGACTAAGTGGCTTAAATCTTCATCTAAGCTCCTTCACCTCTTTTCTGCACTTCTCTAAGTATGATTTTCTTCATGTTCCACCTTATCCAACCCCTTTTTATCAAATGAACCCAAGCTTCTACCAAATATCTAAAGAAATACTCCTTTATGCTCTTATTCTTTTCTTTTTCTTGTAAGAACTTTGTTCTTACCTTTTTTTTTTTTTCAATAAGAACTTGGTTCTTATTCTTTTCTCTTCTAACAAGGAGCTTATAGGAGTGTTCTTTCAACTGAAAACCAATCTCAAGACCCTTCGCCATCACCCACCATTCACCATGAATTTTCAACTTTCACCAAAGTTCCCTTAACCATCCTTCACCCCCTATCATCCGGTTTTAGAATGAAAAACTTATTAAGGCTCAAAATGGGACAACAAGGGTTATGATAGATAGGTTAGTGTTTAGGGATTATGGGTTATGAAATGATGGCCTAAGATCATCTCCTAATTATACACACATGTAACACTTCTAACAAGAGTATCAAGGCAAGTTCTAGCAAAGAAAATGTAATGCAAGATCAAGCTCTCAAGAAAGGATATTAACTATGTAAGATGCATAGTTCTTTAGGCTCAAAATCCTCTCAAGCTTTTTTTGCTTAGAGTCTAAGTGCCTAAGATCAATCATTCCAAGCTATTCAAGTAAAGTGACCTAATCATGCTTGACTCAAACTTGAGAAATTTCAAAAAAATGTCACCATTTTAGCATCAATCATTGACATCTCACCCAAAAGCACTTGAGTAACTAACACATTCTTTCACACTCAACATGCAAGCATACATTCATTATTCAACTCAAATTTTTTCAATTTTTCAAGAATTTCGCATTCAAGCTCCAATCGATCAACAAAATCATCCACACCAAAGATTCTCCAAGTAAGCTCACATCAATAGCAACAAACCAAAGAATAAATTTCTATCAATTAAGCTCATCAATTCCCAAACTCGACACCAAACAATTTAAACAAGCACAAATCATGCATTTACCCCAATCAACCATAATCATCAAGAAAAATTAAGCATACAATCAATAAACACATCAAATAGAAGCTTGAAAAATACTAAAAGTAAAGTAATTTAAATTCCTTATCCTACCCCCTCCCCCAAACTTATTTTAGAACATAAGGTCTAAAATGAGTTTGGAGGGAAGAATAATAAGAAATTTAAATTACACTTACAACGGTCCAAATCTAGGTTGATGATGGTTTTGAAAGCCTTTCACTCCGTTGCTTGCTTGATTAGTTGATTCTCTTCCCTCATTTGTTCCAAACATAGAAATAAAAACAAATTAAAAAAAAATGACTTAATCACAAATAAAGATCAAAAACCAAAAATAAACTAAAACTAACTAAAAATGAAAAATAAAGAGATAGTTATTGGGGTGCCTCCCAACGAGCGCTTAGTTTAACGTCGTTAGCTCGATGATACCTCATTGCCCTTTCACGGAACTTGAAATGACTTCCAACCTTGATCAAATGCCAACCTATTATCAAGTTCTTCAAGCTCCGGTTCATCCATTCTTGACTCATCCGGTTCGTCCACAACTCTCAACATATGGAATGTTTCCTTTTCTCCATTCATTCGAAGGGTGATAATTCCTTCGAAAACATCAATGAGGGCTCTACTTGTGGCCAAAAAGGGTCTCCCAAGGATTAAAGGGATGTCTCGATCCTCCGGTATATCAAGGACAATGAAATCTAAGGGGTAAACGAGTTTCCCATCCCTTATAAGCACATCTTCCACAATGCCTCTTGGATATGAAATTGAACGATCCGCCATTTGAAGAGTAAGTGAAGTGGGCTTAAGAGTTCCAATCTTCAAACGATTGAAGATGAAAAGAGGCATCAAATTCACATCGGAGCCCAAATCACACAAAACATTCCTAAAATCACAACCCCCAATCTCACAAGCGATATTAAAACCTCCCGGATCCTTTTGCTTCAACGGAAGTTTCCTTTACAAGATAGCACTACACTCCTCCGTTAAATTTATAATCTCAAATTTACCAAACTCTCGCTTGTTAGAAACGGCCTCTTTCAAAAACTTGGCATAGCTAGGCATATCCCTCAATGCATCAAGTAAGGGGATGTTGATTTGTACCTTATTGAAGATGTCTAGAAACCTCTTCATCTTCTCATCCACCGTTTGCTTTGTTGGACGATGAGGGACTGGAGCCTTTGAGTTCACATCATTGGTGGGAAGGGGGGCTTCCTTTGCCGCTTCATTCTTTTGCCTTTTATCTTGAGTAGCTTCATTCCTTGGTTCATTTTCTTGAGTTGATGACTCTTCGTATGGAACTTCTTCTACAAAGTCTTTTTCATCTTCATCATTGGATGTGATTCCATGCTCAAGAGCTCTACCACTTCTCAATGTAATAGCATTACTTCCCTTCTTCTCATGCAAGTTCTCATCATTTGACTTAGGAAGTAATGCTAACTTATCCAAGCAATTTGACTCACCATGATTTTTAGAAGCTATATGAGTTGAAATAGGGGTGGTACCTTGTGGCTTCTTGTAGAATTTTGCCCTCTCATTGAACTCCTCTTCTCCTATCACCTTCTTCAACTCGGCGGTGAAATAGGCACCTTTTCTCCTCTTTAGCACATTCTCGTCATCCGAATCCGGAATTCCATTGTAGAGCTTCATCCTTTCATGGTATTCATTAATTTCTTCTTCTGTCTTGTTGTGGATGTCTTCCAAGGGAGGCCAAAGATCCGGAATGGTCAAGAAGTATATGTCGTGCACAAAGTTCACCGGAGTTGATTGTTTCTCATAGATGTTATGGTCATAGGAAGGGTCCCAAGAAAGAACACTTTGACCCCCCCCCCCCCCACTTCTTCTTTGGATCCAACGATGGATGTGGACTTTTCTCTTTTTGAAATTCTTGTGAAGGCTTAGGGGATACTCCATTCACCACATGGATTGCATTGCATTGTTGCTTTAATTTTTCTTGAGCCTTGCTAGAAGATTCTCTGGCCTTTTGTGAAGGAACCGATCAACGAAGAACGATTCATGCCCCTAAGGATTCATTTTCGGTTATGATTAATTCGATTCAATCCTATCATGCTCCTATGAATTAAATATAACAATTATAGGATGTTAATCGATATACCTCTTGGATTTCGTGTGAGAGCTCGCTTGAAGATCTTCTAATCTGTTTCCCTGCTCGAATCCGATGTTGGATGGATAACACGCTACGAATTCAGCCACGGAAGATGAAGCACACGCCGTCTCTCAGCAAACCGCCGCCGCTGTGCTTCTTCTCTCTCTCTCTCACTTAACCCTAGCCTCTCTTAGATTATGAGATCAATCCAATCAATATCTTGAGGCCTTAAATGAGTATTTATAAGAGGATAATGGGCTTAAGTTGCAGTCTTGGCTCACGGGCCTAGACATAGCCGCCCATCATCATCATGGACGCCCCCTTACTAGGCTTTGATGATGATCAGGCCTTTCTTCCTTAATTGTGACCTATTGAGCTTATTGGGCCAGATCAGGGATCTACTAGCAGATAAAACTAGGCCTCCCAATGTTCTGAATTCTCTATATTCAGCCCAGAATAAAATTCAGATCATAAGTATTAAAACATTCCACTAGAGTAATAATACTGAACTACTTGTTTTATCCCTGTTGAGCTCAGGGCTAGTATTAGACTTAAATCATCCCCGTATTTAAGATGTCCCACATCCGTTAATTAATCTAAAGCTTCTGACTACTTTTGTTAATTAACTTCTTATTTAATTCCTGAGTAGTACCATTCATTCCTTATTCATCATACTAGAACTTAATCCACCTGCAGGGTTTAGTATGATAATCCTTAATGAATTCCTCAGGGGATGTGATCAACATGTTCTACCAGGATACGGTGCTCTATTGCAGATGCACTAAAGATCGTACTAATTATAGTTGTTACCCAAGATACGGGTCATATTGGATTGCAATAATTGAACCCTCAGCCATGGTAAATCAAAGTAACAGACCACAACTATACAGCCTTAGTCACTCAATTAGAGTTAAGATCATTTGAGTCCCCGAGGTCTTGATTCTTCTACTTAGGTCAGAATAGAAGAATTCACCTCACCGTGATCCTATCAATACGATCAACATACTAGTATAAACAAGCAACCAAGACAAGCTACTTATCTATTTATGCTACAGTCTATACCGATAGTTTTATCCGAAACTATCTCAACTGTGATAACTGTTTATATCTCAAGAGACACCGGCTACTACGGTCTTCCGTGATCTACTACACACCATATAGCCTATAACTTTTAGATAATGGATAGATGTTTAATGCTTAACAAACAATTCATACATAATCAGATAGGAAATTGTTAGTGAAATATGGAACCACATGTATACAAGCTAAAAGGCCTGCTTTCCAGTATACAAATCCATCATTTTGTATAGCATTCACTTGATTGGCTATTTGTTTTACTTGACCTTCAAGCGTCATTACTTGCTTGGCAAGAGTTGTCACCGAATTAGCAATGGTTGACACCGAATTTTCCAAGACATTGATCTTTTGGCCGGTTTGAGTGATGAATGCGCTTTGTTGAGAGGCCATTTGAGTTTGTTGGTTGGCCATGTTGTTTTGTTGAGTAGCCATTTGTCCTTGATTTGCAACAAGTTGTTGAAGCATTTGCTCCATAGAAGAAGGTGTCTTCCTTTGCTCTTCAACATTCCCTTGAGAAGTAGAGAATCCCGGAGGTGGATTTTGGGCATTATTTGGATTCCCAAGGGATAAGTTAGGATGATGACGATTGTTGGGATGATAGGCTAAGTTCTCTCCTTGAGTTCCATAAGAATGACCTCCTTGATAGTTCCCTCGAGTGTTTCCTTGAAACCCTTGCCTATAGTTCCCATAAATCCTTTGATTCACAAAATTTGCATCCTCAATCACCTCGGATTCTAACATCTCTTGAGATTGAACAACTTTAAGTTGAGCTTGTACTTCATCATACTTCTTCTTCATAGTGGCCAATTCCTTTGCCATAACTCCGTACTTCTCATCAACAATAGAAGAAACTTTCCTCAGATGAGCCCTTTCCATTGGCCATTGGTAGCTATTAGCCGTCATTTCTTCGATTATCCTTAGAGCTTCCCTTGCATTTTGATCCGCCCTCACTTTAGGGGTGAGGGATAATGCAATAATAATCAATTATAGTATAATTGAGTCGAATCCTCAAGGAATGCTAGGTCGTTTAAGATTCAAGTAGTAATCTAATTATCTAACTACTATTCAAGCTTACAAGTGACATGTTTTTGTATTTTCTTAAGTCTATCAAACAATGCAATTGAAAAGTAACAAAGTAGATAACAACTAATAACAAAAGTTAACAAACAATAGTAGAAAGCTTGGTTCCAAATATAATTCGATAATTACTAGAGGCCTAGGTTTTAGGATTTGCATGGATTAGCCATTTTAATCTAATTTATATGGGAGTGCTATATATAGTAAACATCAATTCTTCTCTCAAAACAACCAATATTAGTGGATTAACCTATGACATCTATCTCCGACTAGGACTCAAGATGCATAAATTAACTCCAAATAGCTCAAGTAATTATCTAGAAGCTCTTACTAGCAATAATTACTAATATGGTGTGATTTGATGCTAAATGTTATGAATTAAAGCCTACTAAGCATTTAACCAAACACCTTGTATGCACTCAATGATGGCCAATCAATCATGCAATAAAATTAAGTCCCAAACCACAAGACATATGAATTAGAAGGTAAATCCAACAACAAAATCCAAAAACCTAGTGATCTAGATCATATCTTCATATATTGGAACCAAATAGAAATTTAGCTAGACATAATTGAACGAATTAAACCATAGAAAGTAAATGAAATCATGCTTAAAAGATAGAGAATTCAATAAGGAAGAAGAATATGGTCTTGAATTGCAACTCCACAAAGTTTAGCTCCAACAATCTTGAATTTACTAAAAAGGAAAGAGGAAAATATTTCTAGGGTTTTAAAATATTAAAGTATGCAAAAGATCTACAAATGGGGTGAATTTTATGATTAAATACATTGAAAATTGAGTTTGGGTCGAATCGGGGCGAAACGGGATGAACCGGGGCGAGTTTGGGCGAGCCAAACTCGCCCCTTAAGTTGAAGAAAAACGGCCAACCGGCGGTCTGGGAGGTCGCCGGCGGTCTGGCAGACCGCCGGCCCAGACCGCCAAAATCTCTATCCCAGCCACGGCGGTTTGGCAGCTTGGCCGGTGGTCTGACCGCCGGCCCTCCTCCTAGACCGGTCAACTTCATCTTCTCTTTGCGCGATGTTTTCATTTTCACCCGTTCTTTCTCATCCGAACTCCAATTTCCAAACCGCTTTTTGCTACGGACTCCTAACGAACTCCTCTTCGACATCAAATGATCAAATTAACCAAATGAGTTCTTCATTATCCTGCAAAAAGGCACAAAGAGACTCGAGAGAACAAGGAAAATACAAACGAACTTGAACTAGTGAAAACCTAACTCCATAAATTCAATTTCCACATTTTTAACCCTAGGTTTCACCCTAATTAAGCTCGATTCTTCCTCGTTTCTAGCCTTCGGTCCTTAGCCACATGAATGCTCTTTCCAATTCTTACAAAATGGATCAAAAACCAAAAAGAAACGAGAAAAGTAGAATGTATGCTACAAGTTAAGAAACCCTAACATTTTTAACCTTTAAGCACATGAATCGAGACTTAAACACATGCAAAACACACTCAACATGCACATAAAATACGTGTTAATCACTCCCCCAAACTTAAGCCATTGTTCGTCCCGAACAATGAAACGAACAATCAAAACACTTAACACGTATGGGGTGTGCATTTTGAGTTCCTCGATGCCTCATATCATCTCAAAAACCATTTTAGTTCAAGGAAATTCTCAAGTCAAGCCAAACATTCATAAGATCACTCACCATCCTAACTTAGAAATCAATCACTCAAGCACATTCAACCCTAGACCTCACAAGAAGTGTGTATCACTCAAGCACTCATTATATAAGAAAGGTAAACACTCATCAAATCATGCAATACACATCTTTAACCATAAGCTTGCCTATCAAGTCAAGTTCCTCATACTACAATGCATGCACAAATTAGGATAAAAAAGGTCTTTATTAAGCTTGTAATGTAGGGACATTGGTTAAGGTAGGGAATTTTAGGTTAAGTGACTTCAATTTTCATTCAAGTACCCTTACCCCCTTTCTTCACCTTTCTAAGTATGAATTTCTTCATCTTCCTCCTTGTCCAACCCCTTTTCATCAAATGAACCCAAGATTCTACCAAATATCTAAAGAAACACTCATTTATGCTCTTATTCTTCTCTTTTTCTTGTAAGAACTTTGTTCTTACGTTTTTTTTTTTTTTCAACAAGAACTTTGTTCTTATTCTTTTCTATTCTAACTTTGAGCTTATAGGAGTGTCCTTTTATTTCAAAATCAATCTCTAGACCCTTCACCATCACTACCCATTTTTCATGACTTTCAACTTCACCAAGGTTCCCTTAACCATCCTTCACCCCCTATCATCCGGTTCAAGAAGAAAAGGATATATTCAAGGCTCAAAATGGGACGACAATGGTAATGAAAGATATGTTAGTGTTTAGGAAAATTGGGCTATGCAATGATGGCCTAAGATCATCTCCTAATCATGCAAACATGTAATATTTCTAACTAGAGTATCAAGGCAAGTTCTAGTAAAGAATATGCAATGCAAGATCAAGCTCTCAAGAAAGGATATCACTATGTAAAATGCATAGTTTTAGGCTCAAAATCCTCTCAAGCTTTGTGTCTAGAGCCTAAGTACTTAAGTTCAATCATCCCAAGCCATTCAAGTGAAATAACCCTAATCATGCTTGACTTAAACTTGAGAAATTTCAAAAATGTCACCATTTAGCATTAATCATTGGCATCTCACTCTAATGCACATGCAATTAAACACGTGCTTTAACTTCACACATGCAAGCATACATGCATTTTTCCATTCAAATTTTTTTTAATTATAACAATTTTCGCACATCACACCACCAAACTCGACACAAACTCCATGAATCCCAAAAAAAAATTCACTCAATCCCTATTCATCCCCTAGAAACAATAAATCCCCTAAAAGCATCAAAACAACAAATTCACACATCACAACACAACTCATCAAATGACCACAAAACTCCCAAATAATTCCACCATTCAAACTCATCTCAAAACAATTTCCTCTCCAACAACCACCAATTCTCATCCACAATTTAAGCAAACCCAATATTCAAACAAACGTCTTTCACACCTTGAATCAAATACACACCAATCAAACCTTCACAATCCCTTCTCAACTATAGCACCAAGTAATTCTTTCAAACCAAGTAACCCAAGTAATAACAACAAAAGCAAGGCAAACTAAGGACCACAACATAATGGAAAGTAGCAAAACATGAATGAAAGTAATTTACATTCATTATCATACCCCCCTCCCCCAAACTTATTTAGAAAATAACTCTAAAATAAGTTTGGAGGGAAAGATAAATTATGCATTTAAATTACACTTACAAACATTCCAAGCTATGATGATGATGGTGGTTGGGGCCAAGTCGCCCCTTGAGCAATTTGATAATCCCAGAAGCTTTCCAATAGCTCCATCATCGATGTTGCTTGCTTCTCCATCCTCTCACTCATTTCCAAGCCCTCAAGTTGTGTGACTCTCATCGAAGTGACCTCTCTCCTCATTACTGTTACTTGGGCATCTAAAGCCTTGAAGCTATCCTCCATTCCTTCCATTCTACTCTCAAGAGCCTCAAACCTCTCATCATAGCAAGCACCACTCGGACCTTGATCGTTCCTTCTAGACTCATCATCATTATCTTCCAATTTTTTCCTCTTCCTCCACCCCCCGGTGTCCTCTTTCAAAATCATCCCGGTTTACCTCACCAAGAGCATGCTCATCTCCCTCACCTTGCTTGAACATTCGAACCCTCATGATCATCTTATGTAAGGGAGTGTGCAAATACCAATTTATCCTTTCATTGAAATTTGTAACTAATATGCTCATAGAATTTGGTAAAGGGTACAATTCCATGCTATTAATTCGGAAGTAGTAAGGAGGGGTACTCGAACTAAGGAAACGCAAGTACCGGAGCTTGACAAAATCAAAGAGAAAATCACCTCCCATTGGCGGATAGCCACCAAGGTTTCCTCTTATCTTCCTTGCAAGTGGAGTAAGCATGCCTCCAATATTGATCTTTCCTACTTCACCTCGAGCATGCTTCTTCAATTGAAGAAGAAATAAATCACAAAAACTTATTCTCTTCCCGGTGAGCATAGCATGAAGGATAAACAAATCATCATTCCTCACCGAAGTGTTCTCTCTTCTTGCAATGATGGTATGCGACAAGATCTTCAACACTATCCGAAGCACCGGATTCCTCACTTCATTTGACTTGAAATACCCGGATCTATACCCCTCTTCCGAATTTGGCACGAACGTCTTCCAAATGGTCTTTACATCGAACACTCTATCAATGAGTTGATCCCCTCCATGTGGCACACCAAAGGCATTATCGATTTCCTCATAAGTCATCACATGCTTGTCTCCAAACAATTGAAACTCAATGCTCCTCATGACATTCATATGAGTGGTGTTCAATGTACTTAACATCTCAAGTACAACCTTCGAATATGTCCTTCGGTCTTGAATGTTATCATCAAGAAATTTCCCCATCCAATATTATCGAAAAGAGCCTTCACATTTTCATAAAGCCCCAATTCTTCCAACACCTCACGAGATGGAAATCTTGTCTCTTCAATTCCTTTGGTGACTAGAGTAGCGAAGGCGGCCTTTCTTCATGAGTGTTCAAATGTAAGTTATGAGTTTCCGAGACTTTCGGATCCATTGTTCTTGAAGTGGTTTCCGAAGGGTGAGATGAAGAGGAACCATCTTTTTGCCTCTTATTGGAGTAGGTTACCAATGCTTTCGAAGGTGCCTTAGAAGACCCTTTTCCTTTAGCTCATTTATCCCTACATCAAGTGAAAATCCAAAATAAGATTCAAGAAATTAATCAATGGATTTTCACTTAAACAATCACATTTCTTCTAGCCATCACCCCCCATTTTGTCTTTAAACATTCAAGAAGTGAGTTTCAAGCAAACATCAAGCCCTTCATTACCATAACTCCCCTAAGTTCAAGAAAAATTCATCTCACTTCATTCATGCATATCCAAGTGAAAATAAATTCAAATGCATATAGAAATTCAACTCAAGAGACTTAAACCATGAATTCTCATATTTCAACTCAAGAATCTATGAAAACATATCTTTTTCAAGCAATGAAACATTTAAGAAATGAATTTCCTATCCAAGAATCAAGCATATGCATTTATTCATTCATCAAGAGATCAAAATATTCCAAATTCACTCCAAGTATGGTCAAGTGCAAAAGAGACATGGTTCATCTAAAAATGCAAATTTCAAGGCTTGATATAGCATAAATCCTAAAGAGAAGAATTAATGCTATCCAATCATGACCAAATCCACTATTTTTCATTCAAGAATTTCAAGATTCAAGCAAATCCTAGCAAGAATTTCTACCCATTTTCATGAATTTGATAAGCAAAAACATACATACCCATTCATATAAATAAGTAGAAACTCATAAAAGCAAGGATATAGAACTCATTACCTCATTATATTGAAGAGAATTGAAGAATTTCACCTCTTCCAAAGAAAAATAAATTTTCGTTTTTTTGTGAAGAAGTGGGTGAAAATGTGATTTTCTTGGTTCAAAATGCAAGTTTTGGGATGGGTAATGAACCTATGGAAGGACTAAACTTGATTCAAAGTTAATTGAGAGTAATTGGTGGATGAAAATTGAAGTTTTTGGAGAGAAAAAGAGCTATGTTCTTCAATGTTTAAAACAAAAAGTGGAAGAAATGAAGAAATAAGTTGTTCAAGCAAAGAAATAGGGTTAAGGGAGAAACAAGGGGGACCGCGGTCTGGGAGGCCGCCGGCGGTCTGGCAGACCGCCGAAGTCTCTGTCCCAGCCGGCGACCTGTGCTCCTCACGGCGGTCTGGCAGACCTGCCGGCCAGGCCGCCGGTTTCTTCCGGCCCGATTTTGGGCTGTTTTTCAGCCCTTCCAACGGGAGGGGCCGACTCCTGACCCTCTATCGAGACCCCCTAAATATGTTTTAATTTTTTATTTTAATTTTCTAATTTTTTTATGGGTTTTTTCGAAATGAAACGAAAAATGAAACAAACGACTCAAAATCGAAAATGAATAAAAACTAAAGAAAACGAAAAGAAAAGGATATGTGTTGAGGTGCCTCTCAACTAGCGCTTTGTTTAATGTCGTTAGCTCGACATAGCCTACAATGATCAAGCATCATTAAGAAGAATGGTCGAATCCTCCTTAAACTTATTCGAATTGAATAGAGCTTGAGTCGATGTCCATTAACAACAAAGGTAGAACCATCATTCTTAGAAGTTCGAATGTGTCATCTTGAAACTCTTACTCACAATGTAAGGACCGGTCCACCTTGATTTGAGTTTTCCGGGGAAAAGACGAAGACGAGAGTTAAAGAGAAGAACCTCATCACCCGGAATGATCACTTGCATCGAATCTCCGAATCATGAAACTTCTTGGCTCTTTCCTTGTAAATCCGAGAATTTTCATACCAGCCTCGTTTCTCCATTCCTCTAACTCCACAAGATGGTTCTTCCTATTCAATCCGGCCCTCCTTAAACTCAAGATTAATCCTCTTTATAGCCCAAAACGCCTTGTGTTCAATCTCCAAAGGTAAGTGACAAGACTTTCCGAACACAAG
>CM038111.1:17257257-17452855 GCA_001642375.2 Mentha longifolia
AACCAAAGTATAATTCTATGCGATTATCGGTAAGGGTTTTTGACTTTTTTAGTTCGGTTCACCGAAAATTTCTGTAACCACATTGATTCTCACCCCTACTAATCAAGTTAGTTAAATAATCCATTTTGAAATCAAACCTTGCACTTCATGAACACATGCTCCAACTTCTTATATCATTTTCACGTCATCTTGCGCAATTCATGCTTATAAATTTAGTTTGCCCTGCCACGTCAGCAGCAACGCCTACGGCAGCCATGCAAGAGGATAGCTTTAATTTAACCTTATATGATGTTCTAGGCAGTGTTCTAAAAAACGCCCTAGGCCCGTCTAGGCGCTAGAAGGTGGTCGGGTGCCTAGTTTTTGCCCAAGACGAATTCCTAGGCGGAGTTAAAAAATCGGCCGCTAGCAGCCGCCTAGGCGGCGTTAATCGGGTCAAGTCGGGCTGGAAGGGGCTAGGCGGGTGGGTGATAATAGGGTTTTAAAAAAAAAAAATTGGAAATTAAAATTCTAAATCATTCCTAGTCGGTTCTTCTCTTCTCCAATTCCTAGTCTGCGGCGCTGCTCACGACTTCTCCTCCACTGCACCAGCTCGCATCGTCGCCACCGTCACCAGCCCACGTCGTTGCCGCTGTCACCAGCCTGCGTCGTCGCCACCGTCACCAGCCTGTACCTCCGCCCCGCCGCCACCAGCCACCGATTTCAGCCAAGAGATAGATTGATTAAGGTATTCCACAATGTCGCCACCAGCTTACAAACCAATTAAATTTATTTGTCATCTGTAAATAATTATAAAGCTTGGTTGATTTGCTACAGTTGGTTTCTTGGTTGCTTTGCTCGATTATTTCTTGGTTGATTAAGCAAAGCTTTGGTTGTTTTTTAGTTTGATACTTTGGTTTATTTGGCTCTTATTTGTGCGATTGTTTTCTAGTTAGAAGGTTAGATTATTGCTTGTTCATTTTGTTGTAAAAGCTATTGGAATTCATTTGCTAGGGATCAATTGCTACTTTCATTTTCATATGCGAAATTGGATTAATTGCTTTGGATCAATCATTGCTTCTTATATTTTTAGTTTTAATTTATTATGGCAACATACGTGTAGGGAACTTATCATGTCACGAGAAGAAGACTTACAAGAGACACAAATAAATGAGCTAGTTTCATCCAATGCTTCTAATACTAATTCCGATGCAACGAATGATGAAGCCAAATTAAAGAGAGGTAGTGGTGATGTTGGATGGGATTATGTCATACTTTGTGATCCCAAAAACATAGATAAATGGAGATGCCTCAAATGTGGAAGTGTATATAGTGGCGGGATATACCGAGCTAAACAACATATTGCCAACATTCAAGGCAATATTTCTCCATGTCCAAGATCAAGTGATGAAGATAAAAAGCGATGCTTAGATGCACTTAAAGCATCGAAGAGGAAAAAGAGAGTGAAGAAACAAGAAGATGCCAATCTTAGAAGTGAAGTTCAACTTAGTGAAAATCCAATCATGGAAGAGGTTGATGAGATGGAGGGGGAAGGAACCAAAAATCCTCCACGTACTCTTGGAGCTATGGATAGATTTGTTTCAAACATCAAGGTTGATGATAATGCTTTAAGTGAAAGCAAAAGAAAGAGGCAACAAAAATTAATGATGCTCTTTTCAAAGAACGAACTTTGCAAGTGCATCAATACTTGGCTAGGTGGGTGTATGAGTCCGGCATTCCTTTTCATGCGGTGGACAATGATAGCTTCAAAATGTTGGTTGAAGCTATTGGACAATTTGGTCCGGGTTATCAACCACCAAGTCAATATCTTCTTAGGGAGCCACTCTTGAAGGGAGAAGTGGAAAAAGTGAAAACATCACTCAAGGCTCAAGAAGAAGAATGGGAGAAAAATGGTTGCTCTATCATGACTGATGCTTGGAGTGATAAGACTAGAAGAAGCATTATGAATTTGTGTGTGAATTCTAGGCTTGGAACTACTTTCCTTAGTTCCAAAGAGGCTTCCTTAGATGCACATACGGGTGAATATATATTGTATGTGGATGATTGTATTGAAAAGCTTGGTGAAGAAAAAGTGGTTCAAGTGGTGACCGATAATGCTTCAAACAATATGGCGGCGGCCAACATGTTGCTTGCGAAGAGGCCTCGGATTTTTTGGACTCCATGTGCTACTCACTCCATCAATCTAATGCTCCAAGCCATTGGTAAGCTCTCTATTTTCTAGAATACAATTGCAAAAGCTAAGAATTTTACCATCTTTGTCTATTCTCATCACAAGACTTTGGCATTGATGAGAAAACGTACAAAGAGAAATATAATTCGACCGGGGGTAACTAGATTTGCCACGGCTTTCTTGACATTGCAAAGCTTGATGGAAAAGAAAGAGGATTTGAAGCAAATTGTGAACTCTAAGGAGTGGGAAGAGACAAAAGCTTCAAAGAGTCCGAAGGGGAAAGCCGCTTATGCTACCATAGTAACTCCAAACTTTTGGAATGGTGTGGCTATGTGCTTGAAGGTATTCACACTATGGTAAAAGTGCTTAGACTTGTTGATGGAGATGTGAAGCCGGCCATGGGATTTGTATATGGTGAGATGAAAAAGGCCAAAGAAGAAATTAAAGAGGCCTTAAAGCACAAAGAGGAGAGATATAAGCCTATACTTGAGATAGTGGATGCAAAAGCAAAAGGGCGTATTGATACTCCACTCCACTTGACCGCTTACTTGTTGAATCCATTTTACTATTATGGCACTTCATCTATGTGGTCTACCGATGAAAATGCCTTCATAATGGAAGGAGTCTTCTCATGTATAGAACGATTCTATCGGGATGAGAATATACAAGATAAAGTGGCGAATGTGGAGTTAGGCATGTACACAAATAAAGAAGGTGCATTTGGAAGAAGCTTGGCAATCAAAGGATGTGCGAAAAATGATGATAATTATGATCCGGGTATGATATTTAAATATTTAATTATTTTGAATTGTTTTTTTTTTCAATATTTTATATAATTCTATATGTTCATTGTCTTATAAATTTTGATATTTTCTTTTGAAATATAGTTAAATGGTGGTCTAATTATGGCATTGCTACACCTAATCTTCAAAAGCTTGCAAAAAAGATTCTTTCATTGACAACGAGTTCATCCGGATGTGAAAGAAATTGGAGTGTCTTTGAAGGGGTAATTACTTTCTTTGTATATGTTAAATATTGAATTCTTGATAGTATTGTAACTTTCTCTAATTTATATTGATAGATCCATACAAAGAAGAGGAATAGACTAGATACCGACCGAATGAATAAACTAGTCTATGTCCAATTCAATGCACGATTAATGAACAAGAAAAAGAAGAGTAAGAAAGATGATGTGCTTTTAGCAAATGAGGCTACTCATGCACAATCTTGGATGGTTGATGGAGTAGATGATGATGAGGATGAGGAGGTTGGAGCCACTTTGTGAGTCGGTCATCGATTGAAGGAAGAAAGAGTGTTTCTTTGGAAGAAGTGAGAGAAGTTGATGAAGATGATTTTATATCCGATGGATCCGAGGGTGAGGAGGATTATGATGATGAGTTCGACTTTGATGATTCAAACATGGAGCATGAAGTTAATTTGCAAGACTATGGAAATGAAGAAATGGAATATTAGATTATAGATTTGAAAATCCATGGATTTCATTTTTATCTTAGACTTTGATTTTTAATCTTTATGTAGAACTACTAAGTTTATTGAATTTGAACTACTAATTAGCATATTTTATGTTTTTAACTTTTTTTTTATCATGAATGACAAAATATTAAAATAATTATTTGACATTGTGTACAAAATACTAAAACTAAAATAGTAAAAAAATTACGTATAAAATACTAAAATAGTAAAAAAAAATACGTATAATATGTCTAATCCGCCTAGCCCGCCTAGAATCCGCCTAGAAATCCGCCTAGCCGCCTAGATGCTAATCCCCAGTCCACCGCCCTACTAGCGTTTAGCGTTTTTTAGAACATTGGTTCTAGGTCGTTACAAGAGTTTATTTATAATCTTAAAAATATAAATTCACTTATTCTACCTTAAAATCTTATAGGAAGTGGAATCCGTGGAATTTGATTTGAAGTAGAAGTTCTTTCAATAAAAGTGACTACTATTTATCTTTCTTTTACAAAAGTGATTATTTTTACCTATTGTTTTAGTTTGAGATTTCTAATAATAATTAAAGTAATAATTAAAATATCATATGAGATCAAATTAATATTCTTAAATATAATAGCTACGAATATAATTTATAAAGCAAAAATTTTATAATAGGTATAGATGTAGATTTTTAGATCCGTGTTGAAAATGAAGCCTACGTGTTGGGTATGATTCGTATGAATGTGTCAAATAGTTTGCAATCTGTCAACAGTTTTAAACAATTTTTTATAAAGATGTGGTCTCTTTAATGAAGGAAAATAAATTTTTCTAATTTCATTTGTCTTATATGATCGATAATTTTCTCCGAATCAAAAATTTTCTATATATTTTTCTAATTCATGATAATGTTTTTCTAGACATTTATTGTGATAATATTATTTCTAATATGTTAAACTTTCTTTTCCACCTAAAATATATGTTATAAATTAATGAAGACCACATAGTATCATTTCCTAGAGCTCTAAACTAAAGAACAAATTTGTATTGAACGCGTCCGAATGCATCTCCACAAAATCAGTCATCCGGCCACTTTCAGCCTAATCCTAAGAAAACTAAATACTACTACTAATTAACATTAACCATATACCTCCCGTGGGTAACTGATAGTATACGGCCCAGCTCCTGGCCCAATATAATCGGGGTCTCGATAGTTAAGCTCGGCCCAACTAAGAATAAGAGACTTCTTCACCAAGGCAATCAAGACTCCTACATCGAATACAACTCAAGCTCCAAGAGAGATATAGAAGCTTGGTGTCTATCCCTAAGAAGAGGATCAAGCCAAAGAGTCCAAATAGAAGAAGTATTATACGTCAAACTCCATGTAATTACCTATAATATAGGGGCTTAGAATAGAATGAGAAAGAGAAAGAGAAGAATCTTGTACCTACACTCGTATTAGCAATAATATTTACTCTCTTTCTGCTCCGTAGATGTAGATCTATTCCGATAGATCGAACCAGTAATTCCTGTGTGTGTTCTTACTACTTTTGTGTTCTTTTATTCATTATTGGCGTTCACCAAATTACCTGCGAAAATAAGATCGATCACTGGCGCCGTCTGGGAAACGAAATTTATGATTTCCGATCAAAAGTTTCTGGGTAATATGTCGTCATGACAAGGCCAACACGATTAACCGTTGCTGCCACTGCTGCTAATAAGAAAAGGGGACTAAACAAACCGGACAAGAACAGGCCAGCAAATCCACCAGTTCGGGAAACAGAAATCCCTGAAGCCGAGGCAAGCCAAGGCGCAAGATCCAAGCCCTGCAACACGCCGACAACATGGGAAATAGCACCTGAGAGGCCAACTCCGGACGGACACGTTCAGTACGTGTCGGTGGACAAGCATGGCAAGCCAATATATCCAGAGGGGAAAGGTCACAATAAGCCGCCAGGAGGAGGATGACATCCATCTCTACCGGACAAATTCGATGATGCTGTCAGGGGAGTACCTCGCGCATAATAAGCGAGATTTTCTCTGTTCGCCAACAAACAAAAGCTCTCAATCGTGAATAAAGGCCAACCTTCACGCAGCGATGATAGAGAGCGCGAAGTTACATCCAAATGCCACCGCGACAAAATCCCCAAGCGTAAGGATCATAGGCGCAACTGGACGCCGGGATTCCCCCCTAGGAGATTGTTGGCGATCGCCGACGGGACCGCCATCGCATCTCACCTCACCGCGACGTCATCTCACCTCGGCGCGACACCGTCTCACCTTGGCGCGATGAGGGACAATTACCAAGGAGGGAGGGTTCAGCGGGTATGGAGGATCTCTACCCCTTTCACCAACCGAATACTTTACACTCCTCTCCCGGATAAGTACAGAGTCCCGCCTATCAAGCCATACAATGGATCGTGCGACCTGAGGAATTTCCTGTCCCAATACCAATACAACATGGTCAACAGGGACTCAGCGATGATATCTACATGTGCAAGGTCTTCCCAGAATTGTTGGTAGACAATGCACGCACATGGTTTGACAGTCTACCACCTCGCAGTATCGGGTTGTACGACGAGCTGATGGAAGTATTCGAGCGAAGATTTTTCCAGAAAAGCCGAGGGCGAAAACCACCTCGGCACATCTCCTCACTATCAAGCAAAGGCGGACGTGAACCTATCAGTGACTTTATGACTAGATTCAATGAAGAAAGTCTAAAAGTCGAGCGCTTAACTGATGAGGTTCAAATCTTTGCCTTCCAAATGTTATCCAGTCGGAGGCTCTGTACAAGGAAAATTATGAGCGACGAGCCTCACACTGCGAAGGAAATATGGATCGTAGCAGATCGTTCGCAAGAGCCGACGATGCTAACAAGCGCAAGCGCAAAGTCGACAAGGCCGAACCGTCAGATTGGAAGAATAGAGGATCGGAACGACCGAGGCCAAAATCGGTGAAGTGCCTTCGACAAGGCTCCAGCGTGCATCCCTGGAAATCCAGGCTCGGACCTCGGCAAACCAGGAACGAAGCCAATTCACTCATTGACGAAGCTAAGGACAGAGATCTACGAACTGCACACCGATATGTTCGAGAAAGCCTCAGCCCATGTCAAGTGGAGGGGCGAAGTGCCGATCCAAGGAGAAGTATTGTCGCTTCCATGAGGATTACGGGCACGACACGGAGGAATGAAAAATCTTGCTACAGATATAGAGCAATTAGTGCGAGACGGCACCCTTAAGAGGTACCAAGTAGCGGCCAATATGAAGCCTGACCTCAGGGCAAAGGAAAGCGCAAGCAGAATAGGGGGAATGATGAAGCGCAAGGATGATGACGAGGATGATGAAGCGCAAGGATGATGACGAGGACCAACCTCAGTTTGATGGAATCATCACAACCATCATGGGGTTTCCTTAAGGTGCAACAAAGTCATCTCTCAAGGGCCGAGGCCCCGAAGTCCTCAAACGGATGAGCCTTCCCATAAGAGGGTTCAAAAGGATGAGGTCATTACCTTTTCTGAGAAGGACCCGATGCCAGAAAGGGTACCTCATCAGGATGCAATCGTGATCGAGCAGTCGTTGCCAATAAGCTAGTCAGTGGGTTATTCATCGACAGCGGAGCTTTGGTAAGCGTTCTCTTCAAAAATTACTTTGAGAAACTAGGAATCAAATAGGACGCCTCACGCCAGCACCAATCCCGGTTAAAGTAGCTTCGTTACAGCAAGAGATACACACAGAGGGGGTCATCCAACTCCCTGTTATAGTGGGGAAACATCCGATGTCCTCACCAAAGTGGTAGCCTTCTTCATCGTAAAAGCCAATTCTCCGTACAACATTATCTTGGGCAGAGATTGGCTAGTTGCGGTAAAGGCTGTATGCTCGGCGTACCATTTAACAATTAAGATCCCTTCAAAGGAGAGTTATATCGTGGTTCGTGGGGATCAGAAACGAGCCAAGGAATGCATGCGGGTTACTCTACGAGGTGTTGGATCACCTCAGCACCCACAAGCATAGCAATTACAGAAACCAGAGTTGAAGCTGAAAAAGACGTCGTCTGCATCTGACGAGCCAGCAGAAGACGTCGCACTATATGGAGACAACATATCTAAGGTCGTCAAAGTGGGCTTTGCTGGCAAAACCGAACTCAGAAACCAGATTGTCCACCTCCTAAGGCAATACAGAGCGTCTTCGCTGGTCACCCCTCGACATGACCGGGGTCTCACCAAGTATCATCACACACCGGCTGAACATTGACCCGGAGTGAAACCAGTTCGGCAAAAGCAGCGGGTATTCGCAGCAGAATGAAGCCAAGTTATATATGACGAGGTGCATCAACTTCTGAAGGCAGAGATACTCTTCGAGGTCAAATATCCGACGTGGATTGCTAACCCGGGGTAATGGTTAAGAAGCAAGGATGAGGGGGGTGGATGTGTATCGGCTACACCGATCTCAACAAACACTTCCCTAAAGATTGCTACCCCCTCCCCAACATCAATAAGAAAGTCGAAGCTCTGGTTGGCCACAAAGTTTTCTTTTCTTGGATCTATACAAAGGGTACCACCAAGTCCTAATGAGTGACGAAGACGCGCCGAAGACAGCCTTCATCACTGATTTCGGCATCTTCGTGTACAAGAAAATGCCTTTCGGACTCAAGAACGCTGGAGCTACATATCAAACGATGGTCGACAAGATATTCGAGCCTCACATCGGCAAAATCGTAGAGGTGTACGTAGAAGACATCGTTGTCAAAAGTAAGGAATTAGCCACCTATGTCGATGACCTCAAGATCGTCCTCGGCCTCCTGCGCAAGGTAAACCTTAAGCTAAACCTCCAGAAGTGTACGTTTATGGTCCGATCTGGCAAATTTCTGAGGTGCAGGGTTTCTAAAAAAAGATTACAAGCCAACCCGTCCAAAGTCCGAGCAGTCCAAGAAATGGTGCTAAAAAACTATTCTTGATGTGCACAAGTTGATGGGCTGCCTAGCCACGCTGAGTCGTTTCTTGTCAAGGGCCGCAGAGAAGCAACTTCCTTTCTTCAAGATCCTGAAAAAGGCATCGGAGTTCGATTGAAAAGATGAGCATAGGTCGGCATTTGAAGACCTCAAGAACTACCTTGCAATCTTCCAACCCTATCCGTTCCAAAGGAATGAGAAGCTCTTTCTCTGTACCTCGCGGCCTTAGACGAAGCCAGGAAGGACATCGTCAGCTACCTGTTTATTTCATCAGCCGAGCACTGAAAAAGGCCAGAGATGAGGTACCAACCACTAAAAAAAGTCGCGATGGCATTAGTGAATGCTGCAAGGAGGTTGCGACCCTACCTTCATGCACATCCATACAAGTCCTGACTGACCTGCTACTTCGACAAGTGCTGACAAAACCCGAAGCGTCGGGAAGAATC
This sequence comes from Mentha longifolia, assembly GCA_001642375.2. Taxonomy (NCBI): domain Eukaryota; kingdom Viridiplantae; phylum Streptophyta; class Magnoliopsida; order Lamiales; family Lamiaceae; genus Mentha; species Mentha longifolia. The sequence continues at coordinate 17,266,267 of CM038111.1, forward strand.
GCCAAATGAGCAGTTGAGCTCGGCGAGCACACAATCTCGTTTTGCCCTCGCCAAGCCATCAAGGTCAAGCCCTAGCGGATTTCTTGGTGGAAGCTAAGTTCACAGAAGTACCGCAGCCAACCGAAACCTTTCCCTAGCAAAACTGATGCCAAAGCTCCGAAAGAACCGCCTAAAGATTGCTGAAAGTCTATGTGGACGGGGCTTCGAGGTATTCGGGAAGCGAAGCAGGTGTCATACTCCTCGGCCCAGATGGACAGGAGATAACTTATGCACTTCGGTTCGACTTCCCAACAATAAATAACGAAGTGGAGTACGAAGCTTTAATCGCTGGACTTCGTCTAGCTCAGCTCTCCAGATATGAGCTGTACAAGTTTACAGTGACTCCCAGGTCATAATGAGCCACATGCTAGGCAGGTACGAGGCTAAAGGCGACAGAATGAAAAAGTACCTCCACAAAGCCAAGACCTTACAGTAGTACTTCTGTATTTCGAGTTGATTAGCATCCCTAGGGGGGAAAACAACCGAGCATGCCCTAAGCAAATTAGTGTCATCATTTACAAACTCTCCCGTGGAAGAAGTCAAACTCCAAAGTATAGACGAAGCCAATGTCAACCTACTAACTGATGACGAGCCAAACTGGATGACCCCCCCCTTAAAAATTATCTGGAGAAAGGCGAACTACCCAGTGATAAGCTCGAAGCTAGGAAATCTTGAGCAAGTCTCCGAAGTACGTTCTTGAACAGGGAGTGCTTTATAGAAGATCGTAGCTCAGCCCCTCCTCAGGTGCATAGGTCTGAACCAGATAGATTACGCACTGCGAGAAGAAATACATGAAGGATCATGTGGGAGCCACATTGGAGCCAGAACACTGTCAAAAGAAAGTCATACGATGTGGATACTATTAGCTTACGATGTTCCAGGATGCGGTAAACCTCGTCAAAAAGTGTCTGAAATGCCAAATTCATGGGACTGTGCCGAGGTTACCTCAGACCGACCTCACCAGCATGCAAAGCCCTTGGCCATTCATGCAATGGGAATAGACATCGTCAGTCCACTAGACAAAGCTCCCGGCCAATTCTAGTTTCTCATCATAGCCATTGACTACTTCACCAAATGGGTAGAAGCCGAACCCTTAGCAAAAATCACGAGCAGGAACGCCCTCACTTCGTCTGGAAAAAACATGTATGTCGCTTCGGAATACCTCATATCCTCGTCTCGGACAACGAGACGAAGTTCATAGACAGAACATTTAGAGAATTATGCGAAGAGCTTCATATCCAGCAGAAAGTTCCACCTCGGTAGCCCATCCTCAAGTGAAACGGCCAGACCGAAGTCACCAACACGGACGATCGTTAAGGGACTTAAAGCTCACCTCGATAAAGCCAAAGGAGACTGGGTAGCGAACTTACCCCAAGTTTATGGTCATACCGCACAACTCCCTGGACCTAGAACGGTGTGAAACACCTTACAGCCTAGTGTATGGAACGAAGCAGTGATCCCGGTAGAGATCGGCCTGTCGAGCCCTCGCACTATCAACTTTTCAGCCGAAGACAATGAAGAGAATCTACGAACTGACCTAGATCTGGTAGAAGAAAAGCAAGAGCTTGCCTACATAAGGGAAGCCAAGTACAAGCAACAAGTGGCTCGGTATTATAACCAAAGAGTCAAGTACCAACAGTTCCAAGTAGGCGACCTCGTTCTTCGGAATAACGAAGTAAGCAAGGCTGCAAGGCTCGGCAAGCTCGAAGCCACATAGGAAGGACCTTACCGAGTTAAAGTCCTCGGCAAAGGGTCGTACAAGCTCGCCCACTTGTCCGGTGAGCCAATACCCCGTGCATGGCACATTACTCATTTAAAGAGATACTTTGCATAAGTGGCTGAGAGTAATGTTCAAGTCCATATAGATTATTTAGGTTATATTTGTCAAGACTCAGGTCGTCTTTTTTATTTTTCCTTTAATTGTTTGGTCTTTGCATATCGCATCTTGCACATCTCTCTCTTCTACTTATGCATATTATCTCATATATATAATTGAAATCCTGACGAGGATGAATGAAACCCTAAAATAGGGTAAACTATAAACACGCATAAGGGGACCACCGCTAATCGATACTTCTCAACAAATAAGGAACCTAAAGTCAAACCTCGTCTTATGACGAGTACGAGCTATTTAAAGCCAATCCTCGTCTTATGACGAGGAAGAGCTACTTAAAGCCAATCTTCGTCTTATGACGAGAAAGAGCTATTTAAAGCCAATCCTCATCTTATGATGAGGAAGAGCTATTTAAAGTCAATCCTCATCTTATGACGAGGAAGAGCTATTTAACGCCAAACCTCGTCTTATGATGAGGAAGAGTTATTAAAGCTAATCATCGTCTTATGATGAGGAAGAGCTACTTAAAGCCAAACCTCGTCTTATGACGATGAAGAGCTACTTAAAGCCAAACCTCGTCTCATGACAAGGATGAGCTACCTAAAGCCTAACCTCGTCTCATGACGAGGACGAGCTACCTAAAGCCTAACCTCGTCTTATGACGAGGATGAGCTACCTAAAGCCTAACCTCGTCTCATGACGAGGACGAGCTACCTAAAGCCTAACTTCATCTTTTGACGAGATGATCCGAACTCCACCTCATCGAATTTATTTTTCGACGGGGCAAGGTAATTATTCTTTACCTCGTCATTGACGAGACAAGCCGAACTTGACTTTGTCGGATTTATTTTTTCGACGGGGCTAGGCAATTCTTCTTTACCTCGTCCTTGACGGGACGTGCCGAACTTGACTTCGTCAAATTTATTTTTCGACAGGGCAAGACACTTTTCTCCGACCTCGTCTTCAACGGGACGGTACGCACTTGACTTCGTCAATTTATTTTTCGACGGAGCAACGTACTTTATACTACACTACTCCTACCTCAACTATTTCCCCTAAGTCACACCCTCGCTTCTACATCTTTTTGGGGGGGGATGTGATAGGATACGGCCCAGCTCCTAGGCCCAAGCATCAGGCTCAATATAATCGGGCCCCGACAGTTAAGCTCGGCCCAACTAAGAATAAGAGACTTCTTAACCAAGGCAATCAAGACTCCTACATCGAGTACAACTCAAGCTCCAAGAGAGATATAGAAGCTTGGTGTCTATCTCTAAGAAGAGGATCAAGCCAAAGAGTCCAAATAGGAGAAGACTTTGTATTATAGTCAAACTCCATGTAATTACATATAAATAGGGGCTTAGAATAGAATGAGAAGGAGAAGAATCTTGTAACCTACACTCGTATTAGCAATAATATTTACTCTCTTTCTACTCCATGGACGTAGATCTATTCCGATAGATCGAACCACGTAATTCATGTGTGTGTTCTTACTACTTTTGTGTTTGTTTATTCATTATTGGCATTCACCAAATTACCTACGAAAACAAGATCGATCATTAACCACATCAAATTAATTAAATAATTTAAAAGTTCTTGGTTGATGTTCAGAAGTTCTCGTTGGAATTTTTAAATGATTCTAGAAAATAGAGTAAATCAGCATTAGGTGGACAAATTTGCCGAATGTAACGCCCCAATTTTCATAAATAAAAATAATTGGTACGAAAAAGGACCCTCATTTATTAATTATTAAAAATTTACGAAATAAGTCTTGGAAAAAACCCAATGAAAAATACTATAACTAACAAAGCGGAAGTCTTAACACGAAAATAACATTAATCCGGAATTAATCTAGATATTAAAAATTAATCCCGACTCCCATTATTCACCACGTCGTTCATCGCCCGAGTCTGCTCCTGAAAAGGTAAAAATAGTTTTGGGGTGGTACTATAAACTCAGTGGGTTGCATTTATCCAAATTATAAAAATTACTACAAAAGAATATATGTAAACATGTTCTTCTTCTTATTCTCATTTTACGTTCGTAGATGAAACTTCCTTTATTTTACGTTCGAAGACGAACTTCCTTTATTTTACGTCCGAGGACGAAACCTTTCTATTTTACGTCGGAAGACGAAACTTATTCTTATTAGCTCGTAAGCTAAATCTGCATATCACACATATCAATTGAGCAAAACGTATAATAATAGTATAAACACAAAATGCAACTATTTTCCCCACCTTAAGCTTTCTTGGGCACGACTTGACTTCTTGAATCTGCAATTAAATCATTAACTACTACGCGCCTCACCTAAGAAAAGAAAATGATCTTAATTACTAATAAATTTTTAGGAAATTAAATTATTACTAAATCTACACGTAGATATATATATATTAACTCAAGCATACATATATAAGTATACGTATATGTATTTTAAAATTATATACTTCAAAAAGTGCAATTATATTATAGTAATAATACCCAAAATGTGCATGTTTGCATAGGGAATGAAAATAGCAGAGAATACAATTAACCTAACTCCATAAACCTTATACATTATTTTATGATTTTCTACAAGGATATGTATATATAGTTTAGTAAAATATATTTAAAAAGTAATGTCACCCAACTATCAAGAGGTGGGGCTATTATAATAATTATCAAAAAAAAACTTCTGCAATAGAAAGTACGTAAGGAAAAAGGTAGAATTAAAGCATTAATTAAAACCAAGACAATGCATAATGTTTTTCACAGTGGAGAAAAAAAAATAAACAGAGGAATGGAAAACTTTCAGAGGAGACGAAAACGAGAGACAAAAGAAAGATAAAGAAGAAGAAAAGAATAGCCGTGAAAGTTTACAGTGGTGCCCGAAACCGGCGGAGCGCTGCCGTCTCAAACGTCACTGAATGAAGAAGAAAAGAAGAGTTAATACCTACAAATGTTTTTAAGAGCTCTTTGCTTTGTGGTGTGAAGAGTGAGGGAAGGGAGGAGCTCTATTTATAGTTGAGTTGGGGGTCTAAGTTAGACAAGTTCAGAAATCAAGGAATATTCATTCCAAAATTCGATTGGTTTTGTATGGAAAATTAGGGTTGAATAACTTAGAAGTTTGAATTATGTCGTCACATTGTAGGGGAAGAACCGAGGGAAGAAGATAGTTTTTTTTTTTTTTTTTGGGCTGGATTTATTGGGCTCTCAAGAACATTTTTTTTCTTTGGTCTTCTTAAGCTTGGGCCTAAAAAAAATATCAATTTAAATAAAATATGTTATGAGTACAAAATGATAATTAAAATAAATAATCCACTATATTAAACTTATAAATCGTGCATACTTTATTCTTTTCTAGGGGCGCGATTTACGGAGCTCAACAATTTAATCACATAAATAATAATAGGAAAATGTAGCTAAAAATATTCGGGGTGCTACACCGAAACGAAGGTATACCGAGCATACCGTATCAAAAAATACCGAAAATACTGTAATTAACGGTATATCGAACTTTTCGGTACGGTAACGATATGAGTTTTTCTATACCGCGGTATACCGGTCAATACCTAAGATTCGGTATACCGAAAAAATTTGGTATATACCGAATATTCGGTGTACTGAAACTTCAATACATACCGTTTATACAGAGATACCGAATGTTCGATATGTACTAATTTTCAATATATACCAAAAATTATCAAAAAATTACATATTTAATATTAATTATATTCTAATTTTATTTTATATTTTGAGAATATTTCAAATTTAAATATAATTTTAATAAATGTTTAATTATTCAACTAATTTTCAATACGTTAGTATTTTTTAAAAAACATTAAAAATATAATATACATAATTTGTATTTTAATCTTTAGCGATTAAATATTAGAATACATGTACTAATAAAGACAACAATTGTATTGTACTAGAATATAAATAGTATTGCAAATTTAATTTACATTTGTTAAAGATGTATAATACAAGTAGATAATTTAAGACTCTAACATTTCATGAACACTTTTAGAAAAAAAATTCGGGTATAATATTTGAGATATACCGAAATACCGAACTTTGGTACGGTATACCGAAAATTCGGTACGGTATTGGTATGGACTTTATTTCATACTATATTTATGGTATACCGAAATGTTCGGTACGGTAACAGTATGAAAAAATGCATACCGAAAATTTTCGGTACGGTATCGATATGGCAAAAAAAATTCAATATACCTTACCGGTCCACCTCTAATCTCCAAACTATTTTAGCGATACGAAAAAAACTTAAACATACAAGCTTATGATGATTCTAATACTTCTTCCATTTTTATTAATAATATTTTCTATTTAGCTCAAGTATTAGAATTAATAAAATTTAATTATTCTATCTTCATATTAGAAAATTCAATCTTGCTATTTTGATATTGGAAAACTCCAAACTGAATTTTCAAAATGGGGAAGAGAGAGAGAAAAGAATTTTAATGGAAGAGTTTTCAATACCGATATTTGAGAAAAATTTCTTAAATCTCTGTACTATTCGATTTATTTCGATATTCATATGCAGAGAAATGACCCGCTACCCGCCATTAGCATGACGTGACGATTGTAAATTTATGAAAAAATATTATTAATGTACCTTATAAATTAAAATAAACGACTCTGCCAGAAAAAAATAAACTCAACTGAATAACTAAATCTAAATGGAAAAATTATTGACGTGACACTTTATTGGCGAGCGTCTCCCGACGCGAACTTTACCTACGGTCACTTTCCGCAACCATTCTGTCAGGAAAGAGGGTTTCCGTCAGCAAATACAGAAGGTATTATGTCAGGAATCGAACTGCTTTTGTAGTGCGTAAATTCATTAAGTATGCTTACTGTGGGCATGAGAGTATTCCCGTTGATAATATTTGATTGATCTACATATATAAGGTCAGGAGACTCAGGACCCTTATTAAAACATAGTATAAATTACATAATTTAATGCAGCCAAACTAACATCAATGGATATAAGATCTATGAATATATAATGAAAATTGCTAAAGCACCATCCAAAAATCAATCTTTCAATTTTCTTCTCCTTGGCCGTGGCCAATCCTAGGTACCTTCGCTCAACGCCGGCCAACTTATCCATAATAGATCATCATACGCTTTATTGTAGCTTGAATCGTCATTCTGTAAAACGCCCAATATCTGCTCAAGCAAACTGCCAGGTTTCATTGTCTATCTTAAATTTTCTTTTAATTAAATTACTTTTTTTTAGCTAGGGTTTGGATTTTTGTTGTTGTTAAGGTCTAATTTCTAGGGCATGTTATATTTAGGATAATTTTCTATAAATCCATAAACTATATACATCTAAGTTCAAGTTTTTTTGTAACGACAGCACTTTGTTAATCGATAGCTAAGCATGATAAATTTGTGACTACAAATATAATTATTAAATAATGGGTGGAAAGGTGGAATATCTCTGGAAATTGGGCTCATAAAGCAAACTTGAACTACTAGATAAACTGATAAAGTATGATATTGTTTGTCAAGATTCTGACTTAATTTATAACCAAATTGAAATAGACAAAGGATTTTAGAGTGTACGCAGCGGAAAGATAGTTATAAATACATGTATGAAGACATGTATTACCAAGAGAATTTAACGAATATAAATCGTTAGTTTGACAAAAGCTCCGCCGGTCATTCCGCTTCAACCTGCACACCAGAAATAATGTACAGGGCTGAATACGAATGTACTTAGTGAACACATGCCCAAAACTGGTTTTATTGTCAGCCATACGTACAGTGAAACATAGGGTTTTGCTTAAAAGTCTATGTTCACTAAAATCCTCTTGTGATTTTAGAAGCGTCTGCTTAGACTAAGTTCATCAGTAATCTATCATATCCGAGATGTCGTACCCGAGAAGGTAACCAAATTTGTTTGAATAGCAATGGCTTTACGCCAATAACAGTGGCATTGCGCCAGTAACATTGGCCTGGCGCCATTATCAGTGGTTTTGCGCCAATAACATTGGTCTTGCGCCATGAACAGTTAGGCATCGATAATTGAATCAAAACATTTGATGGCATGACAATGTTTAAAAGAGCTATATCATCTAATAAAACATGCTTTGTTTTAGAAGAAAGCCCACCTCGTCTGCTCTTCTTAGCTGTTAATGAGCTCTTACGCCTCCTTGGCTACTGCTCTCTTCGTTTGACCTTCGTTTAGAGAATGGAATAAGATTTTCACTTATCGGTATAAACTTATCGAAATTAATTCTAATCTTATGTTTATTCGAATATTGATCTTAACTCCAATGACGTTGTCATTGCTATCTAAGCTCGATTTATTTATTCCGTTATGTGAACGGATTATGTGAGAAATATTTCTTAATAAATCATTTATTGATTTATTGCTAACTTGAAATTAATTTAATTGAGGAGCTTCTCAATAATTAATTAGCTGTTGTAAATATATTTATTTATGGACATTACTTACTGACTAGGGTTTTTGTCTCTTGTATATATATCTCTATTTACCCTACTTGTAACATAGACAACTTGAGATTAATGAGAAACCCTATTCCTATTCTCTCTTGTCGCCGTCTCTTCTTCTTCTCCTTCTCTTCTTGTGTTCTTCTTCTATGCTCTACAATATTACTTTACAACACGTTATCAGCACGAGTCTCTAATCAACTGAGTAATTAATGGAGATAGCTTGTTGGAGATCAATTATCGATGATAGAGGAAGACGAATCCACAATAATAATTGAGGTATGCCGCCATAGGAAATAATCGTGTATTTCCGACGACGAGGTAATTTTTATTCGACTATACCTATCAGATCTAATGTGATTAATTTTGTTGATGTACAAGGCTGGACTTGATTTTTAGTTTATCGAATTCTTAAAACCTTTGTATGCTTTTCGTGAAAAATTTGGAATAACAAGTTTTAATGAGATTTACTCAAAAAAAAAAAAGTTTTAATGAGGTAATATGTATAAATAATTGATTAGAAGTAGTACTGTCTCTTGAGAGAAATCAATATATGTTCTATGAATTTTGATGAGCATGTATCTGTTCGAGATATGCGAGTTTTATTTTGTTGCTTATTATTTGTTCGAGATATTTGTTTTTGGTATATGTTCGCTAGTCGTCTTTACACAATTTTCTGGCAGTACCCTTTATAGTGGTCATAGGAGTTACAATACTGATACGATAAATACCAATATTATGAATGCATTGATTAATTGTAAATAGTATGACAAAGTGCTATGATATTTTTTTTCTCTTATATACTTGCATCAATACACGTTTTGGACATTGCCTCAATGCATATGAAAGTTACGTTTGTTTCTCATTGATTGCAATCTGATCATTAATGTTGCCTACATAGAAATTTGAGTTTATTACTTCTATAATTTTATCGAGCATATGTATTTTATGGTACTGAATTATTCTCACCTATCACTTTATCAAGTGAACTAAGCGTAATGATAATTGTAGTAATCTCAACGAAATATAGATATTGATTGCAATCATATTTCAATGTTTATTGAATCCCTGAAGGATTATTCAATTTCAATTAAGTAAATCATCGTAGTTCTCTCAACAAATGAGAATTAATTATCGCCAATATGTTGTGTTAAGCTCTAAATTTATTTGGCTTTGTGCGAGCTAAGTAAAATAATAATAATTGTAAATTCTCCAAATAGATGCCCGGAAGCACCTCTCTTAAAGGTACTCTAGTAGTAGTATACAATTAAAATAAATTATAAGAAAGATTTTTGTACTCCAACAGTAGTACATGAAAATATAAGGCAACCCTGAAGGATCAAGACAAAATTCTCATAGTTCTCCCTTAAGTATAATTATTTGAGCTCATATTTTGAGATTGTGTACTCCGGAAGTAGTACATGGCTAAAATAAATTATATGTAAGGATCGATCCTAAGTATTTTTCACTTCTATTGAAAGTCATTCGTAATTACCAAATAATGCCTGAAGCACATGCTAGCTTCTACTTATAGAAGCACTCGAGGGAGATCTAAGAAAATTTTTGTTGATCCTGATGTGGTGAAACAAGTGTAAGCTAATTGAGATCATGAATATAATTATTCTCCTATAGCCCGTGACTACAAAAATTGTGAATTGTATCTATTTGTTTGCCTGCAGCAAACTTGATACTTACAGCATCAAAATAAAAATTTTGGAGAATATTATATATAATTTTATGTCTTAACTCTCACTAAAAGGAGGGGGGAGAATTGTCATAATTCAACTGACAATATCCTTATTGTCAGCTCTAGAAGAGTTTCTTCAATTCCATATTGATTGTCTTCCATTTTGAAAAAAAAAGTATTACCAAAAATTATGTTGCGATGATTTTAAATACCCAAATTATTCTCAAATTTATTAAAGCATGAGTGTTTGGGTCATTCCCCTTATAATTAGTGCGTGATAATAAAAATCATCATTTCCTTATCTGCTAATTTTATTTATCATCACCAAAACGTAGCGTATTGGCTCTAAGAAAAAATATGTGTACTCTCCGTCAAGAATCAAAAATTTGATAGAGCCAAATTATCGGGGATCATTTGATTAATTGGTACGTTATTCTTATAATCCAACTAAATCATTTAACGGCATTAGGGGGAGATATGAATGAAAGAATGCCACAAAATTCTTGTTGGATTAAAATATTAGTTCACGCACTACACAAAATGAACTAAAAGTTCAAATAGTCATTGACTACCAATGGAGTGATTTTCTATACTTGTTTATATGCACCATACTGAACTGAAGTTCTTCATGAACTAAATAAATTGATTGATGCTCTTAATGCCTGAAGCGTGAAAACTATTTTGGTGCTAAAGATAAAATCCGCGGTAGTAATTTCAAATCATTAATTGATATTATTCTAGCAAACCTCTTGAAGAGGATCGTCCCGCAGACGAGAATCCCAAATGATATCACTCCATGTATAGAACCTCCTGAAGAGGATCGTCCTGCAGACGAGAATCCCAGTTTAATTACAAGTGCACAAAATAATCATAACATTGGGACACTGGGATTACGGAATGACCAGATTAAATATATTATTGGGAAATGATGGATAAATCTGGTTAATATTGATTATATATATTGTCATGAAGACAATTCAGGAGAAACGTTAATAGAAATGTTATAATTGTCGACACTCTTTACCTCAACCATTACTGGTATAAGTTTAAAATGATAATCTGGATCCAGAATGAATATGGTGTTATTGTGCCGGAAGCACATGGTAAAATAAAGAGAAGAAGTTGAGGTTGAGCTTTACTCGCTAAATAGACGAAAAGTCTATTATTCCTCTATATTTTATTCTTTAAAGAAAGTTGTCCCAGTAGGACACAAATAAATGTTTCTAAAGAGGAATCCAGTTTAATGAGGTGGTTGAAAATAAAGCGAGTAGCTCGAGGGTTTTTAGCAGAGAGACCCTCAATTGAATTTGATTCTCCTGTTATGCATTATGTTCCGTTATGTAACTTATGGCAGTAATTGGTAAATATAGATATCTTATGATTGATCATAATGATCTCATTTATATAAGTCATTGGGCGCCGATATCTATGTATGTCCTTGTTGGACTTGAAATTCCTTATACGAAGGAAAGTGAAATCGCAACATGTACTATAATAAGTTTGTCCTCCTGAAGTAAGGATATGTTAATAATGAGATATGTATAGATATGTTCTTACGTGTTTAACAAAAGTTATTTGAATGATTTTGGGAATATTTCCGATTATATTGATTGATAGATTTGGGTTACATCTTATTCTTTAATATTGATGTTATATAAATATTTGTACACGCAAAGAAGTTGAGAAAGTTTAACTCATGCTTAATGACGAAGTTTTTGGAAATGAAAGACTTTTGGGTAAGTCTAAATCTCATCTCGGCCTGCAGTCCAAGTATCTCCCTGAAGGAGATTATAACAGTCCGAGTATCTCCCTGAAGGAGTATATACCAGTCGATCTGATTGATCAGAATTTTAAATTATTTTATTTGATAAATTGCATCCATTTAATATCTCATATCATCACTTGAAGTGAATAAGATAACAAAGAAATTATGAACCAAAAGTTCATTTTTGAGTACCAGAAGTACTACTCTATCAGGCCTGATACCATTAACTTTAAATTGCTAGCAAGATGAAAATTTCTCCTACAAGGAGATATAATTATATGATGGTAATCATATTCTTTGTTATCTTCAAGGTATAAGAAACCTTGGTTTACTTTCCGAAAGATTTTGAGATTCTCCTAAAAGGAGATATTTTGAATGATGTTGAAGATGATCATTATTGAAGGTTGAAGATGATTATGAGATTTTTCTTGTTGGAGATATTTTGAATGATGATATCTTGATTATTCGGATGCTTGTTACTTATACTTTGATCCCCACAATACTTATTTTCGGACTGGCAAATCGATAAAACCCCCAATATCCTATGAAGGATATATATAAAAATTTTCTTGTGTTACACATATGAGTTCTAGAAGAACTATTGTATATTTAGTGATAATCTTGCAGATTTATTCACTAGACCTCCCCACGTCTATGTATGAGAAATATGCATGAGTATTGAAATATATTGTATTGAAAGATTGTTATTTTGAGGGAGAGCGACAAATTAATTATTTTGAAAATTTGGTCCTAAAGACCGAAATATGATAATCCCGAAGATTATGCCCTGAAGGCCAAATAGTTGTACTCTTTTTCCCTTACTAAGTTTTTTCCTAATGGGTTTTCTTAGTTAAGGTTTTTAATGAGGCAACTAATGCAACACATGAATAAGTGTATGTTGTGTACTTTTTTCCTCTGCCGAATTTTTCCCACAGGATTTTTGCGGAGAGGTTTTTAACGAGGCATGCACATCAAATCGTATCAAGGGGGAGTGTTGTAAATATATTTATTTATGGACATTACTTACTGACTTGGGTTTTTGTCTCTTGTATATATATCTCTATTTACCCTACTTGTAACATAGACAACTTGAGATTAATGAGAAACCCTATTCCTATTCTCTCTTGCCGCCGTCTCTTCTTCTTCTTCTCCTTCTCTTCTTGTGTTCTTCTTCTATGCTCTACAATATTACTTTACAACATTAGCTTAATTATTAAGCAAACGCTAATATAACTCTTAATTTATTTAACTTATTACTATAAGTTAATTAAAAATAATAATTCACTTAAGAATTATAAATTTCTAATTGTAATTGTATAATTGATTATCTAAATCAATTAATCTCAATTATTAAATCTGGGTTAATTAACTCGTCACAAGTTAATTATCGAAATTTGTGAATTAATAACTTACGAATTATTGAAACCTATTTACGAATAAATTACGATTTAATTAGTCGTGTCTCGAACCGTATTTAATTTGGAATTGGTTCGTAATTGGTTAAATGGGCTCCGGTCCAATTAAAAGAAAAAATTTCGGCCCAGTTGATGAGCCCAACATTCAGCCCATTTCCACCCTCAGCCCAGGCCCGGAACCGAACCGACCTGACCTGATCAAATAACCCAAATCTCTCATCCCCTCCCCATTTCTCGATCGCACGCTCTCTCTTTCTCTCTCTCTCTCTAACGCTGATCCTTCCTCCTCGCTGTGCGACTCGTCCCGTTGCTGCTAACTCTGACCGACGCCGCGGTTCATGGCTGCCGCCGCCGGGCTGGTGCCCTTTTCTTCGTCCCTTCGCTGGCATCGATTTTCCCCAATTTGAAATGGGGACGAAAACCCTAACCGAATTGGGATAGAGTTCATCCCTTTCGATTTTCCGGCGATTCACGCCGCTTCCGGCCTCGGGGAGGTCGCGGTGAGACGGCTGCCGTTCCGGCGCAACTCCCGCGATGCTCCGGTGACCTCTGTTTCTCGGGGATTTCGATCCCGCATTAAAATCCCTAAACCTTCGGGTTTAGGGGACATTTGTCCCGTATTCTTAGCTTACGATTTCGGCGACGGCGAGGTTGCCTTCGCCGTTAATGGCTGTCACCGCCGTCCCTCCTCACTCTTTATATATATATATATATATATATATTACTGATTCGTGTTCTCCATTTTGCAGATTCGGCGACGATGGCGACAAGGGTGATGCTGCTGCTGCGGTTTCTCTTGTCGTCGGGCTTCCTCGCTTCAGCCTCTCTGCTGTCGGGGCTTCGGCCCCGACGGAGGTTCGAATTCCCGACTCTTACCCCCTTAAATTTTACGTGTTCTGGTATTGTTAGCACTCTAGTGTTTAGATTATGCTTAAGTTGCTACAAAACTTGAGTTTTGATGATTGGAGTTCAAGGTTTCATTGTGCTTGCTGAGTTGGTTTCATAGAATGAAGTAGGATAGCATGTTTGTTGTTGCCTTATGCTATGATTTCAGTTGAGTATTAGGAAATATAACGTGCTTTAGGAATTCTTGCTTTAATACTGTTTTGATGAATCAGAACTTAAGGACTTGTTTCCCCCTCTTTGCATGCTACTCCCTCCGTTCACTTCGAAGTGGCCACATTTCCTTTTTGAGACGTTTACTCTGAAGTGACCACTTTCCAAAAATAGCCTAAAATAACCCTTATTCTACATTCATTAAAGTGGTGGGCACCACAATAATACACATAAAATTACAAATTCTTAAAAACCGCGTCCAAAAGAAAGTGTCAACTTCAAAGTGGAGGCTGGGAGTATTTACTTAATCCGAATATTCTTGCTCAAGTATATGGTTGATAGTCGTTTGAAGGGTTCGAGGGCAGCATGTTGCGTTTGTTTTAGCTTGAAGTGAATTATAAGGTTTATTAATCTACCGAATAGCATGTTGTAAAAGAACTAGTAACTGAGCTTGTGGTTTTAAGTATATACCTCAACGAGGTCAGAGTGCTTGGGCTGTGGTAGTGGGGACTGGATGGAGCTCTGCTCCTGCTTTCCTCCTTTCTCTATTGCTGCAGCTTCTCTTTTATCCTTCCCCTTTTGATTTTTCTCTAAGTTTACATATTCTGCTACGTATGGAATGGTGTGTGTTGGTTGATGTAAGAGTAAGCTTATAGTTGGTTTTCTTCCCTGCACAATAACTCTCTAAACTCTCTCTTCATTAAAGATTAATTCAACTTGCCTATTGCAGGTCTTTGGCTAAAGGAAGGCCATATTGGTGGCTTAAATGTTGCAGAGGCAAAAGATTGTTGTCCCCTTTCATAGTGCATATATTTGTATGTATATCACCATAAATGTTGCCTACAAAGATTTGTAATAAATGGAAGAAGTGTGATTTGCTTTTTCTCTTCCTTTTGCCTTCATTACGTGTATCTATTTGTATGGATATTTCCATTAATGGCTGCCTACCATTGTCTTGATGTAGTGTAATTTGATTTGTTTCCTTTCTTGACTTAGGAACTAGAATCCTGCACTTTCTGCCTTGTATTTTTATTAATGTTGCCTATAATTCTTTTGTACATGATGGTGTTGTAGTAATAAGAATATATATATATATATGGCTGCAACCACCTTTCATTAATATTGGGCTTGGCCCAATATCTTGAGTGTAGTGGGCTTGCTCCCATGATTAATTAGCTAGTGGGCTCGGCCCAATCGAAATAATAAACGTGCTTGGCCTGTTAATAAACGAATATATCTTGTGACTAATTAATCGAAATTTCTAGTATCGACTTAACTTATTGAATATTGAAGAAGTAAATAATTACTTAGTCAAAATCGAAACAAGTGTTTACTTAGTTATTCGATAAACGATCTTTGCTTGGGAATCAAGTAGCTACTTGAATTCATTTTGGAATTTCATATAAAGAAATTCATTACATAAGTGAAATTAAATCATCAAGAGTGAATAATTTCTTCTAATTACTTCTAAAGCAGGTAGGAAAATATGGGGCGTTATATTTTCCGTGATCAATAGGGATGTAAACGGGGCGGGGTGGAGTATGGCTTTCCCAATCCCATACCCACTGGGGTTGGGTACCCGTCGAATAGCCATTAAATTATTTTTAATTAAAAAAATGAATTTTTTTTAGAATAAAAAATATTTTTATTAAAAAATTAATAAAAAACTAAAATTACAATAAAAATAAATAAAATAATGATAAATTATTTAATATATTTATCAAAAAATAATAATTACATACTAAAATTACTAAAAATTTAAATATAATTGAATATATATATATATATATATATATATATATATATATATATATATATATATTGAGTTTATTTAACGGGGCGGGTTTCGGGGCTGTCGGGGAGGGGATATATAAACCCGCCCCCACCCCATTAGGGGCAGATCCCCGCGGGTACCCGAACCCGCGGGGAAAATAGCCATCCCTAGTGATCAATGAAATATAAAATGTATATATTACAATTGAATAAACAATGTATATAATTTAAAGAATTCTTCATGAAAAATAAATCGCATCCTAGTCAAATCACGTGATTCAAAATAATGAATAAGTGTACTTAACTAGTTTTAAATTGAAGGAAAAAAAAAAATGTGCCACCTCTAGAAAATATAAATCCTATCGGCCAAGTAAAAAGTTCTCAGCTAAACTATTAGGGATTATAGTTCGGGATTGGATCCGGTGCTGTGGTATGCATGCGTTTAATGTGTTATTATTTGCGTTTTGTGCACAGCAAATGGTGCTGTGTTTAAGTGCACAGCACCGGATCCAATCCCAGTTCCATCTCCACTTCAATCCAGTAGATGCGCCATCACTAAATGATGTTTATATATCCCAATTATATTCATGCATTTTTTAATAGAGGAGAAACTAACAAATACGTCAACAGGTTTCTGAAACCTAGCTAAGACTAGTTCACATTTCACATTGCTCCATGTATATATTTGATATTTAAAAAATAAAATAAATAAAAAAAAGCCATTTCTTCCAAAAAAAAAAAAAAAGATTTTGCTGGATTTTGTGCTCAAGACAAGATGTGTCAATATAGCCGTTCCTTCACCCTGCTATTTTCTTATTGTTTATTTTACATTTTATAATCTCATAATATACATCGCCGTCGGCCAATGAGGAATAACCGCAGAATATTCTCAAGTTTCTACAATTGATTTCTATATATTGGTCGCAGGAGATAACGAAACGAAAAAAACATGTACAGAAGAAAGAAAGAAAGATGAGCGAGGGTAAGGTCATTCTAATCACCGGATGCGGCAAAGGCGGCATAGGCTACGAGTACTGCAAGGCCTTCGCCGACCTCAAATGCACCATCTTCGCCTCCGACGTCCCCGGACGGATGCCCGACCTCGCCGACCTACAGTCGGAGCCGCACATAAAGACGCTCGAGCTCGACGTGTCGTCCGACGCCAGCGTGGCGGACGCGGTCGACCACGTGATCTCCCGGCTCGGGAGGATTGACGTCCTGATCAACAATGCCGGCATCGGGAGCTCGGGCCCGCTAGTCGAGCTCCCGCTGGAAGCCGTGCGGAGGGCGTACGAGATCAACGCGCTGGGCCAGCTACGGGTGGCCCAGCACGTTGCGCCGCACATGGCGGCCCGCGGGGTCGGCAGCATCGTCAACGTGGGGAGTGTGGTTGGCGAAGTGCCGACCCCTTGGGCAGGTTCGTATTGCGCCACGAAGGCGTACGTGCATGCAATGTCACACGCGCTCAGAGTGGAGCTCGAGCCGTTTGGTATTAGTGTGGTGGTGGTGCAGCCGGGGGCCGTGCGGTCGAGCTTTGGGAGTAACAGTATGGGTAGGTTGAAGGATTACGAGTGGAGAATGTATAAAGATTTCAAAGATTCTATTTGTGAAAGAGCGAGAGCGTCTCAGAGTGGCAAGTCCACAGATGCGGCCGTGTTTGCTAGGCACGTGGCCCGGAAGGTTTTGAGTTCCGATCCTCCGAAGGTCATCAGGTACGGTCACATGACGGGGTTGTTTACGTTCTTATCGTGGTCGCCGCTTTGGGTGAGAGATATGTTCTTTAGGAAAAAATTTCGATTGAATAAGGTGGTTGTGTGAGTTGTATTTTAAAAAAAATAATAATAAATAATATGAAATTACTACTCCACGGGTGACTCAAACATGAAACATTAACTCAATCGCTAGACAGGACACAAATACACAATTTGTAATTTTCTTTAGCTATGTAGTATTGTTACACTTTGGTGTAGATTGATGAGCCAAAACAATGTACACATTGGTTAATTTTTCAAGTACGAGATAACAATAAATTATTCACTTCTAGGAAACTGTATAGTTCAGTTTTTTTTTTCTTTGGGAATTTAGTTTGACTTTGTGGTTCAAATAATAATAATAATAATAATAATAATAATAATAATAATAAATTTAAAAGACCCATTTTAAAATGTGTATGTGTATGTAAAAAATGCCATATTTTAATCTTTTACGTGAAAAAATACTTACTCCATATTTTATTAAACTATTATTAATGGGCCCACATGTTTCAAACATTGATTCTCTCGATTTTTACGTTCCTCCATCGGTTATTATTGTTGACCACCTTTTTTATTATTTTAAATTTTTAACCACCCCACCGCCTAACCCTCACTCCACCGCTCCACCTTTTATATAATTGTAGTATTTCTCTTCTTCCGGCTCCCATTATCCTCACTGCCACTAATCTCATCATCCTAAACTCCTACCGGCCCAAACCCCACCTCTACAAGTCTCACGGCCATTATCCTCACCATCCCAAACTACTACAGGCCCAAATTATTCATATTATATGTTGGGAACCCTCTACACCTCTACAGTAGTTTTGATGATGTTATTCGAAACCACACTTAGATCTAGTTTACTCTTTTCTAGAGTAGTATTTGATAGGAGCCATCAGCATTTTGTATAGGGCAGATGTAGTCTTGACGTAATCAGATCGATCAAGCTTGTAAAGGATGAGATCGTTTAGACGAGCTCTCCTATAGGTGATCGATCTGGATTCTTGCTCCTTTCTCAACCTGCTGTAAAAGACCAGCTGCTCTATATTAAAGTAACCATCGAGCTGGTGTCCTTCTACCTAGAGCGAGCTGTTTGGACAAACAGCTCGCGTCGTCCTTTCTGAAGCCACGTCGACTGCCAACTAGGATGAATCCCAAAGGTTAGAAATGAGTCAGCACCAATGGCTCTCTGCTACTGGTCAGAACTCCAATGGGTAGAATTCAAATTCTAGGCCTATAAATACTTCAGCCATTCATAGTTCATTCTTCATGGGAATTTCATTTTAAGAGCTGAAACTCTGCAGAAATCTCAAAGCTATCAAAGCAACTACTTGGCGTTCGTCCTCATTTTGTCAAAATGGTTAACCTAAGTTGCTAAAGGGTCCATTAAACCCATTACTTATACTATGATGACATATATTACTTATTCGATGTGGGATATCACAATCTCCCCCGTTGAATAGGTGACGCCCTCGTCGCGACATTCATGGAAGACCACCCCTAGGGCCATGGAGCTTGCCTGGGGTCGGCTTTGATACCATTTTTTAACGCTCCGGGCCCACGGGTTAGGAGCCCATTATGCTACGGTGGCACAATGTGCCTGCTAGCAACTACTTGGCGTTCGTCCTCGCTTTGCCAAAATGGTTAACCCAAGTTGTTAGAGAGTTCATTGGGCTCATATTTATACTGTATTGACATCTCTTATTTGATGTGGGATGTCACACAAGGTGGAGATGGGGAAGATGGAGGGATCCATTACCCATGATATGGGTAATAGGGAATCATTGAAATCATCAACCAAACATCCACAAAGTGAATCAGGGCTCTTAATTTCCTTTCCCTTTACCGATTATCCCCAACCAAACGGCATCTTTAAGGTGGGCGAAAGTTATTCCACTAAAGAAACAGTAATATGTTTAGTGAGGAATATCGTCATTTTTTCAACGTGAATATTCCATTATGAATTGAGGTTGATAAGAATAACATATTTATCTCATGGATCATGGTTGTCTTAAAGGAATTACTCGTGCGCATTTTATGGCCAATTATATCTATATCTACAATGTTTTAATTATCAGTTACTCCCTTCGTAACGTCTGTTTATGCTTAATTTTTCATTTTGGGTTGCCCAACTGAATATGACTATTTATTTTTTGAACACTACCTCACCATTACTTCCTTATTATTTGACCCCATTTTATCTTTTTATTTACAAAAATACTACACATAACTCCATTTCCACCTTTTATTTCTCCACTAACATCACAATCATTTAACATTTATTAAAACTCGTGTCCAAAAAATTAAACCATAAACGGTGGTGGTAGATAATGGTGTTAGAAAATTTATTTTCTATTAATCTATTTTGTGGGCAACATATGGGAATCTTTCACAAACTTCCCAACTAATACTAAATACTAATATTATCAACTAATCAGAATGTATTGCAATTATATTGGCTATTTATTATTGATGGAGTTAATTAAGTGATCTAATTAAGTATTAGTCCATGGGCTATGTTATTGATATGGGCTTATGAGTAGATACCTAATACTAGTCCAATTAGATATTTATGGGTAACCTAATTCACTAGTATATAAAGAGTCTCTGGTTATGGTCCCCGATATACTAAATCAAACAAAATTTATCTTCTCCCCATCTGGAAGAAAACGTAAGGCCCATACGGTGATTTAGTTGAGGAAGACCATAATACCAAATCCGTTCGTGTTCGCGGTTTGTGTTCGTGATTGAGGATTCAAGATTGTTCAGTATTCCGCATCGAGTAATTCAATCTAAATGGATCCAGGTATTCCTATGATCTTTGATAATCGGGTATCGATGTTTGTGGAATTGAATTTATATTTTATGTGATCTATAAATTCTAACAAATGGAGTATTTGCTATTGAAAAAAAAAAAAACCGACCCACTAAGTAGGTCCAAGAGAGTTGATTATCCATGATCTACAAGACAGTTAATTTTTAATCTACATAATTAGCCATACATAAGAATGTGTGTGGTAATTTAACCACGTATAATTAAAAATGTGTGGGCGGCGAATGAATATGACAGTTTTTTTGTAAGAGACAGCAGTATGCGTGGCAAAAGCTTTAATTATATATTTTGTTATTACATATCTTTCATGATCTGATTATTACTGTTACGTATTTTTCATTTATTTATTATTTATTTTTATAATTAACCATTTTCATTTATACTTCATCACGGGGCTACGTGGCAGTTAATACAAGTTATCAGCCACACCTCCATTACAATTCTCTGTGGGTACTTGTCAATAATATTTTTTTTGGCAACAATTATTGTAAAGTTTATATTTAGTCATATATAAAAGCTAGAATATATTTTTAAATTACACATAATCATTAGCTATATGCGCGTGGTTGACTGATAAGATGTGGCCCAGAAGAAATAGAAGTGAAGCCCAATATCAAGCTTAAGAGAAATTAGGGCTAGGGTTATGTGTAGATCCTCTATAAATAGCGGGAAAGAAATCTTGTAAAGGAACGAAAAGTATTCGAATAAAATTCATACTCTTGCTCCGTGGACGTAGATCTCATTAAAGATCGAACTACGTAATTTTTTGGTGTTCTTTTACATTCTCGTTACGCTTTTTAATTTCCCCAAGAAAATCAAGAGTAGCCATTTCGTCTAAAGATGAGGTGGCTACTCGAAAGCCAAAACTCCTTCTTTAGACGAAGTGGCTACGAAAGCCGAAACTTTGTCTTTAGACGAAATGGCTACTCGAAAGCCGAAACTCTACTCTCTTTAGACGAAGTGGCTACGAAAGCCGAAACTTCATCTTTAGACGAAATGACTACTCGAAAGTCGAAACCTCTTCTTTAGACGAAGTGGCTACTCGAAAGCCGAAACCTCGTCTTTAGATGAGGTGGCTACTCAAAAGCCAAAACTTCATCTTTAGAAGAAGTGGCTATTTGAAAACCAAAACTTCGTCTTTGGACGAAGTAGTTAACTTAAAGCCAAAACTTCGTCTTACGACGAAGTAGAGCTATTTAAAAGCCTAAACTCGTCTAAGACAAGTGCGAGCTAGCATTTCGACTTCGTCGAAATCCTAATTTCGACGGGGCAATGCGATTTTATTACGACATCATCCTAGTGAGGCGGTACGCATTTCGACTTCGTCGAAATTCCAATTTCGATGGGGCAATGCAATTCGAGCTCGACCTCAAATCACACCCTCACTTCTATGTCTTTTGGGGGGGAATGTGATAGGATGTGTCCCAGAAGAAATAGAAGTGAAGCCCAATATCAAGCCCAAGAGAAATTAGGGCTAGGGTTATGTGTAGATCCTCTATAAATAGGGGGAAAGAAATCTTGTAAAGGAACGAAAAGTATTCGAATAAAATTCATACTCTTGCTCCGTGGACGTAGATCTCATTAAAGATCGAACCACGTAATTTTTTGGTGTACTTTTACATTCTCGTTACGCTTTTTAATTTCCCCAAGAAAATCAAGATCGAACATTGACAAACTTCTATAATTATTGAATTTTTGAGTAATCTTATTTGTATTCAACAATTAATAAGTGTGATAAAGAATTTAGTATTTTTAAGTAATCTTATTTGTATTTAACATTATTTGAAAAATTATTTTTTTATTAACTAGACTATAAAGAATTTTAGCCTGATATTTAATATGAGAAAAATGAGAAGACAAATAATCCAGACTTTAGCCAATCAAAACTCTGAAAATATACCTGACGATTTAACACTTAGATATTTAAATTATATTAATTATGACCTGTAATCAAATTCTGACTCATATACAATTTCTTTCATTTCAAATCTAATAAGGTCATAAATAAATAAACATATCAATTGTTTTGCAAAGCAAATAAATAGCTAAAAAGAAAATTGAGTTGTACAGACCCCGCCACCACAAAAATAAAATAAAATAAAATAATAATAATAATAATAATAATAATAATAATAATAATAATAATAATAATAATAATAATAATAATAATAATAATAATAATAATAATAATAATAATAAAATTGCCCGGCGTTAGAATTTTCATTTTATCCGCCAAACAAAAAAAATCCCTTAAAAGAATGGACAGCGGTTTATTTTAATTTTATTCCTTCTCTTCTTAAAACAACTATGCATCAAATATTTGACCGACCAACATAAGGAGCTGATACTTTCGTGGGTGCAGGCGGTTCACATAATGGAGAAAAGATGGCATTCGTTGTGGTGAGAAGTGAGAGTTCACCCTGTGTTATGTTGTTACTTGTTACCCCACGTATTACAATTGTATAGGCACATATATGCGTTTATCAACATATTTTGCATACTCGAGTGTTTTTTTTTTTCCTGCTGGAACAACTCACTTTAGAGTCTGGAATATCACTATCATAATGTTGTAATTGGGAAAAAAAGAAAAAAAAAAAAAAAAAAAACAATTGCAGCATAATTCGTATATAGTTGGATATCGGTGATGGTTGTTGTAGTTCTTTTAAATTAATTACTTTTTTGAGTAATTTTGTTAGACAGGTGTTTGTGTTGAGGATCGACCATGAATAGTAAGTGGAAAGCAACCATAATACTTTTTTTAGGAGGGTTGTAAGTTTGTGTAATTGTTTATTTCGTGTTCTCGCTGCCTCTTTGAAAATTTTAAAATATTTGTTGTATGATTTATGCTTTTAATTTGGATTGACAAAATCTTATATTTTTTAAAGGTAAATCTATTAATATGTACTTTTTTGTATTTTTTAATCTATTTCTTACGTTGATATTTGAGTTTATGATTTTGTTACGAGTAAATTTTTATATATATTTCTAGTTTTAGCAGTTTGATAGACGATAATTCTGCTATGTAATGTAACATGTTGTGGATTTGTTAGTTTCAATTTATATAAAATATTTAGTAACATGGATTGTTAATATCTTTTCAATCTAATTATTAATTGAATCAAAATAAGTTTTGTGTATATTTAGATTTTGATAGTAGTATGAAAATAATATGCAAGTTACCAATGTAAACAATGTGACAGAAAAAAGTTATTGTTTCTTAATTAAAATTTATGGTGTTATATATTTAAAGTCCTTCGGAGTTACAGTATTTATATACTGTATGCTTTAAGATCTACTATAAATTGGAGTAGTATCCTCTAGTCCCATTTGAATGTACCAATTGTGTACCAAATATTAAAATTTATTAGTTTTATAATATTTTTTTATAAAAATAAAAATTATTCTATTATAATAAATCATAATAAATATTTATAACTAAGAAATAAATTTTTAAAAATAATATACCATAATTTTGGATTTATCAACCCTATTTTAGCTAATAAAATTGAAATTAAATGCTAAAAAATAATTATAAACTCTAATTTGGATGAGTGAACCCTAGAAAATAATTATAAAATTAAACTAAATCATTATAAATTAAAATTATTGAATAAAAATATGTTGGAACAACTCACTTTAGAGTCTGGAATATCACTATCATAATGTTGTAATTGGGAAAAAAAGGAAAAAAAAAAAAAAAAAAACAATTGCAGCATAATTCGTATATAGTTGGATATCGGTGATGGTTGTTGTAGTTCTTTTAAATTAATTACTTTTTTGAGTAATTTTGTTAAACAGGTGTTTGTGTTGAGGATCGACCATGAATAGTAAGTGGAAAGCAACCAGAATACTTTTTTTAGGAGGGTTGTAAGTTTGTGTAATTGTTTATTTCGTGTTCTCGCTGCCTCTTTGAAAATTTTAAAATATTTGTTGTATGATTTATGCTTTTAATTTGGATTGACAAAATCTTATATTTTTTAAAGGTAAATCTATTAATATGTACTTTTTTGTATTTTTTAATCTATTTCTTACGTTGATATTTGAGTTTATGATTTTGTTACGAGTAAATTTTTATATATATTTCTAGTTTTAGCAGTTTGATAGACGATAATTCTGCTATGTAATGTAACATGTTGTGGATTTGTTAGTTTCAATTTATATAAAATATTTAGTAACATGGATTGTTAATATCTTTTCAATCTAATTATTAATTGAATCAAAATAAGTTTTGTGTATATTTAGATTTTGATAGTAGTATGAAAATAATATGCAAGTTACCAATGTAAACAATGTGACAGAAAAAAGTTATTGTTTCTTAATTAAAATTTATGGTGTTATATATTTAAAGTCCTTCGGAGTTACAGTATTTATATACTGTATGCTTTAAGATCTACTATAAATTGGAGTAGTATCCTCTAGTCCCATTTGAATGTACCAATTGTGTACCAAATATTAAAATTTATTAGTTTTATAATATTTTTTTATAAAAATAAAAATTATTCTATTATAATAAATCATAATAAATATTTATAACTAAAAAATAAATTTTTAAAAATAATATACCATAATTTTGGATTTATCAACCCTATTTTAGCTAATAAAATTGAAATTAAATGCTAAAAAATAATTATAAACTCTAATTTGGATGAGTGAACTCTAGAAAATAATTATAAAATTAAACTAAATCATTATAAATTAAAATTATTGAATAAAAATATGTAAAACTATTAAAAATTAAAATTTGGTACACAATTGGAACACCAAAATGGGTGTAGAGGATCCCAATTGCTATAAATTTTTATTGTGAATTAATGGCAGGGACTTCTAAATTTCTTGGAATGATTGATTCTTATTCGACATAAGTGCAATATAGAGTGATGAAGGATGGCACCAAGAACAGGGCATCTAATAATGGAGTTAGATTGAGTTGAGAGCATTTAAATTTCTATGACCATTAAATATGTATGGTTTCATTTGTTAATATTTGTGGCTAAAAACATCGACACCTGAAGCAAAGAACAGTCTCCCTAAACCACTGGGTCCCAATTGTACTAAGAAGATCACATATCGGTATATATAGAGAGAGCCGGGCCCACTAAGTGGAGGTCTTTTGTGGAAGGCAATAGAAACATATTCGGTTAAACGACATATTATAATGAGACAAACCCTAAAATACTCATTCTTATAAGAGAACAGTCTTTTTTAACTAATAATAAGATAATGGTCTAATTCTATTTATTTTTCAGGGTAAAGACTTTTATATGAAATTTAATAAATAAAAAAGGAACACAGGTTGATAATCTCCTAATGTGCATCTCTAATCATAAAGTCGGCGTTCTACCAAATCGTCCCTGCAAAATCACGACCTGACTACTTTTCATAATTCGGTAGAAGTGGCTTTGAGTGTAAGTTGCAACAAATTTGCCTACCTTCATTCTAGGGCACCAGTCGGCGTTAACTTTTCGGACTTGGTACCAGATTTTTTTCGAAAAGAGGTGCGTGCGGCGTTTCTCCTTATAGCTGAGGACGCTTGCCTCTCTCAATTCACCATTGTCGGAGAACAAATCGATCTGCACTAACCTCGCTTATATAAATTAAATGAGTTTACAAGTTTTCCCCTAACTAAAGAACATGTGGAAAAAGCAGGGAGTAAGAGGTTTCCATGTGAAATGAGGCTCCAGCATTCAATGCGGAAATTTAATGATGAAAACGAGACACTGCATTGATTGTCGTCGTCACCGCCTCAGCGTCTCCCTCCGACGGTCTTGTTGTCCACCGCAGCAGAAACAGAGATACGAGGGTTGCACGATTTTACGGTTGCTCGTGTTCGTGTGCACGAACACGCTAATTTTCTTCGTGTTCGTGTGAACGACCAGACTTCATGATTGTCTTCGCTCGTGTTCGTACACACGACACGAGCAAAATGAGGATTGATCGTACACACAAACATGAGTAACCATGAATTCGTACAATAAATTAAATGCATAAGGGCATAAATGTCATAAAATTCAAAAAATGGCTAAAATTAGGCCATTTACTTGTTAGTGGCCAAAAAAGTCTTTTGTCTTAAAAGAATGGCTATTTATGGTATTCTCACTATTATAATAAGGTTGACATATTTGTGGAAGAGATGATTGATTATACGTTTGATAAGATCATTCAACAATTTAGTTTAACATGCCAAACTTTATCATTTAGTAAAGAAAGCTTGTCTCTCAAGTTTAGTATATCATGCATGCATGAGCATGATCAATCATTCACCAATAATTACATCGACCAATTCCCCTCAAAGTTGCTTTTTTCCATTGATAATGAATTGATAAAGAAAATAAGATACGATTTTCAGACATAAATTCGGTTTAGCTTGCCGAATACATGATACGATTATGAATATATTGAAGATAAGATATCTTGTATACATTTCCGTATAATAAACAAGAGTAATGTTGCGACGCTTATCGTGGACATATTTAATTTGTCCACAGGTGACGTAACAACGTTATAAATAAAGAAACTAATTTAAATATATATCGTAAATACTAAACCCTACCACAAAAAAAAAAAAAAAAGCTTTACTAAAAAAAGTTCAACCCTAATTGGTAAAAATTCATGGCGTGGCATTGCTCATCAGCGATGGACATATTAAGTGTGTCTACCGTGGGTAGAGGAGAAACAAATGACAATTTTTCTAACAAACAAAGATAATTTATTCCGTAAAACATTAAGTAGTGATCTCTTAGTTGTAAAGGAGCATTACTATTGATATTTTTGTTTTTATGTTTTTTCTTTTTTGTTTTGAGAATTACAATTTATACAATCATACATCACAATTTGAACATGTTACAAAGATTCTATAGACAAAATTGTTGCAATCACAAATTAGAACAAATCAAACCCCTAAAATCCCAAATGAACCCATATAAAATGGAAAGTCGTTCCACACTTTTGCAAAAATCCAGCCCAAAACCTCTACACGACTGGTCCATGTTAGTTATGCTAACAAGACGCAAAGGAAATTCCATCGTCCAATCTATAATCTCGTCCAATTAGAGATCTAATTTTAATTAATTAATTCGCAGCCCTATTAACTAATCATTAATAGGGCTGGAAATTCGGTTTGATTTTTTTCGGTTATAACCGAACCGAATCGATAACCGCAAAAGCGGTTCGGTGTTCAGTATGGTATTCCTAACACTTCGGTTATCGGATAACCACAAATATTTATTTAATAATTAATATGATATGATATGATATTTTATAATAATAGTTTTTGTTGGTCCCTAAAAATAAAGCACGAACTCTTACGACAAGATGTATAGTGGTTCGGAGGTTACGCTCCTACATCCACTCTTCCCACCACAACCCGGTGAGGAACTTCACTCAACTTGGGGTTTTAACTAGGTACCCCAAGAACCATGTGAGTTTATACGATAGGCACTCACGAGCCTTACAACCTTTACACACAAAACACTCAAACTCAGTTTAGGTTTAGGGTTTGGGTTCGTATATTTCCAACTAATGAGAAATCCTTTTACAATGAAGTACAATGTAGAAGGCTTGGATTTCTCTCTAAGGCTTATGGATAAATGAGATTGAAGCCCTAAGTTGTGAGCTAGAAGGTTGGATTGGAGATATTAAAGGTAGGGAAGGAAAGAGGTTTTCGAAGTTGGAAGCGCCTTCTCTCTTCTATTATGCTCTTGATTTCACTTGATCTCTCTCTCTTTATTATGTAGTTTGAACCTTCTATTTATAGGGAGGGAAAGCAAATCTATCCGTTGGAAAGATAGATTGTGTGCACCTCACCATGTCCAATCTGAATCAAATCTTTTACTTTATAGCACACAGTCCTAGGGAAGTAGTTGTTGACTTGTTAGAACCTAGGCCTGTGCATTCGGCGATTGGACGGCTCACCGTTCTTTTGAGCAATCAGAAGCGTACAAGTGGACTAGCAGGTTGTCACTTCTTACCTGCTTGTCAGACGCTCTGGCTCAAGCTGGAAGCTCGAGCGGCTAAGGGTGGAGACGCTTTGCATGGTGAAAGCGAGCTCTTCACGCTTTAAACTAAGCACGCTCTTCGAGCTTGTTCAGTCGCTCTGTTTAGAAGCACGCTCTGGCACTATAGGTGCTTTGACTTGGAAGCACGCTTTGGTCTTGACAGACGCTTTGACCTGAAGAGGCGCTTCGACCTTGAAAGACGCTCTCTTTCCTGCAGCTTCCAATCCAGACGCTTTGGTCTTCTTTCAGACCGGCGCTCTCACTTAGACGCTCTAAAGTTACATTTCAATAAAGAGCTCCCTAACAAGTAAGCTTTTCTAATACATTAAACTTTACATTGTAACTTAAGAATTGGATCATCAAAGATTATAAAGGAAATATTCTATGTAAATTCGGGTTTTTGGAATCGAATCAAAACACATTTTTTATTATCAACTTGATTCAAAGTTCCCCCTTACAATAATATCCTAACAGTTTTTTAATTAATTATCATGAAAGCAATTACGTGGAAATGCACGTGTAATATAAAAGCCACGTGAAAATTATGTTAATGGCATTTCAGTTTCAATTTGACCGGAAATTAGATCGGTGGGAAAATTGAACAAACTTCAAAGTTAGTGTATTTAAAAAAAATTCAAAGTTCTTCAACAAACGATATGTCAAACAAAATTTGTATATTTAAATGCATTTTTGCCTATAATTTATGTTTGTTGCACTTATTAATTATTATTGCTTGCTAGAAACATTGTCACCGAAATGTTAAAACCTTGCTAGTTGCTGCTTAATAAATTTTAGCTATAAATATTGAAAAAATTAGAACTTTACAGAAAACATATTATCATGATATTTCTATTTTTTTTTCTTTTTATCAATTACTATCGTTTATCATAATATCTGTTTTGATAGAATTAATTAAACACGTATATATTTTTTACTTCATTATCTCTTCAATGTTGAACATTAATTGGTAAATATATATACAACAAAATTTATGAAATAATTTTAATAAAAACGTATAAAAAATAAAAATTAAATAATTTCAGTTATCGGTTAACTGCGACACCGAACTACAAAGTAGTGCAGTTATCGGATAACCAAATATAGTTGGTGCGGTTATCGGTAGGGTTTTTTTAACTTTTTTAGTTCGGTTAACAGAAAATTTTGGTAACCGCACTGATTCTCATCCCTACTAATCAAGTTAGTTAAATAATCCATTTTGAAATCAAACCTTGCAGTTCATGAACACATGCTCCAACTTCTTATATCATTTTCACGTCATCTTGCACAATCCATGCTTATAAATTTAGTGGGCCCTGCCACGTAACGCCTACGCCAGCCATGCAGGAGGATAGCTTTAATTTAACCTTATATGATTTCCTAGGTCGTTACACGAGTTTATTTATAATCTTAAAAATATGAATTCAATTATTCTACCTTAAAATCTTATAGGAAGTGGAATCCGTGGAATTTGATTTGAAATAGAAGTTCTTTCAATAAAAGTGACTAATATTTATCTTTCTTATACAAAAGTGATTATTTTTACCTATTATTTTAGTTTGAGATTTCTATTAATAATAATAAAAGTAATAATTAAAAATATCATATGAAATCAAATTATATTCTTAAATATAATAGCTACGAATATAATTTACAAACCAAATTTCATAAACACAAAAATATTTTATAATAGGTATAGATGTAGATTTTTAGATCCGAGTTGAAAATGAAGCCTACGTGTTGGGTATGATTCGTATGAATATGTGTCAAATAGTTTGCAATCTGTCAACAGTCTTAAACAATATTTTTTTTTATAAAGATGTGTTCTCTTTAATGAAGGAAAATAAAATTTTCTAATTTCATTTGTCTTATATGATCGATAATTTTCTTCGAATAAAAAATTTTCTATATATTTTTTCTAATTCATGATAATGTTTTTTTAGACATTTAGTGTGATATAGAAATGCTCCCCTACTCACGGTGGGCACACTTAACGTGCTCACTGGTGAAGTGACAGTGTCACGTCTGCAATTTTTTCTTTTAGAGTTTAGTTTTTTATGTTAGGGTTTAGTTTTTTATGTTAGAGTTTAGTTTTTTATAGTAGGGTTTTTATTAACTACCTTATATATTCAATGTCACGTCATCCGTGGACACATTAAGCATGCTCATGATGGCCATTAGAGCATTACTCTAGTGTGATAATATTATTTCTAATATGTTAAACTTCTTTTCCACCTAAAATATATGTTATAAATTAATGAAGACCACATAGTATTCATTTCCTAGAGCTCTAACTAAAGAAACTAATTTGTAATGAACGCGTCCTAATGCATCACCACAAAATCAGTCATCCACTTTCCGCCTAATCCTAAGAAATAAATACTACTACTAATTAACATTAACCATATACCTCCCGTGGGTTAACCACATCAAATTGAAGTGATACTAAGTGAAGACAATAAATGTTCGATCTTAAGATGATCAAAGATTGTTGAAGACCTCAAGTAATTTTTGCAGCATGTGAGGAAAGTGTTGATTCAGCTAATTAATTGATAGAAAGAATTAGAATTGCAAGTTATAAGATGTAAATCGTTACTCTTGTATTTAATAAAATTGTATGAATTTTCGAACATTGTACTTAGTTTAAATGTGCAATAACAACTTAATTGATTTATATTTTAGTTTTTATTATATATATTCCAATAATTTGGTAAAAAATAAAGTATTAAAATAAAAAATAAAAAAAATTGAATTATATGAACGACATCGGGCTTATGATCTCAAAATTACAACACTCCTAACGATAACGGGCTCATACCGTTCTCGTAATTATATACAACAACGGGCTGGTACCGTTGTCTTTCAGCGCCTTTTTCCTCAACTTTCAACAACACCACGCTACACAACGGTACATTTCTACAAAAGACAACGGGTTTTGCCCGTTGTCTATCAACGTTTCTGTTGTAGTGGAAAGCACTCAATCTAGGCCATGATATGACAAAGCAGGCACAATCTATCAACCACGTAGACCTTCGGAGCGGTAGGATTGGGACGAATAAATCCCATGTCCTTGTAAACCCCTAGTGAACCGATAGGTGGTAGTAGAGCAACCTTGGATCGGGAAGCTCTAGATAATGATAAACGAGAGTAGTAAGGAGTGCGGAGCTTCGAGCTCAAGGAGCATCAGGTGCTTGTTTATGAAAGATTAACCGGGCAAGCAATCAATCAAGTAAACCAGTCAATTCCTTTGCTTCCTTTTCCTATTAGAGATGCTAGTATTTTTGTAATAACTGCTCTGCAGATCTTTTCAATCGCCCGGCCCCTTGTAAATTGCCGGAAAGTGCTAGCCGACGATGAGCACTCTCCGATAGTTTACGTTGGACGATTTGTGTGCCAAAATTTTTAATTTCTTTTTGTGTTCATTTAAATGTATAACATGGATAATTTATGTTGAAAAATGATTAGTGTATATTTAATTAGATTGACGATTTATGCGTGTATATATGTGATGTTTTAGGGGTACTTATATTGAATTAATTGAGTAAAAAAAATAAAACTTTTGACACACATCCCTGGCAGTGAGCATCCTCCGGCGGTTAACTTGGGTTGTTTGTATTTCAAAATTTTAACTTTTTGTGTCTAATTACATGTACAATATGAATAATCTGTGTTCAAAAGTGATTAATATATGTAATTAATTGATTAGTTATATTGCCCATTTATGCATACTAGCATATGAGACGTGCGTTGCACGTTGAAGTTATTGTATTTTTCTATAATTTTATTAAATATACATCTAAAAAATTATAAATTATAAAAATTAAATTAGATTTCACAGTCTTATAAACTCAACAATTCTTTATTATTGTCAATCGCAAATAAGTATTTTGCCCCTTTTGAAAAAGTAAAAATAAGAATAACTTCTCCATTAATTTAATTATCGGAAAGAAAATGTAATCCATGTATAAGTTATAATATGGAATCCTTATCTAATTAAAAGTCATATATGTAGGGCTAGCGTTAATAAAATAAAATTAAAGTAACAAATAACATTCCCAATTTTTTTAAATGTAAGTTCACAAATTTAAATTTTAATAAATCTAGAACAATCAATTTTAAATAAATAATTTGATTCGGGCTATGACATAAACGGTTATTAAAGTTACATTTTAACACAACTTTATTTTTGTTTCATAATAACGATAGTATTGGATTGTCATAAAATAAAATTTGTCAATGTCATTTTTTAAAGTATAATTTTTTCTTAATTGATAAAGTAATAACTGAATATCAATAGTTCACTATGGATTATTGTGTATATAAATACGATGATACATATGGGTGAAGAAGCTCAAAAAGAATTTTGATTTGAATAGATTCTTGATGAATTTTTCTAATACTCCCTCCGTTGTGAACTATTTGTCGTTTTGGGATGTCCGTGGAAATTGTGCACATTTCTACTTTAGTACATGACCTTACATATATATTAATAAATTTTAAGGAGGTGGAGCTCCCTTCATTCTCACTATATATGAAGTATATTAAATTAAAATAAATTGATAAGTAAGATCAATTTAATTTTCAATAATTTCTTAAATTGATATATAAAGTAAATTAATAATTTATTAAGTACATTATAAATATAATTTAATGACTGTACCACTCGTAAAACTATGTAACAAGAGCACAAAAAAAATAAAATAAAATAGTACTCCTAGTTTCAAATGTAGAATGGTTAATAACTTTACCTAATTTTTAAAATGTGCTAATATATATAATTTGCGGAAACTTATCCCAAATTTTACTACAATTGAACTTTGGTAATCAATTTGCTTATTATGATAACTTTTTAACCTTGATTATTGAATTTCACAAATCCAATTCATAATATTGGTCATTCAAAATCAGAATTCATCATCTAGTCCACAAAATATACGGAGTATATACTTAGTTAATTAAAATAACTTACTAATAAATATTTATACTAAAAAAATAAATTAAATTGAAATAAGGCAATCTTAAGAAAAATATCTATACTTGAGTAACTTTACTTTACATTTTCTTTTTGTTGTTGCTAAAGTAAATTTAATATTGTGGAGAGTTGGGAGTCTTCATAGTTCATATATCTATATGTTCATATATATACTTACCATCTATAAAAAAATTAAATCAAACTAAAATAATAAATAAGGTAAATACCATGTATACTTAAATTTATATATATATATATATATATATATATATATATATATTATATTTAAATGTATAATATAATATTACATAATTGTTCATAAATTTAAAATACTACAAGGATATAATAGGCAATATACATTAAGTACTCAAGACTCTTTTTATATAAGTATAGATATAGATAACTCGTGTTTGAACCGTCTCATCTCATTTTTCCTAAAGTTTGCCTACACGTCCCATTGAATTTGATGATATGTGTGTCCCACTTTCATTATTTTAATAAAAGGGGTATTTCTTACATGAAATGAAAAAAAATGTATTTTTTGCATGCCAATATGGAAAAAGAGCATGCATTTTCCATATTAAGAGATAATTGTAACTTGGGGAGAACTAGCTAATGTACAAATGCACTACCTGCCGAGATTCAACGCTTTTCGTCAAAAGAAAAGTACCGATTTTTTTTAATTACATATTTAGAGTGTTACAACATTGATAACATGATACTAATTAATTCGTGTTACTACAATGATTTTAGATTACCTTTTACAATTTTATTTTTTTTAGAATACCTTGTACAATTTGATAGCAAGTAAATTAATGTAGAACGTAACATAATTTCCAGCAACTTTAACTTCTCAATCTGAAACAAAGATTATATATTTTCAACTTCAACATCTTCTCAAAAAATATGGATAAAGTTAGAAATACATTAATGAGTAGATCTTTGGATTTTTTTTTCTTCATGGACAATATTGGGGCGTCATAGCACCATAAAATAAAATATCACAATTTTCTCCCACAAATTAAGAAGAAACTAGTAACGATTTAGGAAGTGTTCCCTACCAAATATGGATAGTCACTCTTTAGAAAGGTACAACTCTAAAGCTACAAAAGAGCACCAGAAAGCATGCAATGGTCAAACTCCCATTTCTTTATCTTTATCTTTATCTTTTTCTTACACAACCATTTGCTGAGTTTCTGTGTCATCACACACAGTTCACTCACTTTATTCATGGTAAGAAGACTCTTTCCCAGACGGCATCGTTTAGCCTTGTCCCTATTCATGGTATAACTATGACTATAAGCAATGCAGAAGTAGCTTAATACATGTACAATTATGTGTATTCTGTGTTTGTAAATGCTCACTTATTAATCAAAAATAAATTAGAGATATTAAACATAAGTAAAAACAGTGAAATACTCCCTTCCTTCATGGGAGGAGGTACTGATATGAAGACGATGTTTTATTGAGAGTGGAATATGGGTCCCACATCAAAGTTTACATTTAAATTGTGAGTGAAATATGATATTTAGTTATATGGGCCCAACGAAAGTATATGGTTTAAATAAATGAGTGTAAGAAGTTAAATTAATTTGTAATGAATTTGTTTGGGGTACAAACCAAAAATACAACAGGATATGAATTGATGGGCGGACCAAAATGAAAATAAACAACAAAAGTATAATTGTTGGCAAAAATTACAAGAATGACATTTTTCCTCCGAAAGTGACTACCAATTGTTCAATAGTTTTATGAAGGTGATTTATTTCAAAGAATTGTGAATTGTCCAATGGATTTAAATTATAAAGAGTGTTTCATTGTTTCCTAGTATTCTATTTTTGCATTAAATCATTCTATTAATTTCTTTATTTTGCTATATCCATATGTTATTTATTTATTTATTTTCAATCCTATTTTTTTTAATAAATAATTTATATAAAATTTTGTTGTGACAATAGAAAATTTGAATACATTGACACAAATAAAACTAATTATTAAATGAATCTTTGTGAAATAATACTAAGTTAGATTTAAAGTCATTGATCGATAAATTTATTGTGATCATAATTTATTGCGTAATTTTTTGATGTATTATTTTTTTCAAAGAAATTTATCAAATTAATAATGGAAAATAGTACTACTCCGTAATTATTTAGATAACTATTAAGAATTTAAATAAAATACCAAAGATATAATAATTCAAATATCATAATATCAATAGTAGTTTCATATAAATGTAGACATGTAGTATAACGACATATGTTTATATTTCTATTACATGAATTTACTTATATTCTTTTAAAATTATTTTAGGTTTTCAATATTACAAAAATTAAATATCATTAAAAATAACAATATTATATCTATTGTGTTGTTCAATAATGATGTGAGAGAAAATATATAATTTCAATTTTCTACTTAATTTAGTTATCACTCTTTATAATTCATATGTTTCGCACGGATGCAACACTAGTTAATATTTAATAGTGGAACACATCTGAAATATTTAAGCTCTAAATTGGAAAAATAGGGGAATAATTAATCTAGCTAATGGCATTGTACAAGTCCATTTCAGTATAATCTCACGTACCTAGTAAATTTATTTTTCAGTTTTAATAGATAATCATAAACAAAAGAAACATTTATACGAGGAACTGAATGGTAGATGATGCATGCTCGAGATTCAATCAATTACTAAGAGCAAAGTCTATAAGATTGCCCATATTTTTGGATGTGTCAAATCGTATTAAATGCCGGATACTCTTTTAGAGCATCTCCAAAAAATTGTTCAATCATACAATTAACAATTGCATAAACAATAAATCATCATCTCCAACAGTTTTCATAAAAATACAACTAAAAAGGAATCTTTTAGAACATTATTTATTTATTTATTTATTCATCAATAAAATGTATTAATAACATGATCCTACAAATTTAATAAAATTACAAAATGAAAACACGATAGTCGAGCCTGATCAAAATCTCTCAAATGAATAGAAAAAAAAAAAAAAAAAAAGTAATCGCCCTATATTATTTTCAAAGCCACATAAGACTATACAATAAGTTCAATATCCTAGCTAATTTTCAGAAGAATATTCTTCTCACAAATGTTCAATTAGAGCATCTTGAGATATTTAATGTAACTGTTTGATTTTTATATTTTAGTGTTTGTGTCTTGTATTTTATTTTTAGCAATTAATGTAATTATGTAGTTTTAATTTTAGTAATTGAGTATCATTAAAATTATTCTTTAGATTATACAATTAATTGTAGTATATAAGAAAGAGTTGTAAATCATGGAGACAGAGATAGAGAGAGAAGAAAAAGGAGCAATATATGCAGGCACTGTATTGCATATCAGTCGATGTTACGTCCAATTATAAGGCGGTTTTTCAAGGTAACAAAGACATGTTATTCTGCAGAAACTAATGTTCTCGACTTGGTAAATTTACAGGTGCCAATTTTTATTAATTGCTAAGCTTTGATTTCTTGGGGCCAAAAAAAAAGTCGCCATTGAAGCAGAGGATACATATTACTTATGCGAATAGAAAGGGTAAACTGAAAAGGAGAGGTGGAGAGGAGGAAAAGCAAAAGAGGAAGCTGATGGCGCAGATCCCTATGAAATGCAGCATGGATTCCCAGCATTCCTCATTCTTTTTGTTTAGTCTAAAGGGCCTTGTGCTGCTCCCCTCCCTTTTAGAGAGAGAGAGAGAGAGAGCAGAAATTAAAGCAAAAGAAAGTGCATTGCTTTGGCAAGATTCTAGTCTAGATTTCGTTTCAACCTAAGCTTGTGGCTACAAAACAAACCAAACATGTTTAAAAGTGGAGGGAAACAAAGGGAGCGTTGAAGGCATGATTATTTCATTCCTTTTCCAATCATTAATTGACTTGTTTTCGCTTCATTCATCCACATTATATTTTCTTTTTCTACTATAGAATCTTGCTTTTGACAATTTTCATAATTGAGAAATCAGTTTCCTATTGAAAAACATAACCAAAAAAAAAAAAAAATGAGTAACGAAAATAACAGCAACCAAGACAACAATTTGTTGGGTTTCTCTCTCTCCTCTTCCACCATGGGCGGCTCAGCCTATAACCACCAACCGCCACCGTGCCCCGTCACGACCGCCCTCCCACTTAGCTTCTCCTCCTCTAGTCTTAGCTTTCCTTCAAGCTACTATGGCGGTGGAAGTGAAAATTCTTGCTTCAATTCCATAATGCCACTTAATGCAGATGGATTGTGCCTAATGGGAGCCATTAATAAGCCTCGACAACAAGGTTCTATTCAAAGTATATTGGAGTAATATTTATCTTTGTGTAATATACTGAGTTTGACTAAGTTTTTACTGTGAAGGTATGGATTTCATTAGTGGTACAGCGATGGGGTCCCATAACTATGAAGGCTGTGACAGAGAAGGAATCGCTCTCACCTTACAAACAATGTACCCTCAGAACCATACCATCAATGGCCAAGATTTTCTCAGCCAACATCAACAAACTCATAATCTTGAGTTCCCACCAATGGCAGATTGGAATTCAAGTAATGCCTGTGCTAATGACGATCTGCACTCACTAAGCTTATCGATGACTCCGATTTCTAGTTTGCCCGATTTAGACAGAATGACAAACTGCATTGTTGTAGAAAATAAGAAAAGGGTTCTCGACAAGGCTGATCGGAAGCCAGTTGTTCATCGGAAGTCGATGGATACCTTCGGACAAAGAACTTCTCATTACAGAGGTGTCACGAGGTTAGTATTTTCTAAGTTTTTTTTTTTTTTTTTTTAAACTTGATTCTTGATGTTGT
Organism: Mentha longifolia; assembly: GCA_001642375.2. Lineage (NCBI taxonomy): Eukaryota > Viridiplantae > Streptophyta > Magnoliopsida > Lamiales > Lamiaceae > Mentha > Mentha longifolia. The sequence continues at coordinate 17,304,655 of CM038111.1, forward strand.
ATTTGATACATTTGTAGTTGGTGTTGAGAGATTATCTTTTGTTGTATCAGGCATCGATGGACAGGTAGATATGAAGCTCATTTATGGGACAATAGTTGTAAGAAAGAAGGGCAGAGCAGAAAGGGAAGACAAGGTTTATTGTTGCTAATTGTGTACAAATTTTATTATTACATACATTAATTCTTTTACTAAACTCTGCTCTTCTTTTTTTTTTTTTTTTTTGTCTCAAAACATGGATACATTTCCAGTTTATCTAGGTAATTAATTAATTTCCTTTATGAATTATGTTTTGTTCCTTTTCACCTATATATACTGGTATACAAATTGATATAAGTATCTAAATTTTTAGGAGGTTATGATGTGGAAGAAAAGGCAGCTAGGGCTTATGATCTTGCAGCGATCAAGTACTGGGGACCATCCACACATATCAATTTTAAGGTTTTTTTTTTTCTCTGTTTTTTTTTTTATTTTTTATTTTTATGCCAGTCAGCTATTTTTCAGCTGATATATAAATTAGAAATTGAAAATGTATAAGTTGATGCAGTTGGAAAATTATGAACAAGAAATCCAAGATATGGAGAACATGAGCAGACAAGAATATGTAGCTCACTTAAGAAGGTGACTTTCACACCACTTTCTCCACAATCTGAAAAAATTAAGCTTTATAAATTTTTCCAAACTTCTTCATTTTGCAGGAGGAGCAGTGGCTTCTCAAGGGGAGCTTCCATATACAGAGGAGTGACAAGGTCTCTACATTTTTGCTTTATTTAATTATTTAGAAAGTAGGTTTAAATAAAATGTATTCCCTTCATCCCAAAGATAGCATCCTATTTCTTTTGACAATAATTTTATGCTTCTTTCGTCCCATAAATTTGGGTACGGAAATTAAAGAAATGTGTAATCATTTCTCAATTATGAATAGTATAAGTACAATATTATTCATAATTGCGAAAAAAATTACACATTTATGGGATGAAGGGAGCATAAAATTATTGTCAAAAAAATAAGATGCTATCTTTGGGACGGAGGAAATATATTATGCTTAAATATCTTAGGCTGCAATTGCATTGTTGTTTAGCAGACATCATCAGCATGGGCGTTGGCAAGCTCGCATTGGCAGAGTTGCAGGAAACAAGGATCTTTATCTCGGAACATTTAGTAAATTTTATTTCTCAAAACTCTATCACATGTATATGTATTCTGTCATAAAAAAACTTTTAAATCTATTTGAAAAACCGAAAAATAAGTTTCTTTTTTTAAATCTTACTTTTTAAGTAGAACATTATTTATTTTTATATTTCTACCTAAGAGGCCCAACAAACAAACTAAATTTTTGAGACTAAGAGAGGAGTAGTTTTTAAGTTGTATTATGATGCATTGCGTATATATGGTTTTACCCATAAATTGGCGGTATGACTAATTCAGGCACTCAAGAAAAAGCTGCGGAGGCGTATGATGTAGCAGCAATCAAATTCAGAGGTGAAAATGTTGTAACCAACTTTGACATATCAAAGTATGACGTGGAGCGGATTATGGAGAGCAACAACATTCTGCCTGGGGAGATGGCTAGGCGAAACAGAGACGATACTCCTCAAACTCCACTACTCCAACTAGACTACCCTCGCGAAAACAAAGACATAAACGTAATTTCCGATTGGAGTTTGAGTTCGTTAATTCCCATAAACTCGCTTGGGAAGACTGCTGCAACGCCACATATCGCATCGAGTGTTTTTGATTCCGCATGGAAGGATGTGGTCCGGAACACTTGATGTAATTTTTCATAGAAGATTTTTTAAATTAATCAATCAAATTGAGACTTGATATTTGGTATTCTGGTTCGATTCGATTTGGTTCTATTAGCCCTAGGCTTAGCATTTTGATGTCGAAAGGCTTACAATAGTATATACGTCTTGGTACATGTAGATCCTGAGACGACTTAATTATATAAGTATTGAGGGGAGATGAATACACTTGTGTTGTTCCAAATGTAAACTCTATTAGTGAACGGGATCTTGAAATCAATAATTCTCACATACCTTTCTCCATGGTAAAATCGATGATACGAGATACAACTAGCGTTTCTCTCCCTTGACGCATCTGTTATATTCTCTCTACGTGCGTGATGGCTAGGGTTAGAGATTACACTTTATGTCAGGGAGATGACCTAGTTATATATGACATTAGTGGGCCTTAATATGCTATTTCCATCAAACAACAGTTACCCATTAAATTGCTTCAATAAGCCCAATTTAATTTAATCTACATGATATTTATTTATTAATTCCATAAGTCATGTGAGACATAATTTCTTACATTCTCCCACTTGGATCATGTGACTTAACATCATGGAATAAATAAATAATCAAACAAAAGATTGCGCAAAAGACTAAATAATTACATTCATTGGGTTTCATCATTATTTCATGATTAAGAATAGGAACTAATTCGAGTCATGGCGGTTGTACATCACATAATTGACATAGTCCCTTCCATGTACTACAAACCAGAATTCTTCTTAATATGATCGTAATTAGGAGCACATTATGGTCCAACATAATATTCTAATATATATACTTATTTCGTTTACTTCAAACCAATAATGCATGCTAATAGAAACAAGCAATCAGAAACATATAATAATTTGAGCTCAGAGTGTCAATTGTTCAAAATAAACATCAATCTAAACAGCATTAATAATAACGCCCATACTTTCAACATGTTCAGTAAATGTCTTGGGCGGCAATCCTTTAGTTAAAGGATCAGCTATCATAAGATTTGTGCTAATATGTTCTATTGACACTCTTTGTTTCTGAACATCATCCTTCATGTCTAAGTACTTCAACTCCATATGCTTAGAACCTTTAGAGTACTTGTCATTTTTAGAGAAAAATACTCTTGCGGAGTTATCACAATACATTTTCAGCGGCCTAGCGATACTGTCGATAATTCTAAGCCCTGAAATAAAATTCCACAGCCAATTAGCCTGAACCGTAGCCTCAAAACATGCTACAAATTCAGCTTCCATAGTAGATGCAGCGATAATTGATTGCTTTGCACTCTTCCATGATATTGCTCCTCCGGCTAGAAGAAATAAATAGCCAAAAGTGGATTTTAGCGAATCCACACATCCAACAAGATCAGAGTCCGAGTAACCAATCACTTCAAGCTGATCAGACCTCTTATATGTAAGCATGTGATCTTTCGTTCCCTGCAAGTACCTCAAAACCTTCTTTGTAGCTTTCCAGTGTTCCATTCCTGGATTACTTTGTATCTACCCAACATTCCAGCTGCAAAGCTTATGTTTGGTCGAGTACAAGTCTGAGCATACAAAATACTCCCAACAACAGATGCATACGGAATTGTTTCCATCTGTTTTCGTTCCAACTCATTTTTAGGACATTGAGCGAGACTAAATTTGTCTCCTTTATGAATTGGAACGGGCGATGATGAGCACTTTTCCATTCTGAATCTCTCTAGTATTTTATTAATATATGATTTCTGAGACAAGCCTAAAAGTCCGTGTGATCTATTTCGGAATATTTCTATTCCTATCACATAACTTGTCTCACCCATATCTTTCATTTCAAAATTACTAGAGAGAAACTTCTTTGTCTCGTGAAGGAGACCAAAATCATTAGTTGCAAGCAAAATATCATCAACATACAAAATCAAAAATATGATCTTACTCCCACTGACCTTCAAATATATACACCGGTCAACAGTGTTTTCCTTAAATCCGAAGGACATAATGGTATCATTAAACTTCAAATACCATTGACAGGAAGCTTGTTTAAGACCATATAATGATTTCTTTAATTTGCATACCATGTGTTCCTTTCCTTCAACCAAGAAACCTACTAGTTGATCCATATACACATCATCCTCTAAATCTCCATTAAGAAAGGCAGTTTTTAGATCCATTTAATGTAGCTTTAAGTCATAATGAGCTACTAGTGTCATAGGAATCCTTTCGAGACACTGGCGAGAAAGTCTCTTTATAATCGACTCCTTCCTCCCGAGTAAAACCTTTAGCAACAAGTCTGGCCTTGTAGCGTTCAAGATTGCCATGAGAGTCACGTTTAGTCTTAAAGACCCATTTACAACCGACTCTCTTGCAACCTTCAGGTAATTCTACGAGATCCCAAACATCATTATGTTCTAAAGATTTTAACTCTTCTTTCATGGCTTCTAGCCATTTCTCAGAATTATCACAACTAATGGCTTGTAAAAATGAGACCGGATCATCTTGCTTAATGCTTAATTCATTTTCCAATTCATATAGATATACCACATAATCATCCGAAATAGCTGGTCTTCTATCCCTTTCAGACCTTGTTAAAGTTATTACTTGTGGTACTTCTACAATAGGTTCAGGAGGAACACTCACTTTATTGTTAAAAAAACAAGTTACGGGAACTTGAATTCTAACTTCAATAATTCTCACATACCTTTCTCCATGATAAAATCGATGATACGAGATACAACTAGCGTTTCTTTCCCTTGACTGTTGTTTTGTTCTCTCTACGTACGTGATGGCTAGGGTTTGAGATTACACCTTATGTCAGGCAGAGGACCTAGTTATATATGACACATATCAATTTTAAAGTTTTTTTTTTGTTTTTTTTTTTGCCATTATATTCCAGTCATCTATTTTTACGCTGACATATAAATTAGAAATTGAAAATGTATAAGTCGATGCAGTTGGAAAATTATGAACAAGAAATCCAAGATATGGAGAACATGAGCAGACAAGAATACGTAGCTCACTTAAGAAGGTGACTTTCACACCACTTTCTCCACAATCTGAAAAAATTAAGCTTTATAATTTTTTCCAAGCTTCTTCATTTTGCAGGAGGAGCAGTGGCTTCTCAAGGGGAGCTTCCATATACAGAGGAGTGACAAGGTCTCTACATTTTTGCTTTATTTAATTATTTAGAAAGTAGGGTTTTAATTAAAATGTATTCCCTTCTTCCCAAAGATAGCGTCATGTTTCTTTTGACAATAATTTTATGCTTCTTTCGTCCCATAAATTTGGGTACGGAAATTAAAGAAATGTGTAATTATTTCTCAATTATGAATAGTATAAGTATAATATTATTTATAATTGGGAAAAAAATTACACATTTATAGGATGAAAAGAGCATAAAATTATTGTTAAAAGAAACAAGAAGCTTTCTTTGAGACGGAGGAAGTATATTATACTTAAATATCTTAGGCTGCAATTGCATTGTTGTTTAGCAGACATCATCAGCATAGGCGTTGGCAAAGCTCGAATTGGCAGAGTTGCAGGAAACAAGGATCTTTATCTCGGAACATTTAGTAAATTTTATTTCTCAAAACTCTATCACATGTATATGTATTGTGTCATAAAAAAAGCCTTTAAATCTATTTGTAAAACCGAAAAATAAGCTTATTTTTTAAATCTTACTTTTTAAGTATAGAACATTATTTATTTTTATATTTCTACCTAAGAGGCCCAACAAACAAACTAAATTTTTGAGACTAAGAGAGGAGTAGCTTTTAAGTTGTATTATGATGCATTGCGTATATATGGTTTTACCAATAAATTGGCGGAATGACTAATTCAGGCACTCAAGAAGAAGTTGCGGGGGCGTATGATGTAGCAGCAATCAAATTCAGAGGTGAAAATGCTATAACCAACTTTGACATATCCAAGTATGACGTGGAGCGGATTATGGAGAGCAACAGCATTCTGCCTGGGGAGATGGCTAGGCGAAACGGAGACGATACTCCTCAAACTCCACTACTCCAACTAGACTACCCTCGGGAAAATAAAGACATAAACGTAATTCTCGATTGGAGTTTGAGTTCATTAATTCCCGTAAACACGCTTGGGAAGACTGCTGCAACGCCACATATCGCCTCGACTGTTTTTGATTCCGCATGGAAGGATGTGGTTCGGAACACTTGATGTAATTTTTCACAGAGGATTTTTTAAAATTAATTAATCAAATTGAGACTTAATTTATGATATGGTTTGGTTCGATTCGATTTAGTTCTATTGGCCCTAGGCTTAGTATTTTGATGTCGAAAGGCTTACAATAGTTAATACATCTTGGTACACTTGTGTTGAGACGACTTACAATTGTTACATGTAGATCCTGAGACGACTAAATTATATAAGTAATGAGGGGAGATGAATACACTTGTGTTGTTTCCAAATCATAACTTACGTATACTGCAATAGTAGTGGGCAGCTGGCCGATGAACAACTTGCTCGGAATATGATACCCTGAGGTTTGTGAGACGCTAGCTATAGATACGGTGTGGAGAGTGAACAACTTATTGTTGGATACGCTACTAGGAGTGGACTAAAATACCGAAATATCGGTATACCGACCGAACCATACCGAAAAATACCGTATTTTATTGAATTTATGGTATACTGTATTTTCGGTATGGTATAATACCGTACCGAAAGGTTTTGGTATGGTAACGGTATATGAATTTCAAATACCGCGGTATACCGTACCGAACCGAAAGTTTGGTATACCGAAATTTTTAATAAATACCGATATTTGGTACATACTGAAATCGCGGTATATGCCGAAGATTTGGTATATGCCGAAAATTCTAAACAATTATATATAAATTGATATATTTATATAACTATATATGTATATATATTAAATAATTAATGAATTATTCATTAATATTAATAATAGCTTGTTGGAGATAATTATTATTAGTATTAAGTGTTTTTTATATTTTGTGGAATTTAAATATTTGATGTTTATATTTTCAGTATACCGTACGTTTACGGTATACCAAAAATAAGGTACGATAACGGTATGCCGTTTGAACCATACCGAAATTTTGGTATACCGAACTTCGGTATACTGAAAAGTTTGGTATGGTATCAATATCAAAATTATGCATACCGAAACTTTCGGTATGGTATCGGTATGACCAAAAAATCCCGGTATGGTATACCGAACCACCCCTATCCGCTACTTAAAATTGTTCCTTCCCCCACTAGATCTGAATTGGATATGACAATTCTCATGCAATTACATTATACATTGAGTTTAGAGATTATACATTCGAGCAATTACATCATACATTGAGTTTAGAGATTATACATTTGATTCGATGGGCAGATGGAGTAATCTACATGTCTAGATTACTGAGATGTTCTTCGACTTTGTGGGCGTAGAGAGAACTCTGGAACTTGGAACAACTTTTGCATTTCTGCTCTGCAAACTGGTGCTTCTTCTCAAAGAATGAGCTTAATGAGAATTAGGTCTACAGAATCTCCTTCTCCCTATTTATAGGGAGAAGTGGCGCCTCTCACTTACTTTCTCACTAAGATACGAGTTTAATTAATTAAGCCCAGTTCGATTAATAAATATAATTATCGGAACAAACTCTAATTAAATAATTATAATTAATTATAATTATAATAGAAAATATTTTATGTAAATATTAAATTAATTATCTATTCCATAATTAAGAATCAATCTCAATCAATTAGATATTAATTTATTCCATATTACATATTGGGCCAGAGTGCAATTATTGAGCCCAGATGGATACAAGAGCAGAAACGGGCGCCCCTTACTGTACAGTTGGCGCCACATTATGGGCCCAAGCCCATAATGCTTCTTTTCAGTCCAAAACTGATATTTTGCTCAATAATACCTTATGTTCCATTCCCGAAGAATTTAAGGTCATCCCAAGGATCTATGACCTGACAGAGTTAGGTCTCACCTAATGAAATAATCTCATGATCAACCCAAAATATTTATTTCATTAGAGTTATGATTCATTCCACTAAAGAATCACAACTGATTCACCGCTCTGTCCCAATTTGTACATTTGGGCGATAGTATTTAAGACTCTCGATCTCCATTAATTAATTAGAGCTTCTCTAACTGCTCCTAATTAATTAATATCTTATTATCCTCAAGTAGTACCCGCTCACACCTTATTATTATACCTGAACTTAATCAGCATGCATGACTTGGTATAATAAACCTTATAAACTTCCTGAGGGGATATCTCAACCTATAACAGACACGGTGTCTCGATACAACCGATTAGACATAATATGTACCCTCATGTTACCCAAGATACAAGAAATCAAGGAACCTGCGTTAGACCCTTATCTCGTAAATCAAAACAACAGTGAGCAACACATACACATCTAATAGCATATCGAGATTAAGATCATACCGCTAAAATCCGAGATCTCTAGTTATTCACCTATTTCTAAGGTCAGTATAAGAAGAACATTATCTCACGCAATCATGTCAATAGGTTCTACCGTACCGGCATAACTAGTGATTGAGACTCACCACTACCATTACTGATGCAATCTAAAACAATAGCTTGCCCGAGCTGTCTCGACTGTGACTTTTTGCAAATCTCATAATTATCTTCGAACTTCGTCCACATGTTCTAAAATATAAGATATTGGACTTATTCTTATTAACTATATTACTTCAGATAGGTGATTGTAAACAGTGGAACATATGTCGTATATACTAAAACAACAATTTTGCTTTAGCTATACATAACAACCCCAACACTTATAGCTTCCAGTATCGATATGTACACGGAATAGCATAGGCCTCTTGTTTATACTCGTTTAAGTTGATTTGAAAAACATGTTTTTGGTGTGAACTTCATAAACACTTGAAATAATAATTCTTTTAAATATGCATTTTCTACGATAAAAGTTATATGTGCATAAAAGAAAAGCACATGGACACGCAATATTTTTATAGTGGTTCAAACCAACTAATCTATACCCACCATCTCCCTTACATGACGAATACCTTAGACGCTTAAAATATTTCTTGCTTCATACATATGAGAAAAGTGATATAAAACTCATCGATTGATCAAAACTTAAATCCTTGGGGATTACAGGCTCTCAAGCGGCTTAACTTATCTTTGTAGCTATTAGGGGAGCTACATCCTATAACTATATTTATGGGGATCTAAGAGCATAAACCATAACTTTACGGGGAGCTATGACTCTAATTTACCTTAACAAGTCTCACTCTCAAATTGGACTAACTCATGACTAATTTGGTTTTGTGTTTGAGTTTGAATGGTTTTACTAACATGAGAAATCTTTTACAATGAAGCACAATTAATGAAGAGGGATATGATTTTTCTCTAAAATTTGGATATAAAAAGTAAGCTTAATTGAAAAACATAAGGATTAAATCTCTTAATATAGAACACTTAGGATATTCGAGAAATATTAGTGTTCGTGATGATGTGAAATCAGAAGATCCTTTATTAGAGATGATTGAATATGGCTCTCTCTCTCTCTTTCTCACACACACATACACACACACACACACACACACACACACTTGGCTCTATCAGTGTTTAGTTTAAGAGGATATTCTGTATTTATAAATATAGAGATTCAATTAACTATTCGTTGGAGATATATTATTTTGAATGTGAATTCTGCTAAATTTAATGTACTCTTTGTGTAGGGATAAACAGTTAACGTTGAAATGAGTTTCTACAGTTGCTATCTTTAGCATGTTAATTTTGTCCTTTTTGCAGATAGCCTGGTCAAGGTTATATTTCTTCATAATGTTGGTCAGCTTTTGGTTGTGTCAATGTTTGCAGGAGATAGGACTTCCTAATTGGTTGAGCATAGATGATAAGAATAATGAATATACTTCTGAGTCAAGCTTCTAGCAGCTAAACTGACATTATTAGTCTTCTAATCTTCACTTTAGCTTCTATTCTTCAGTATTTAGTCTCAGTCAAGTAGGCGGTGAACCAATGTGTAGGGATCCATTGGTTGATAATTCAACGCATAATGAAACTCTAGATCCATTATACGGCCAACTGATGAACATTTGACCATCCCCATACGTTGGATTCCTAATATGCTAGCTAGACCTTCATCTAAGGAATGAAACCTTAGAATTATAGTCACAATCACAACTCAAAACATCAAAACTTAATCTTACAACAAGAATTGAGCTTGTATTTGGAGTTTGGTGCGTAAAGACTCTTCAAACTAGAGAAAGAAACCTTTACGAAGAAGAACACAAGTAAGGTTGGGTTTCTTGACTAAGGCTTAAATGGTTTTGAATGGGATCTAGCATGTGACTTAGAAGAGTATGATCTCTAATAATGTAGAACACTTAGCTTCAAAGAAACTAAAGACGAATTGTTCTTAGAGACTAGAGATCACTTGAATGTTTTCCAAAGCTTGCAATTTTGAAAGCTTGAGAGTGTGAATTTGCAAGTACGTTTGAATGCTTGAATGTTCATTTGCTTCTCTCTTCTAGGTCTTGTTCTATATATAGCGGAGTGGAAATGGTATTTGTTGGAGAGATAGACTTTTCAAATCTCCGACAAGAACTTGTTAGATGAGATGTCACCTTTATCGTGTCAGCTACAGTTTCCTTTTTCATGTTGCATTAAACATTGCCATCTCACGTGCTCTGTTGTTTTCCCATTTAAGGAACAATGTAGAGAATTCCGACTGTTACTTTTGTTCTCTTTTGGACTCAATCTATTGAGTTTGTTTGTTAGTAGTAGGTGAACATGGGTAGTACTATTCTTCTTCTTCCTTATGATCTGAAGACAAAAGGCATTAAATGATATGATCCTTCAAATTTCAAGAATGATCTTCTCTACTTTTATCATATCATGCTTATCGAGAATCTTTGGACACGGACACAGACTATTAGAGAGGATTCATTGAGTCTATGCTGATCATGTAAATATGCCGAAGTTCGTCTTTTAGAGTTGTCGATCCATCAACGTCAAGTATATCAATGTTCCTTGTCTAGAGGATCATCCTTCTTGACTTCATTTCTTGGACTTGATTGATGCAGACAAAGTAAAGACTCAAATAACTTCTTAACATGCTAAGATCTATATAGACTTTATGGATTTTGGTAATATCATCCCAGGGAGTCGAGTTTATGTTCAACCTAAAAGTGTACCCTAGGTTTTCGCAATAGTACAAATTTATCGTAGACGAGTAAGTTGACTCAATGTCGAATCTTGATGGAAAACTTAACAAGGCTTCTAATTAATAATACTAACATAAAACAAAAAAACAAAAAAAAATCCTAAACGCTCTAACCAAGTTTGTTTTAAAAATTTTAATTATAACTAATAGCAGAAAATAAACAGAGAACAATTAAACACACTGAAAAATCAAGGATAAAAGGCCTAGAATTCAGAATAGCATCCACCAAAATTCTAATCTTATGAATAATACATGCACTTACTCACTAACTAAGTATTCTTAAAAGTTGCCTAATCAATAACTTTCATATTCATAACTAGGCTACTAGCATAACTCTTGTATTCAAGTTGCACAAATAAGAACACAATGATAAAAAAATAAGCAATCGATTCATACGTTTCCAATTCAAAACCTATATCAATTAAACCTAGATTCAATACTATAATTATCTTTCAATCCCATCTAATATCTAATAAATCCAAACAATGGTCAGTTGCTCAAATTAAAAAAGCACAATTTAATCAACAAGCATGTAATAATTCACAAGACTCAATTACTGATTTTCGAATCCTGGATCCTAGAGAACAATCTAGTCACTCATCGTCATGCAAACAATTAATAGCAAATTATTCATCCCAAACATTATCATGCAAAGGAGAAGTAAAAAAATAAATCAATAAATAAATTCAAACCCTAGTTTCAAGTCTCTCCAATGCGAAAGCAAAATAAAATAAAGTTGTAAAGAATATAATAAGTAGTGTGCAGCTATGCATAAAGGTGTCAATTGGGCTGGGCCGGCCCGGCTAGGCCCGGGTGCTTCACCAAATGATGCGGATTGGGCCAGGCTGCCATGTTGAAATGGGTTCCTATTGGGCTTTTTTTCAAGCCCAAGCCCAGGCCCGGCCTCGCTTGCACTAAGTGGGCCTCTAATGGGTCTACTTTTTAGCAAAACCTAGCCTAGGCTCGGCCGCTCCATTCGTTGGCCTAGGTTAGGTTGTTCTTAAATATTGGTGGGCAATACGGGCCTATGCTGGGATGGGTTGGCCCGGCCCAATTGATAATTATAGATGTGCGTCCCTCTATAAAATAGTTCCCTTGACTTCTGCCAAAATCAAAACTTATCCTATGTCACTGCCGTGCCTATGCTTCCCAACGTGAAATTGCATACTCCCAACATGCAATCTTTGAGACAACGAAGCGCAGCTCGGTTGGTAAGACGTTTTCCCTCCAATTGATAATTATAGATGTGCGTCCCTCAATAAAATAGTTCCCTTGACTTCTGCCAAAATCAAAACTTATCCTATGTCACTGCCGTGCCTATGCTTCCCAACGTGAAATTGCATACTCCCAACATGCAATCTTTGAGACAACGAAGCGCAGCTCGGTTGGTAAGACGTTTTCCCTCCAATTGATAATTATAGATGTGCGTCCCTCTATAAAATAGTTCCCTTGACTTCTGCCAAAATCAAAACTTATCCTATGTCACTACCGTGCCTATGCTTCCCAACGTGAAATTGCATACTCCCAACATGCAATCTTTGAGACAACGAAGCGCAGCTCGGTTGGTAAGACGCTTTCCCTCCAACCAAAAGGTCGGGGGTTCGAGTCACCTTAAGGAAAAAAATAAAAAACAATTATTGATCCTCTTTCTAAAAAAAATTTAAAAAATATAAAACATGCAATCTTTGAAGGCCCAATCCAACTCCAAAAGGTTCGAACGTTAAGCCACGATGAAAGTCCACGTCTTCTTTTTCTTCACGCCGCGACCAATCTTTGACATAAAACTTTTCCTAAAATCATAAACATGAATTACTCTAATAAAAAGTATAATAAAAACAAAGCAAAATAATAAAGATTACTCTAAAACTAACACAAATAATATATGAAAATAATAACAAAATTAGGCTAAACAGTTTACACGGGATTTTGAAATCAAAACAAAATAAATTAATTTATCCTTTTTTTCGTTGATCCCATCTGATGCCCTAAAAATATATCCCAACAATTATAAATATACGTAATAAATCAGTGGATTTTTATATTCAGGGTTTATGATGTGATGTTTACTAATCTTTAATGGAATATTTTTCAACGGTTGCATCGCACACCCGTTGAATATTTTTAATATGCTAGTTACATTAAGCTCGTTGCTTTCAATATTTTAGATGAAAGAAACATGTATCAACTGGGCTGAATGTTGAAAAGGATAAAATTATTTAATAAATCCCACATACGATGGAGATGCATATTACACAATTAATTATTTTAATCCAAGACAACGAAGATGTCGGGTACCATCTCATAAAATAAATTAAAAGATGATTTCTTACAATCAGCTTTGCTCAATTAATATATATAGAAGTAAACGTGACCATATAATATACAATATATATGATCTTCCCAAAAAAAAAAAAAAGATTATTATGAGATTAAGGTCAAACAAAAAAGATTCACAGTGAAATAATCTCGTAAATGCATCATACTATTAAAGCATTGCGTAAAGATTCATATCTTCCCATTTGTATCTATAATATTTATTCATATAAAGGAGTTTCTCTCAAATCTTCATCATTCATTTAAAACAGAATTTCCAGTCATTTACCTTTTCCTTCTATTATTTATAATCCAAACTTAAGAATCTACTACTATTAAAAAAACTACCTCTTTAATCGGCGTTGATCACAAGCTATAGCAGGCAAAAGCATTTCGGAAAATGAGCATTCCAAAGGTTCGCAAAGAGAGCAAATTCATCAGGTACATGAAAGGAGCACGAGATTTCTACGTACGGAGCCTGACGAGCTGCGCCGGAAACACCGCTTACGGCGGCGCTGCCGTCGGGGTCCCAAATCTCCATTTCTCAGGTCTGCCGAGAAGCTTCAGCGCCAACTCAGATTACAGTTGGAGGGAGGAGGACCTGAGCCTGAGGGAGCTTATTAGGTTTGCTTCCTCTCGCAGCCTCACCGGGAAGGTGGAGGCGGAGTTCCGCCGGTCGTCGAGCGGCGTTGCGGTGGTTTCTAGCAGCCGTACGGTTTCCATTGAAATGATTGATGAAGATAAGCCATATGAATTGGGAGTAGGGCCGAAGAAGGTCTGAAAGTATTCATCTTCTTTCCACTACAACTATTGTTTCCCATGTTTTATTTGTTTAAACCTCAATGTTGGTGTGTGTCTGTATATTTCTAATGTTCTTATATTTTCCATGTCATGATGTATTGGTAAGAGTAAGTTGATCTTGAATCATTTATTGCTTAATTTTACGACATCTCTTCTTCTGTCTCGATTCGGATTTTCTATTATAACTCTGTGTTGCATCTGTTATTGTAACGGCAGTCATAAACATTTCCTAAACCAGCAACAATTAAATGTTTCCATAAACAAAAATTATTAATTTCAAAAATGTTTATGACACATAGCGATCATCCGTCAACACGACATTGCAATAATAGATGATTTGAATTGCATACATCTAGCTATTGGTCAATGATTAATGCCACGTAAAAGAGGACCTAATTTTGTTCATGGGTACTCTTAATAATTTTCTTTTGAATTTTCATAAATAAAGTTTAAGAAACAAAATATACTACTAAATCTATTGTGAAAGATTGCCCAATTATGTATGTGAAAGATGACCCCACTGGTTTTAATAAGAACTGGTTGGAATTAATATAAGAAGAATGGTAAAGCTGTTTAATACTACCTCCGTCCTTTTCAAGTTGTTACACTGTTTTTAACAATTTTTTTAAGCGTTTTCGAGCATCTTGATGATGAGTTTTAAAATAACTTTTTAAAGAATATTTTCTTTTACGGGATACTAGTAGTATCCCGTAAAAGAAAATATTCTTTAAAAAGTTATTTTAAAACTCATCATCAAGATGCTCGAAAACGCTTAAAAAAATTGTTAAAAACAGTGTAACAACTTGAAAAGGACGGAGGTAGTAGATAATATTATTTGTCAAATGTAGAGAAGAGTGGTTGTTCAGTTTCCTTATATTGAGTTTTTATTATTGAATTTGAAGAGGTGGTGTGTCATGACATATATATTAAAAAATTTGTGGAATGGCCATGGGTGGTCTTCTATCATGTCACGTAGTATAATATCATAACATCTTCAATTGTGATTCTGACTAATCGAGTATCATTAATTAATTAATCATCGTGAAAAAACTTTTTTCGTTTTATTTTGAGTGAATGCTAGCTAGCACGGAATATATGTGAGTGCACGTAAGGCAAATAATAATTATCATAAATCAATTCGATGTGTTTGTTTTACATCCGAATTCGTATTATAGAAATGCTCCCCTACCCACGGTGGGCACACTTAATGTGCCCACCGGTGATGTGGCAGTGTCACGTCTGCAATTTTTCCTTTTAGGGTTTAGTTTTTTATGTTAGGGTTTAGTTTTTTATAGTAGGGTTTAATTATTTTTGGTAAAATTTTTATTAATTTCCTTATATATTTCACGTCATCCGTGGGCACATTAAGTATGCCCACGGTGGGCATTGGAGCATTACTCCTAATTTGTATCATGTTGAAATTTGACGAGATATCTTTTTGTAGTACATTTTATAAGAGTATAAAAATAATTCTCTTTCCGTCTCACAAATAATATCATTCTATTTTTGGGTAATAATATGATATTTTCTAGTCCCATAAATTTAGGCACGAGGACGAGGGAGTATCATTTTATTGCTCAAGAAAAAACAAGACGTTACCGTTTTATGGGACGAGCCGAGTATCATTTGGTCAAATAGATATTAATTAAAGTAATTCTAATCATGAATTTTCCAATCATGAATTTTCTATGTAAATCTATTCATTTTCCGACATAAACGCTAGGATGGGTCGGGATTACAAAACAAAATTCGGATCTCAAAGCCTGCTAGGAGGCCCGTCATATTTACCGGGCTTTGGGCCCAAAAACTGGGAAACACTAGGCAAATAAGCCCAACAGATTTTTATGAAATTTTAATACTCCCTCCGTCCAAAATTTTAAGACTCAAAAATTATGGCACGGAACTTAATGTGTTTTAATAATGTATTAATAAATTAAAATATTAAAGTAGAATAATTATGGCCCATCTAATTTTTAATTATTTTAAAGTGTTAAAATATTAAAGTGTTAAAGTATTAAAGTATATTGTGAGGCCTATTACCAAAAAAAAAGATCGAAAAAATAATGGACGTCACAATATAGTAATAGGGTCTAAAGATTGTAGACAGAGAGAGTACTATTTTAGTTAACTTTATTAATCATCATATGTGAATATTTGTTGTAGTTTTTGTAAAATTAATCTGTAATGTTGAGTGCCTCAGTTCAAAAGGCCGGCTTGGTCGCAACCTTTACCCCGGGTGGCCTCGGGTCTGGTTGGCCCAACCCAACTGGACCCGATCCGACCATTTTGACTGCTCTTTCATTAACTTCTGCATTACATTAGCGTTAGAAATTTGATCTTTTATTTTACATGTGAAGATCAGAATTCATGAACAATAATGCGTTTTAAATGAACGGTAAATTGCCGGAAATTACATAATTTGTAATTTAATTTAAGTTTTGTACATATATAGTGTAAATAAGGATATATATGCAATCTTTGATTTTGTTTAGAATTTTTCTAATATCAATTTTTTTGGCCAAATTCAATGGCATGTGGCGTCAAATAAAATATGAAACTTTTATATTTTAAAACAATACCCAAAAACAACAATAATAAACTCATAAAACGATGCCAGAGTTATAAAAATAAATAAATAAATAAATCTGCCATTTGTATATCTGCCAGAATAAATCCATAATCACGAAGTTTAGGAAAATTCTTGTCATACAATATTTTAAAGCCCCTTGCGACATCATAGCTAACATCATTTAATGATATCAGCATTAATTTTTTTTTTAATCGAGAATGTCCAAGAATTAAAAAAATATTAAAATTTAAATTTTTCGCCATTGGAGATTAACGACTCCCACCCCTTTTTTTCTCTATAAATTCATTCGCATCTACACAACACACTCTTCTACTCTCATTTCTACATATTTCACTCATTTCACTCTTATTTAAATTTTAATTGTTGTACTTTGTTTAAATTAAATAAAAAAAAATCCAAAATTTGAGTTTTTTTTTTTTAAAATATAAACATAAATTAAAAAAACAAATAAAATAGAATTGAAATTGAATTAAAAAATAAATATAATTTTAAAAAAATTAAAAATAATAAATTAAATCAGAGAGAGTCCCAATAGAGAGTTCATGCACTGTGATTGATTTCGGGATAGGCTCTCTTCGCCGAAAAAGTGAGATGCCCTAAGGTTGTTGCCAATAGTAAGGTTTAGCATTTTATTTGATGCACTATGATTAAATTTGACCGAAATTTAAATTTGGATTACATATACATAGACCAATTGGAAATGATCCTATACACATCGTCACCATATTTAATATGCCTACACTTAATATAGTAGTATCATGTAAGGTTTAATTTTTTTTTGTAAAATTTATTTTTAAGATATACTACTGTATATATTTATTACTGTATTATTTTTCTTAAATATATAGTGGTGACGTCAAAACAATCCCGTAATTCGAGTGAGATGGTGTAAAAGTTTGTTGAAGAGTTTAATCACATGTGATAAAAATAAACTAGTAGAAAGAAGAGACAAAATTTCTTATAATAGTATATACTAGTAGACATGCCGCCGGGCGGGAGCCCGCCGGTTTCGGGCCAAGCCCGCTGGTCCCCGGGCCTTCAAGGCTAGGCCCTAGCCCGGACCGGTAGTGGTTTTGCCGGTTCCGGGCCGGGCTAAAAAACTGACTGTCCCGGGCCGGGCTAAAACCGGAGGGCCCAAGGGCCGGACCGAGGCCCACGTGCGAGGAGGGGTGGCGCCGTGGCGGTGGCGCCCATGTGGCGCCCCAAACACTCTATCACCCTTTGCGGAAATGGTGGCGCCCGGGTGGCGCCCAGGTGGCGCCCCACACAATATTTTGCACCCTTTGCGGAAATAGT
Source organism: Mentha longifolia (assembly GCA_001642375.2). Lineage (NCBI taxonomy): Eukaryota > Viridiplantae > Streptophyta > Magnoliopsida > Lamiales > Lamiaceae > Mentha > Mentha longifolia. The sequence continues at coordinate 17,322,639 of CM038111.1, forward strand.
GGCGCCCGGGTGGCGCCCAGATGGCGCCCCACACACTCCATTTTGCATCCTTTGCGGAAATAGTGGCGCCTGGGTGGCGCTCACGTGCTCTTGATTTTTTCAACATTTGTCTTCGATGGAATTCGACTTTAACTCGATATTGAATACAATTCTTGCAACATTTCCTTAATTTTTTCCTAATAGGATGTTTTTTCACACCAAATTAACACCAAAGAATAATGTTATACAATCATAGAAAAACCATGTTCATCACATTAATAATGAGAAAAATTACAACAAATACCTTAAGCTCAAAGTAATGACTTCTACACTTGAATAAAAACTTTTACATGTCAAATGAAAATTATTATTAATAATAATAATAATAATAATAATAATAATAATAATAATAATAATAATAATAATAATAATAATAATAAGGGACTTGAACTCAATTTAATTTCTATAATCGAGTTGCCTACGTATCCTCATACTTATAGAGGAATCAAAGTCCACGTAGTTCTTTTTACATTACAATGCTTCCTACTCCGCACCCGATGCCGATCGATCCGTCTTGGTGAAGGCTTCATCTTCGCTCTCATTCCGATCATCTCATTCCGGTTCTTGAGCTCTAAGGTCGGCCCTACACCAATCATCAAGCAACATGGTAGCTTCAATGTTCGCCGGCTTCATTATTGATCTTCTTTGATCTAGCATAAGACCTCCGGTGCTAAAGGCTTGTTCAACGGATACGGTGGATGCCGGGAAGATAAATAACTCCTTCGCCATGATGGAGAGTATTGGGTACTCCACTCTCTTTGACCACCACTTCAACACATCGATCGATGGACCACTATCTTCAACACCAAAGACAAAACGAGTTTGCAAAAACATATCCAATTCACTATTACCTTGGCCCCTAGGATGTTCATAGGTTCTATTTTGGTACATTCCTTGCATTTGTTGAACTAAAGGATCTAATGAGTTCATAGTAAAGGGAAAATCAAATGAAGACATCATAGAAGAAGAAGAAGAAATATTGGTGTTATTATCTTCATTACTACCATACTTCTTTCTATATTCTTCAAAAAGATCTCTCAAAGTCCTATGTAGATCATTCTTGATTTCTTGCACATTAGGAGGAAGATCAAAAAATATTTGTTCACCATCAATTACAACACCACTAAGGTCCATTTGATAAAAAACATCATAATAAAGCCCAAGCATTTGACATACCCCATCATATCTCCATTTCGGATCCAAACATTTAGCAAGCAAGAAAACTTTTGGAATCTCCCTAAAATACTTGAGCCACTTTTGAACCATAAAATAAATCACACCTTGCAAGTTTGGCCTACTAAAACAAGCCTTAAAAGACATGGCAATATACATGCAATGCTCCAACACTTTAACGGAAGTACAATAATAACACCCGATAATTGTTTAATAGCCATATGAAAGACCTTTAATAATCCATATAAATCCATACATGCATCCCAATGACTCTCATTAAGAACTAACTGAAATGTTGAAAACTCTTTTCTAAAAAAATCACATAAATGACCCCTATACTCCATAGGTACTATTAAGTATCTCATAAGTAGAATTCCAACAATGAGATACATCTTGTTTGAAACACGTATAAACAAGACCTTTGTACGACAATATTTTTGCCATTTTTTCCCCAAAGTTTTTGATTTATGCAAACATTTAACGGCATTTCTAATAGGAACAACGGAGGCTTGAAAAATATCGAGCGCATCTTGGACACATAAATTCAAAATATGACAAATGCATCTAGAATGAAAGTATTTTCCATCAAAAGATGGTGCACATGCTTCAATGAGTTGAGGAATACTAGCGGTGTTCGCTGTTGCATTATCAAAACCAACCGAAAAAACCTTATTAATCAAACCATATTCATTTAAAACTGGTGATAATAATCAAAGTAATATTTTGAGCCGTGTGAGGCTCTTCAAACTCCCTAAATGCAATCAAACGTTTTTGCAAAATCAATTTTGCATCAATCCAATGACAAGTAATTCCCATATAACTATTTCTATTATATGCATCGGTCCAAACATCGGCACAAATAGAAACTTTATGACCCAAACTAAGCAAATATTTCATCAAATCTTGTTTTTTTTCATGCATTGTCGCCTAATCCTCTTAAGCATTTGAGTTCTAGCAACTTTACTAGCATGAGGACCTAATCCTTCTTTATAGGATGATTCATACGTTATTCTATCGGCATAATTAAAAGGTTATTTTTCCATTGCACAATATCTAGTACATGCATCTTCGTATCAACCTTTATCAAATTTAAATAAAGAGGGCGTACCCATCTCCGAAGATGAAGTGGCACCTCGAATTTGAGTTTGAGAAGTAGACATTCCGTACTCACTCGGATGCGTGCTCTCCATGTGCCTATTGAGCGTGCCATAGCCTCCCTTTTCGATCCATTTGTATTGCTTCGTGCAATAGTTGCAATATGCCAAGTATCTCTTTCGACCATCGGAGAGAGGAGGTTGGCCTTCACGTACCGGAGCTAACACTTTTCTAAAGTGTTTCTTGAAGATGTCGGACTTGGGTTCCTTGTAAGCATTTGTTGGGGAAGATTGGTTTAGCTCGTCATCTTCGTGCTCTTCATCGTCGTTCGAGCCATGAAACTCGAATCCTTGGCTTTCCATCGTATTAACCATGTCCTCAAATTGCTCATCTTCTTCGGCTTGAAGTCGTTCGGCAACTTGCCTTGAGATTTCCTCCGCCACTTCCGCCCTTCTTGACCTTTGAGATTTTCGGCCTCCTTCGCTTTGGGTATCACCAATGAGCTTGCCCTTGCCCTTGTTTCCTTGTGATTGTTTTGAGGAAGACATTATGTATGTGTGTGTAGTTATGAAAGTGAGAGTGAGTGTGTGCAAGATGTGAGAGTGAAAGCTTGAGAAATAAAGTAGAGACTTGAGACTTGTTCTTGCAAAATGAGTTATAAATGAGAGTAGAGATTGAGAGAGAATGATAGATTTTTGGAGAGATTGAGTTTGAATGGGAGTAATATATATAGTTGAATGTGTAGGGGGAGGGTAAGAGGTGGTGTTGGAGGCTTGGAGGTGGGGAAGAGGAGCATGGCAACGGCTCCTAGCTGTTGGAAAGGCAGCCCAAAGCTGCTCACCTCTGTTTCGGCCGCTGCTATCTTCAGTTTTCCGTTGGCCGGCGGCCCGTCACGGCTTGGAGCCGCGGCCGGTTAACCGTCGGGCTTCGGTCCGCAAAATCACAACCCGAGCCCGGCCCTTGGTTCACGGTCCCGGTTCCGGTTCGGGCCCGTTGACCGGCGGGCCCGGGCCAAAACCGTTGACTCCGGGCCGGTTCCGGGCCAAACCCGACGGGCCGGAAAGCCCAGGCAGGTCTAGTATATAGGTTATTAGCTGCAGACTGTTGAGCGTTTCCAGAAATGAAGAAAGAAGAGAAGGAGCGGAAGTTTCATGAAACCCTTCTGAAAGTGTTGTATCCGCCCCCATCGCCACCTCCTTACGACAATGTATTTCCTCTCAATCTTCGCACATTTTGTATTCAATTATACTATTTTTTTTTTATCATCTACATATGTAACGTGCGAAACACAGGAGGGCGAGGAAAGAAAAGAAGACCAAGCAGAAGCGAATTTAATCAAGTCCTTGAATGATCTTCCAGGTGTTTGTGAAAAGTTCCCAATGAAGTAGTCAATGATTAAACTTCTACTTTTGTCCTTATATTTTATTTTTCTCAATGTAGAGGAGGAGATAGACAATGAGGAGCAACCGGCATCGAACACCGAGGATAATAGCAGTGATGGGAAAATGACGAGGGCTCAGAGGAAGAGGCTTCGGAAGAGGAAGCTCAAAGAAGCTGCCACACACCGTAGAAAGATTATCGGGCCTCTGTTACCCCCGGGCTCAAACGATTGTATTGATCAAAGTAATGGTAGCGTTGAGGACATCAGTAACGTGGCTGATGGTGTTCGACAAAATACTGCAGTTAGTGATTCAGGTGACATTTCAGAGGTTTGCTTTAGGGTTTTCAATGGAAATTTCTGCGACTGTTTTTGTGATTAATAATGTATCCTGAATAGATAATCTTTATTGTAGAACAGGAAGCTTCACGTTTGAGTAAGAATAAGCTAAAGCTAAAGCAAAGAAGGAAATCGAAGAAGATGGATGTCGCAAAGTAAACTCCATCAAGCACCAGCAATCAAAATCATGGCCAAACATGTGATCGACATATCACGGAATTTCGAATATTTTTGTTCTTAGAGTGACTATGTTTGTGAGTCTATACTTATAGTTTATATAGATTATTGTGCCATACATTTTAATGTTATAAATTTGGGATAAAGTTTGGCCTGAAATTACTCACTAAATTTGAGAGTATATAACTAGATGTTTAAAAAATATATATATATATATATATATATATAGGATTTTGATATGCTAGGCGATTCATTTAAGCGATCTTCGTGAGCGATCAAGCCACGTCAGATTTGGTATTGGATTTTCTCACGTTTCTTTCTTCTTTTTCTTCCTGTTATGCAGTTCTGTTTATTTCCTTCTAATTACCGTCATCTCTCTTTCCTTTTCTTCTGCAACTTTTTAATTTCTCTTCCTTCATCACTCGTAATCATTTCCGGTGGGTCATTGCTTAGGGGAGAATTTGATTTTTTACCTAGGGTTTAGCAATTCCCGATTAGGGTTTATTAATCTTCAATTAGGGTATAATTGTTTCCAATCAACTTTATTGATCTATAATTAAATGAAATTAAATATCAATTAGTTTGATCAGAGAGGATAATCATGAGGAAAAAAGAATACGCTGAGTAAAAAAAATCACGAATGGAAGAGAATCTGTAACTGGATGCCCACTTCATTCAATTTGTAACAATTAAGATTAATTACTCAAATAAAAAAAGAAGCACGATTGAGAGAGAGAAATAAATTTGAAAAATAGGTGAAAGGGGATATTTAAAAACTATTAACAATTGCTGACGTGTATGACACATGACCAGTCGCTCACGAGTTCGCCTACGAGAGGCGCTCAGCATAACTATTCTATCTATATATAGAGAGAGAGAGAGAGAAAAGATGTGCTGAGCGACTACTATAGGCGAAATAATCAGCAACAACTTATGTGGCATACACATCATCGAATTATGTCTAACAAATCCCCTCTTTCTCTTTGCTTGTGCCAGATGTCAATACAATTCTTCTATTCCCAATTTCTTTCTCTCTAACTGCACTTTCGATTTCTTTATCTTTTTTTTTTTCTCTCAATCAGAAATATTAAATAAAAATTATGTTATTGATTTTTTTAAAAAAAAATTATTGACTTTTTTGCTAATTTCAATTGTAATTAATAAATCTTAATATATAATTTATAAACCCTAATTGAAAATTACTAGACCCTAACCTTGGATAACTAAACCCTAATGGAAAAATATAATTCTCCACCAAGCAATCATCGAGAGGGGAATAACTGGCATTCTGCGAATGATGGAGAGGCAAAAGAAATAATCAAAAAAGAAACAAAAAAAGTATAGATAATGAGAAAATAGAAAGAAAGAGAATAAGCAACATAACAGCAAGAAAAAAAAAAGACAAAAAAAGGACTTAAACAAATTAGCTAACAAATCCGACGTGTCTTAGTCGCTCAAGATAGGCGCTTATATTCATCGCCTAGCATATCAAAATTCTATATATAGAGAAATGATATGCTACTCACCTCCCGGTGGGCACCTTCGTGGGCATCCTCGTCGTTTTATCACGTTTGCATTGCTTTTTTTAATTTTTATTTTTATTCTATATTCTAGTATCTTAGAAATTCATTTATAAATCATAAAATCTAAAAAATACATAAAAATCAAATTTCGATTTATTTTATTACTCATTTTTTAAAGTTAAAAATAAAAAATAACAAATTGAACATTGATTTTTTAGATTTTATGATTTCTAAATTAATTTCTAAGATACTAGAATATATAATAAAAATAAAAATTAAAAAAAAGCAATGCAAACGTGATAAAACGACGAGGTGCCCACGAAGTGCCCACCGGGAGGTGAGTAGTATATCATTTCTCTCTCTCTCTCTCTCTCTCTATATATATATATATATATATGGGATGGATCTTATGGATGCTACCTTCAAACTTGAGAATTAGGAACCAATTTTGTCCCTTCATCCATTTAAAATGTGTGGTTCAGATCTATTTCTACTATTTCAATTAATGTCATTTTATTAATTATTTTAGTGCTTATGGGGGCATTTTTGGAACCATAAATTTGATAACCACTTAAAACCCACAGCCCCGTGATTCTCTCCACAATACTCCATTCATAAAAGTGTTTCTGTATTAAACTTCAACCATATCTAATCTTCTCAAATCGCCATTAACAACCTAAGGGCTACGGTCAATCGCAAAAAACATCCAAGAAGATTGTGTATTTTATAATCTTAATTAGACCCATAAGAAGACATGCTTTCTTACAAGTTTTCGGTAATAATTATGCATTGTTTGGACGATTTCGAGAGGACTCATTCAAGCAGATAGCAATGGCATCTTCTTTATAATTATGTTTTTTTTTTTTTTACAATCATGATTAATTATATTTGAAATTATGCTTTTTAAAATTTAGTGATTCATAAAAAACATAATTTCATATCTAAACATGCGGTAATTGTAAAAAAGCATTATTTTATATATAAAAAGCATGAAATAATTATAGTTCAAGCATACAAAAAAAAAAACAGATGAACAATTTTTAGATTTATTGATATAAAGCATAATTTTATATTTAAATAAGCGTGATTGTAAAAAAGTATAATTTTTATATATAAAAAAAGCATGGAAGTATTATAGTATAAGCATACAAGAAAAAAAAAATCAAATTAAGCATCACTAACATTTGTAGAAAGCATAATTTTATATCTAAATAAACATGATTGTAAAAACATATAATTTTATATATAAAAAAGCATGATAATATTATAGTTTAAGCATACAAGAAAAACAAATTAAGCATTTTAACATTTGTAAAAAAACATAATTTTATGACTTTCTAAATAAGCACTTCAAATTAATAGATTCAAGAATATTTAGATAATACAATACATCTTGAGAACGAAGGATGAAACACAACCACCAATTCCTTCAGCTTATTAGGTTGTTGTGGCTTTGCTTATCAATCTCAATACAGTACATATGCCAATCCGAAAGAGAAATAGAAGAATTCAATTCATAAACATAGGAAGATGAACACTAAGAATTTACAAATTGATAAATAAAAAAATAAATTGTTGTGTTCGAATGATTGATTTTTTAATTTCTCAATATGAAAGAATACTATAGATCGAATCCTAGATCTTCAAGTTTGGAGAATACCATGCTTATTCATGCTTTTTTAGTGTCTATTTCATGCTTTTATAGTCTTGATTTCATGTTTTTTTACTGTTAATTATTAGTATTGTTGGGTGTTATTAGTGGTTTTTTCGAAAACTAGACCCTAGCCCTGGGATAAACCCTTAGGGGGTTTATTATTAATGGTGTTTTCAGAAACTAGACCCTAGCTCTAGAATAAACCCTTAGGGGTTTATTATCTGATGTCTGAATTTTGGTCGTTTTGGGTGTTATTAGTGGTTTTCCGGAAACTAGACCCTTCCCCTGGAATAAACCCTTAGGATTTAGGGTCACCCTACCCCTAGAATAAACCCTTAGGGTTTAGGGACCCTAAACCCTAAGGGTTTATTCCAGGGGTAGGGTCTAGTTTCAGGAAAACCACTAATAACACCTGAAACCACCAAAAGCAAGACACTAAATAATAAACCCCCTAACGGTTTATTCCAAAGCTAGGATCTAGTTTTCAAAAAAACCACTAATAACACTCAAAATCACCAAAAGTCGGACACTAGATAATAGACCCCCTAAGGGAAAAACAAATTAAGCATTTTAATATTAGTAAAAAACATAATTTCATATCTAAATAAGCATGATTATAAAAAGCATAATTTCATATTTAAATAATCATGATTAATAAGAAAGCATAATTTTATATATAAGAAAGCATGAAAATATTATAGAAAGCATAATTTGTATATAATTTTATATAAATGAGCTTATATTTCCGATAAAAAAAAATGAACTTATATTGTAAATTTGTAATGTGTATTTCTTTAATTCTTTTCTTAAATATACTATGGCTGAGTGCTTGAGCACTCAGTGGTAGTCCATCTTAAAAATAAACATTTATTTTCAAAGCATATTTGGCTAAGAATAATATTCATCATAGTATTCATAATTAATAGTGGAGACCGACCTATATGATCACATAACTAAGCATATCATATTTCATATTCAAAATTCACCATACTGGTCAAGTCCAAATCCATAATGAGCTATTGAATATACATGAAATCATTTTAAAAAATAAGGACGGAAATATATAAATCATCTTGACATAAGTAGGTAAAACCACCTCGAAGGTAAGTTGACAAATTCCACGTGCAATGGGAATCCTAAGCATGCGATTCTTGTACTAGGCCTATAGAAATAAACCTATATAAGTATCGTAGAATTGGCCTAGGATTCATACTAAATCAATATAGATTGTAGAAATTTTATTCTAAAATTTGGGCTAAATCGGACATTATTTAAGTGTCAAACGACTTAAGTTAGAAAAAAGCTACTGTGCTTAAGCCCAATTCAATTTTTGACTTCCAAACTTAAAATTAAGCCAAAACTGTTTGTTAAAAATAGAAATTGAACACGCCAACGCATTCACAATTATTTTTCGAATAAAAATGGGTTAGCTTGATTTTTCAGGGGAACCTACAATTTTGAAAATCACAAGCTGGCCATATGATTATATGCATAAGATAGTATATGTGTATAGAGGAATGCTCCCATACCCTACTTAATACGTCTACGGATGATGTAACGGTAAAATATTTAAGGAAAATCATAATTAATATACCTTATAAAAATAAATCCTACTAAAAAAAACTAAATCCTACCTAAAAAACTAAACTCCAAGTGGAAATATTATTAATATAGCATTGTCACGTCAGCCGTAAGCATATTAAGTGTATCTATGGTGGTAGAGGAGCATATCTGTGCATATTAGAAACAAATAATGGGATGAGAAACTTCTTAGATCCTTCCAAAGCGCGGAATTAGGCCATACGTCCCTAGTACGAAAAATCATTTGAATGTAAATGAAGCTACCATGGAAAAATCTGTCCCAACCCCTTTAGAACAAAGGACAAAGGTCACACCCTTGCGGCCTTGCGCCATTCAATTTTATATTTTTCCGCCTGCTTTTATTTTCACGCCGCGTGCAGAACGCGTAATGACCATTCAAGTATATATATCTCCTTTATTATATATTGACATATTATTATATGTTCAAAAATACATAGTGATTATACATCTTAAATTAAAGATCCCAACAAGCCGTTTAGTTAGATATAAAATTGTAGAAATGAAGAATAAACAAAACAAGACTAAATTAAATTTTAAAATTTATATTATAGTGGCGTGCGTAGTGGTAGTTAATGTGGTGAATTATTAAGATATAGTAATAAATCTTAATTTTTCAAATTTAGAAAAAATAATATTTAGAATAAGACGGCAAAATAATAAAATAAATGTTCGCATATTTTGTGAGCCAGCGAATAATAAATCAATAAATGTATGACTTAGTATGTCAAAGAAATGTCACAAAAGAAATAGTTAGGTGCCACGTGGCAGAAATACAAGGAGTGTAAAGGAGAAACAGCGTAGCGCACTTTTCGTACTTAACTACCAAGAGAAATACAAAGTGAATGGGAGGCGAGTGGGTGGGTCCGCTCAAATCCATTACTAGAAAACATTTTTGCAAAGATTTAACCTCCGCGCGCGTGAAATTTACCTCACCAATAAATTCGGATCATCATTCTCTCTCTCTCTCTCTCTCTAGCCTTATTGACGAGAAAATGCTTAGGAAACTTCGCGCCTGTTGCTTGTCTAGCTTCATTCATATTTATGAAAATTAATGAGCAAGTTCCTCTCTTTTGCATCATGTCTATATTAAGTTGAAACGCAGAGACTCGTTCAACAGAAAATCGGGAAGAAGAAGAAGAAGAATAAGAATTGAAGAAAGAAAAAGAATATAGAAAAGGCGCAACATGGAGAGTTTACTGAGTGAGAAATGGGAGCTGCAGCCGAAGCATTCATCGACGGAGGTGTTGCAGCGGTGGCGGGATCTATGTGGGGTCGTCAAAAATCCCAAGCGCCGATTCCGATTTACCGCCAATATCTCCAAACGTCACGAGGCCGCTGAGATGCGCAAATCCAATCAGGTTTCCTTTTTTTTTTTTATTTTTTTTAAACGTTTTTTCACGTAAAAGCTAAACCCAGAGGATTAAAACGAATGCAGAATGTGTGTGTGTGTGTGTTTTTTTTTTTTTCCTTCTTCTCTTTCTGATTTAACCAATAATGCATGAAAAGAGGAATATCAATATAAAAAAGCTCAAGAAATCAATGTTCGTATACATGGGGGCGTATTTGCAAATGGACTTTATTGTACCCATCATTTTCAATAGTGTTAAGTGTAGAGTAGAACAAAACTTGCATCAAGGACCATTAATCGAGATCGAATATTGTTATCTCTTTAAACGATATCACATATATTCATTTCTCTTTGAAATATTTCTCTGTTTCCCTCTGCTTCCCCTGTATATATAAGCCTCCAAAAACCATATCATCTCCAAATATTCTCTTATTAAAGATGAACAAAAAAGGAAGATGCAGTTTTTATTGGGTTCTCTTGGCCTTTCATTTAAGGCATTTTCAAAAATATCGAGGTGGGTACCGGTTCTAAGAGGAATGCTTCAATGCCCATAGATGATTTAACAATGGTACATACAAATTCTACCAAAAAAATCAAACTCTAACCGGAAAATAAAATTGTCAACGTGGTAGTGACATTAATTGTCCGGGACGTTGCAGTTAATGCTACAATTGTATGTGATGATCTCAGGAGAAATTGAGGATCGCGATACTTGTCTCAAAAGCTGCATTCGAATTCATAAAAGGTTACATAAATTCTTCTTCCACCATAGCATTCTCCTTTTCAAGCCCCAAAACTGATTCCCTTCGCTTCGCTGCAGGCGCCAAGTCAAGCGACTACACCGTACCTAAAGAAGTGGAAGCTGCAGGTTTCAAGATTTGTGCGGAAGAGTTAGGATCCATCGTAGAAGGCCATGATCTAAAAAAGCTCAAGCTCCACGGAGGAGTAGCCGGCCTCGAAGAAAAGCTCGCCACAGACCGATCCAACGGCCTTTCAACCGCCGACGCCGACGCCCTCAACCGAAGGCAACAGGTGTACGGCATCAACAAGTTCCAAGAAAGCGAGCCTCGGAGCTTCTGGGTGTTTGTTTGGGAAGCCCTTCACGACATGACTCTCATGATCCTCGGAGTCTGCGCGTTGGTGTCACTCGTCGTCGGAATCGCAACCGAAGGATGGCCTAAAGGCGCCCACGACGGTTTGGGGATCGTCGCAAGCATACTGCTGGTCGTGTTCGTCACTGCAACAAGCGACTACCGTCAGTCGTTGCAGTTTCGTGACTTGGATAAAGAGAAGAAGAAGATCTCTATCCAAGTCACGAGGAACGGCTACCGGCAGAAGATGTCCATCTACGAGCTTCTGCCAGGAGACATTGTTCATCTTGGTATAGGCGATCAAGTCCCCAGTGATGGGATTTTCCTCTCCGGTTTCTCTGTTTTGATCGATGAGTCGAGCTTGACCGGAGAGAGTGAGCCGGTTGTGGTGAATGCTGAGAATCCATTCTTGCTTTCGGGAACAAAAGTTCAAGATGGGACTTGTAAAATGTTGGTTACTACCGTTGGGATGAGAACTCAATGGGGGAAGCTAATGGCGACTCTGAGTGATGGCGGAGACGACGAAACTCCGCTTCAAGTGAAGCTTAATGGAGTTGCAACCATCATAGGGAAGATAGGGCTTGGTTTCGCCGTAGTGACTTTCGCTGTGCTAGTTCAGAAGCTGGTTGGTCGGAAATGGCTGGACGGAACTAGCTTAGTCTGGTCCGGAGATGATGCTTTGGAGCTGCTCGAATACTTCGCCATCGCGGTCACCATTGTTGTGGTTGCAGTTCCTGAAGGACTGCCTCTGGCAGTGACGTTGAGCCTCGCCTTCGCGATGAAGAAGATGATGAACGATAAGGCTCTCGTTCGACATCTAGCCGCGTGTGAGACTATGGGATCCGCCACCACCATCTGCAGTGATAAGACAGGAACCCTCACTACTAATCACATGACTGTGGTGAAATCTTGCATATGCATGAATGTGAAGGAGTTGAATAAGCCAGAGCATGCTTCTGCTTTATGTGCCGAGCTTCCACAGTCTGTGGTTAAGACTCTTCTTCAGTCCATCTTCAACAACACCGGTGGAGAAGTTGTTGTGAACAAGGAAGGAAAGCGCGAGATTTTGGGGACTCCGACTGAGACTGCTATTCTTGAGTTCGGACTCTCACTTGGTGGGGATTTTCAAGGGGAGAGGCAAGCGTCGAAGCTAGTGAAAGTCGAGCCATTCAACTCGACAAAGAAGAGAATGGGAGTGGTGTTGGAGCTTCAAGGAGGCGGCCTTCGAGCTCACACGAAAGGCGCCTCTGAAATAGTACTGGCTGCTTGCAGCTCAGTGTTGAATTCTAAAGGGGAAGTGGTTGATCTCGATGATGCGACTTTCAATCGTTTGAAGGAGACTATTGAGAAATTCGCAGACGAGGCTCTTCGAACTCTATGCCTTGCTTATGTAGAGCTCGAGCAAGGATTCTCTCCAGAGGATGCGATTCCATCATCTGGTTATACTCTGATAGGCATTGTGGGGATTAAGGATCCGGTTCGACCGGGGGTGAGGGAATCGGTTGCCCTGTGCCGTTCAGCTGGGGTCATGGTACGAATGGTAACCGGAGATAACATCAACACTGCAAAGGCTATTGCAAGAGAATGTGGGATCCTTACTGATGATGGTATAGCCATTGAGGTCCTGTCTTTCGTGAGAAGAGTATGGAGGAGTTGCTCCACATCATTCCCAAGATTCAGGTATTTATATTTATTTTTGTGTACAGAAAGAAGGGGTGATTAAGGAGACTCAAGTTTGTGTTATAATCTCAGGTGATGGCTCGTTCTTCGCCTCTAGATAAGCATACATTGGTTAAGCACTTGAGAACTACGTTTAATGAAGTCGTTGCTGTAACTGGTGATGGAACGAATGATGCTCCCGCACTTCATGAAGCAGATATTGGACTAGCTATGGGCATTGCTGGAACAGAGGTGATTTTTTTTTTTTTCCTTGCATGTTATATGAACTCTATCAATATATATATATTTTTTTCCTTGCATGTTATATGAACTCTATCAATATTTATTTTCATCTGAGAAGATTCAGATTAAAATATTGTGATTGATTGATTGAATGTAGGTGGCTAAAGAGAGCGCTGATGTTATAATCTTGGATGACAATTTCTCAACTATTGTGACAGTAGCCAAGTGGGGTCGTTCAGTATATGTAAACATCCAAAAGTTTGTGCAGTTTCAGCTCACTGTTAATATTGTTGCTCTCATTGTCAACTTCACGTCGGCTTGTTTAACCGGTACCAATTCATATCTATACTGCCTCCTCCGCCCATGATCTTTGGAACTTTTTCTAGCTGATCAGTTTTAAAGTGGACTTTTAGAGTTAAAAGTCCACTTTAAAACTCTGGCGTCCAAAGATCATGGACGGATAGAGTAATACAAGTCTTTCTCTTTTCTTTTTTTTTGTCTTTTTTTTAAAAAAAACTGAAAGAATGGGTTGTTGGGTTGCAGGAAGTGCGCCGTTGACTGCTGTTCAGCTTTTATGGGTAAACATGATAATGGATACGCTGGGGGCACTTGCACTAGCTACAGAGCCTCCAAATGAGGCACTAATGAAGAAAGCTCCAGTTGGGAGAAGTGGGAATTTCATAAGTAATGTGATGTGGAGGAACATCTTAGGACAATCTCTCTACCAGTTTGTGGTGATATGGTTCCTTCAGGCTTATGGGAAGACATACTTTGAGATCCAAAACGAACTCAACTCCGACCTAATCCTCAACACCATCATCTTCAACACCTTCGTCTTTTGCCAGGTAAATTTTCTTCGTCTCAATACCAACTAACAAGTTTTGTTGGTTATGGAATTTTTTGTTTTAACAATAATAGTGTGATTAATTGTTGTGCAGCTGTTCAATGAGGTGAACTCGAGAGAGATGGAGAAGATAAACGTGCTTCAAGGGATACTGAAAAACCACGTGTTCGCGTCTGTGGTCGGCTCTACGCTCGTCTTCCAGATTATAATTGTAGAGTTTCTGGGAACATTTGCAAACACAACTCCTCTCACAATGGCACAATGGAATTCATGCATTCTCATTGGCTTCTTAAGCATGCCCATTGCTGTCATCTTGAAAACATGCATCCCTATCAGAAATTAACCCTCCAACATTTTTCTTCTCGCCAACATTTTCTTCTCTTCTTTATGAAACATACATGGAAGGAAGAATCATCAACATTTTCTGGCTTCAGAGTTGAAAAGAGTTGGAGCTTCTCAAGACTTTTCATGGATTACATGAATTGGAAAAATGTAATCTTTCTGCAGTTAGATGAGAGATTTTAGTTTTCTTCATTAGCCTCTTGACATATGTAATAATTTTATTGACAGTTTAGGAATCATATTTTTTCTTTTGTATAGCTCATTTATCTAAAGTTATAATTGCTATTTCAAAAGTGTGTGAAGGTTATTTGTATTTTCACTGCACTGATCTTTATTAGTTTATGTTTTAAAAACATTTATTTGATAAAATATTTTTAACATTTGGCAATCATCAGCTATAAATGCAAAACAAAAATACAATAGAAAATTTGAATTGCTATTTTGAAGGTTAATATTTCTATTTATCATAAAATATGACCTAAGTCAATATAGTGGCTCATCAACTAGCTAGAATTAGCAAAGAGTTTAGTAAATTATTACTCCACATGTTTGGGATGAATAATTAACTTCCTTCTTCAATTATCATGTCCATGCTCGTAATATAGCTTCCTTTAAATTACGAAGCCAACCATTTGAAATTCGCCATCGTTAAATAACGATTGCTTCACTTACACATACCACGAGTTAACATTCTACATTTTTATTCTCTCACTAGCAGCGATTACGTGCATTGCACGTATAATATCTCATTTAGCTAATTATTTTTATAGAAAAAAATAATATATATTTTGAATGCTAACAAAATCTCTAATAATGCTTTTTATAAATTCTATAATGCCAACAAAATATGGTACATAGTTACTTGACCAAAATTATTTATTGTTTCACTTTTAGTGTTGTGTAGATTAACACAACTTGTGCACAATTTTCTTCAATCAAACCAACCGTTGAACTTAACATCAAAACCTAGAAATTGACAATTAAGCTATAATCGGGTTAGGTAGGTATTATCTAGCGCTTAGGCCAGTTTTTAGAACATTATTTATAATTTTTTCTTTCATACATCTAATTTGACAAAAATCTATTTGGAAAGTCACTCCTTTTTTTTTTTCAATTTATTATAAACTACATGAGATCATTTTTATAATACGGAGGGTGTAATTAAACATATAATATTATTTTCATATATTTAATAAATTAATTCCCTTATATCATTACTAATGCTATATTATAAATAAACACATTAATGTATTCATGTTAAATTAAATTTCAAATGACATATCAATAATGCTACATTATTAAAGGAGATAGATAATTCCATTTAGTTTTAAAAAATGAGAAAGCATTTTACAATGATTATGTCCAGCTTAGTTATACCTCAACTTAAAAATCAAATGGATACTTATATATATAAATTTAATAGAATCCATTTATTATTGAAAATTGAGAACTTATAGAGCAAAAGAAAATCATATATAAAGCATTTTTTTATTATAGTTAATTAATTTATTTATATGTCAATCTTTTTGAATTTAATATTTCTTGTCGTAGTTGATAAGGTATAGGATATACTACCTCCATCCCTTTTATTAGTTCACATTCATTTTTTGACTTTTTCTGCACGCGTTTCCACCGAAACCTAGTACATGTTTTAAAATATAATTTTGAAGTATTTTTTCTTTAACTTTAAAATTATATTTTAAAACTCGAACTAAGTTTCGATGAAAACTCGTGCCAGAAAAGTCAAAAAAGTGAATGTGGACTAATAAAAGAGATGGAGGTAATATATTGTATTTTGTGCATATTCACTTGTATACAATTTTATCCGTGTTCTAATTATTTATTCTAATGGTGATTTTAATATTCTAATGATTAATTGTATTGATAATATTAAGGGTATAATAATAGGCAAAATAAATTTTATAAACAAGACACTTTTTATAATATATATAGTATAGATAGATAGATTTGATCACTTTGGCATAGGTATAATGGCCAAGCAATAGCTAACATACCAAAATACTTGGCTAGTATTCTACTAACACTAATAACAGTAACTGAGGTAAAGGGCAGAAGAATCACCGTGCCGTTTATAATGGCACGTAGGGAGCACAGAATGATTTGCTCTTCAAAGGTCGACTCGAGACCTCAACCGAGCCCATCAGCTTTGCCACTGAAACCTCCTGTACTTTGAGAGAACAAATCTTAGACTCTGTTTCATCTGATTATATCTGTGCAAACAATACTTCATTCCACGTATCAGGAACTCCAGGTAAGCACCAGTGCAAGCAATCCTGCACTGCCGGCGTGGCTTTGATGCTGTAGCGTGATATATGGCCCTCGTCTCTTAACTCGGACAAAGCTGTAATATCTAGAAGCTTAACACTCGAACCCCTCACTGCATGTGCAGCGATAGGATCACTAGAATCGTCTTTCAGAACTTCTTTGCCACCAGAAAGTGGCGTCGTATTGTCGCACGTACCTCCAGTGTTCCAATCCCCATTGAAAAAATGCCTGGGCGATAGAGAACGAAGGAATGCCTTCAAACCCGGATGCGATGGAAGCTGTGCATCAACCCATTTGACAATACTGTGAATGGTTAAATTTTTAGCACCCGCAATATCGGCAATCTTTCGATTAGTGTTGGGAACACCACCAACGTACATGACCCATCTGTTTGCATTGAGCTTTCCCCTATTCCAGTGATGTCCAGTATTCAGAACAAGAACATCAAATTTGTGAAGAAAGTTCCGCAGAAATGCAGGGGGTCGATCCAGATGCATGGCAAAATTAGTGTTCGGGTTAGACACGTCAATAGGTTCCAAATCACAAAGACTCGCTGACCAATAGTAAAGGATGGTTGTGTTGGTAATAGGGAAACGATAGGCCCATCCATCGGGCCGCACGGCACCACGAGCCTTAACAAGACCATACTCACGCCCTACGTCGAGCACATCAGCTCTTTCTTCTCCACCAGTTACCATGCACATGATAGATTGAAATTGTTGTCGCCCTAGCGAATCCCCAATGAAAGCTAAAGTTTTGTCCTGCATTCTGCAAGCAAGAGACGTATGTTAGTATTCACTTGATGCCATGACATTAAGGCGAAAAAGCGAAAATGGTTTCTATGCACAATGAAAACTGCAAATATCGGCTTGAGGCTGAAAGCCCATGTCAATATTTTAGAGCCCCAATGTGAAGTAGCCAGCGTTTCTCGCTTGCCACAGCTGAAGAGACACAAAAAGAGCTGCATTGATGATATATACCAATTCAAAAAAATTCAGATTTTGTCGTGTCCCCAATATTGTGAATGATTAATGAGTAAGAGATTAAGGAGCCACAAGAGGCAATATCTAACAATCAGACTTCAGCTGCTTTTTCAGCAAACAAATAAAGGCTTTCGTTCAGGAACTCATAGTTACCTCTGCAGGAACTTGGGTCCCGTGAAATCTTCCATTTTGCAATCTCGGGGTTGCCAGCGTAGCTTTTCATATTCAAAATCCATGCGTTGTGTTAGGCGACAAGCCCACATAGATGATAACCATTGCTTACAACCAAATCCAGAATACAAGGGACGATTATCATCAACGACCCATTTACCTTTAGCATAATTGCAGCCTAAAATATTTAAGAAGGGTCAGACAACATGGAAAATGTGCCTATGTCATGACATGAGTAACCCATCCAGCATATGAAAACTGGATGATTATGCGTGAAGGGCACAATGGATACATTGAACTAGGAACCCAGAGGCAATTTAAGAAATTTTATCGAGTTTAAATCCTCTAGGAATGCTGGAACATGACCTGAAACTATTTTGTTCCAAAGAATATTCACTTTTATACATGACTATACTATCGAAACAAATGGTTGGTCTGTCTGCTACAGCACCCTTTTTTCGATTAGTTATGAAATGCAGAATATGCAAGCTTGAGGAGATATATTTTCTATGATTTTACCATCCTTTCCAATAGTAGCTGATAAGTTTACTATTTGCTCTTCTTTGACAGATGATCCAACAGAAAGAGAGCTCTCTGGCACACTCTCTGATTCTTTTGATTTATTTTTTACTCCTGACAGTTCCTCAGATCCGGTTCCTTCCGGAACACTAGGATGACTCTCTGCAGATAAAATTTGTTAAGAACTAAAGTTCAAAGAATCATATACCAAATCACAGATTGCAGGAAATTAAATAATGAGGTAATATGTGCTATTTGGATGTTACCCTTTTTGTTGTCAACAGCTGATAAGTTTCCATTTTCCTCTCTTTTGACAGATAACTCTGAATCTGATGAGTTCTTTGGAAAATTCTCTACTAGTGAGGATTTATTTTTTCCTTCAGATATTTCATTTGATTCCCATCTTTTCATTATACTGCTAGGACTCTCTGCATATTGGGAAAAATATATTGGAGACTGGAGAGCAGAGAGACAGTATCTTAAACAGCATTATTGAGAAAAATAATACTTTAGAACATATTAGAATCCACAAGATCATAGGAAAAGCAACTTAACATTCAACAAACACAATACAAACAGAAGCAAGTATCGGTAAGACAAATTTGTGAATAAAAAGAGTACATATTTACTCATACTAAAGAAAGAGTGCTTTAGCAGAAAGAAAATGTGTTAATTTCATTTACTTTGTAACTAATAGAGGAGAGATATCAAAGCTATGAGAAAGAAACACACTTGACCCTAACAAGATGCAATTTATGCTGGATCGCTGCAAGTATAAAAAACATAACCACGCAGATTTTGAAAGAAGGGAAATACAGTCTCCTTTCTAGTTGTCCATGTAATCATCATTGTAACAAACAAAACCAGATGACAGATTATGACACACCTTCCTTATCGGTATTTTTCTTATTATCAACATCTTCTCTCCCGTCTGCAAGTTCTATCTCAGAAGAAGAAGCAGATTGTTCTTGTTCTGTCCTTATCGGTGATGAAAAATTGTTACCCTTGAAAATTTCTCCTTGACTCACTTCAGCTGTACTGAGCACAGGAACTTCAGAAAAAAAAATATAAAGATAATTCCAGCACGGATATTCAAAAAGAATCATCAATACTATGAACGTTTTTAAGATCGTTCTGATTTCTAAAATCATACCGCAAATGTATATAACCACAATGAGCATCATAGCAATTTACAAAACAAAAACGCAAAAAGCAAAGCGTAATCTCACTGCTATAAAGTAGATTGAAAACAGAGAGAAAAGCAAATAGTTGCCAATTTCCCTGAATCAACTGGGAAATCAAGTTATTCAAATACAGAATCAGATCAACTGGAACACATAAATAAAGCCAAACTGAAAAGTACATATTAAAAAGTTGACATTCACATACTTATAACATACTTTCATACTTTATAATGAATCATATAATAGCAGAAAAAAAGAAGATATCCTATCCATCATTATAATCTTATCCGCATTATAATCTAATGCATCATTCATAAAGGCATACCCAGATCCAATTGCAGGACACGACTTGGAGATTGGATGAAAGCTGTGAGAAACGAGGTCTTAGTCCATGCCAATACAAGCACGGTAGTGCAGACTAGCCCGATGAGGATGAGGGAGACCTGTGAGATCTTTAGTCCTTGAATGCCTCCTTTCATCCTTAATAGCTCTAAACAAACAGATCCAGACTCATCCGATCATCGAGATCACATCTATCCGAATAACATCAGTAAACCATAAAATTATCACAAGTGAGAAGTTTCACCAACATCAACTCTGAAGTCTGAATTTCAGGGTTTCGATAGAATAACATGATAATAAGCAAGATAGGTACTTTTTGAAATGCATCGACAGTGATAGAATTAATTTTCAGCAAGAATTGTATGTAGCAAACAGAAAGACTCATGGTTAATGAATGATGTTGAAAATTCATGCTATGCTGGAGTGCTACTACTCAAAACCGATGAATGATCATCCTTCTTGCATTACTGCGTGCTTATTGGTATTGAATGACATACAATTGAGAGTTCAGTTACTTTAACTCACCTCAATTTGAGTTCACCGTCATTATTATTATAATCATTTTTCCTCAAATTATCAATTGAACTCGAACTGATTGATATTCAATCTCGAATAATTGAAATATGAATCGCAGAAAAGGTTCAAATCATGATTCAGATTCACTTCAGTAGTTGGGCCAAATGTCAGCTAAACCATTTCACATCACAAACAAAATACAGCAAATAACTTACCACAGTTCATCGCACACTGCGAAAATCTTTAGGTGCACAGCAATATACGGCCAGAGATGAACGGGCTTGGATCGCTAAGGAAAGCATTAACCCAGAAACAAGAGACCGTGGATCTCTCAGCAATCATACGAAATGCACCCAGATTTCGTGATAATTAGGTATATGTTTTATTTTTGATTTTTACCTTTAGCAGAATTAATTAATGACTGCAATTTCTTTGATGGTTGGACAGAATAAATATTTGAGTGGAGACCCTTCTTTTTTCTTTTCTTTTTTCAAATAACATTTCATAGAACAGACAATAAAGGAGAAGAAAGGGAGGAGACTGGAGGAAGAACACGTTTTCTTTTCTTTTTCATTTTAAAAAAAATACAATTAAGATGAATTTTAAGTCGGTACACGCTCGATTTCTATATATTTTAAAATATTACTGTATTTGTTTTGTAAGAAAATAGAAAAGAAAAGTAATCCCTCCGTCCCCTTCTACTTGAGTCAATTTTATTTTGGGTCATCCCACTCTATTTGAGCAATTTCCTAAAATAGAAATAATTAGGTTCAATTACTAGTGTAATTAAGGGACTTTTAATGCCATAATTAAGAATTTTTATTTCATTACAGTGTTTTTAAGTTTGGAAATATGAATTTATTTCAATTTTCTATTTTTCAAAATTTAATAATTATAATTGATAAAGTATTATTATTATTTTAATATTTGTGACCACTCTACCGGTCTCAAGTAGAAGGGGACGGAGGAAGTAACTAACGATAAAAAGATTAGAATTTTTTTGAGTATAAATATCAATATTTTTGCCAGATGTCTTAAGGTAGGAGGGGATGCACGCACGAGAGGGTGGTTCACTATCCACATGCGTTTGTGTGCGTTGTAGATGAGTGAGTTTTGGGAAGGAGGGGAGGATTTAATTTTGTTTTTAATTTATTTCACTGAAAATCATTAAGTTTTTTTTTTTTTTTTGTGAACGTGAAAATCATTAAGGTTGGTAATGTATTCTAGCCTCAAAAGTAGATAATTAGTGACTACTTTTTTTACTTCACCAATTTCCTCCAATTTTAAACTCACAATTACATGCATTTCATGTAAGTGTTTTTTTGTTGGAATATTAAAATAAAATTGTTATTATAGTTTTTTTTATAAAAAAAAATATAATTCTACGTTAAAATAGTAATAATAATAATCTCGGTTGCCATGCACGTTAGAGAGTAGTTGCCGGAAAATTGAGGTTAGCAATTAATTGTGGAAATTCTAATAGTTTAGTCATTTAATTGTTATTTTGCTTAGATTAATTGTGAATAAATGAATCGTGTAGGCCGCCATTTATGTGCAAATTGCCCTGTTGATAAAAGAATAAGAGTGAAATTGGATTTTGGGCGTAAGGTTCAAAATGAAAATTCGGGAAATGATCTGGGTAGTCAAATACTCAATTGCCATATTATTACCCCATATTATTACCAATTGTGCACCAAAAACTATAAGCAACTTCCCTTTCAATTGGGCAATTGACGTAAGTAAAATTCAAAATTCAAACTCTGCTGCTAAAGATCATCAGTATCTAACTATCTATTCTACTTTGATAGTACTCATATCTAACTGCTTATTTCTTGCCTTGGTAATATTCATTATTATGGCAATACAATTTTACATGCTATCATCATCGGAGCTTCTATGATTCTGCATATTGTATCTGCTAAGTACCGGCACCGGTACTTCTGCCCATATTCTGAATGAACTTCCCGAACCTATTGTACTTCTGTCGTGCGTTCTCCCAACTTCTTTGCACACATTGTCTAATATGGACAGAAAATCTCGTACCACCATGAAAATTCTTAAAGGATGAGCCTCTCTCTTTGCATCATCTCCATGGAAATACTGCGTCACCTCTTTCACCAACGCCAAAGCTTTTCTTTCTTCAGCCTTCACCCTCAAAATCTCATCAACAGCTTCTTCAACAAACACATTCATCGACTCAACAAATTTGGTGTTGATGATCTCACATTGTGCAACATGCCTTACTGTCTCAAGTCCGAGCTCGAGCTTGGATACATAGCTGCTCAAGACATCAGAGTCCATCCCTGCAGCCCTTTTAACATTCCCAAGCTCTTTGCTTAGCCCCGCTACAACTTGCAATCCTTCCCTTTTGAAATCTTCTTCCCTAAATTTTAGATTTCTTGAATTGGTGTCTTCTTCTTCTTCTGATCGGATAACCTCTTGGACTACGAAGTGAAGTAAAGTCGTCTTACCATCTTTTCCTTTTATGTCACCTAGTTTGAGCAAAGTATCCAATTTAAAAGCTTTTGCATCACCCCTGTTAGTCCCATCATTCATGTGATTTCCTGTCCTTAGAACGGCTTCGAGTAGTTTGAGAAATAGGCGACTGTTCTTTAGTTCTTCACTGGCTTCCTGCGTTGCATAGATCAAAGGCTGTCTATAAGGAAATTTGTGTAGTTGACAAGAAAAGTTATGCATGTAATTCATGTTGTTATAAGTACCTCTAGGGTTTGAAAAGACTTTCTCAAGTACTTTACTTCTGTATTGAAGTTTGCTTTGTAGAGCAGAGCCTCTACTCTTTTAAAGGCTAATGGGATTTCGAGTATTGTCTTGAGGAACCGCTCTGCACTGCCTAATTTGGAGATCTCGTCGTTGTACTCTCTAAGCTTAATCTCTTCCTCTTTGCTTGGTGCCATCTTCACTAGCGTCTCGAAAAGCTCTGAACCTAGCCCTTCTTGATTTCCTGCGCCATACAGATTAATAACTTGTGAAATTGATACAACACAATCTACTACTAATAAAAGGAAACGTGTCAAAAAATGTGGGACGCCCAAAAAATGAATACACGTCAAGAAAAACAGGCACGGAGGGAGTACTAATAATTACAGAAACTGGAATAGAGATACATACCATCAAGAAGTGCTTCAGAGACTTCCTCTCTTGTAACATTCAAGGCACGAAGAAGAATAGCAATATTTTGAGACTTCTTTGAATCTAGTATTCGATTCTTCTGTTCAAAAGAAGGAAAGACAAACTTCCTTGGTGCTTCTCTAGGTACAGGAGTCACAGAACTACATCCAAATAATGACTCCATGGCGCCCTCGTTCAACCTGTAGTCACATTTTTATTATTTTATACTCACATATATTCAAGAAACGTTTGGTTTGGTTTGGTTTACATACCGGAATGAAGCTGACTTTAAATGGTCCCAAACAGTGGCTCTGTCTGCAGTGGCTCGTACTTTGTCCCAATGCAATGGCTTCATTTTGGGTCTTGATCCTTCCTTGTTCTTCTCAGCACCTTCGTTAACTTCTTCGTCCACAGCTCTTGTCTTCTCAGATGATGGACTTGCTTTTGGGCTAGGACTTTTAGACTTTGACCTTCTTGTTTGCTTGAAAGTTGGTGAAGAAGTATGTTTCTTTGCAGCACCATATTTTTTTGTCATTGATGTTGGCGGTGGAGGCGGAGGTGGAGGTGGAGGTGGTGGTGGTGGAATCGGGACTTCAGTCGCCTTGTGCTCATAATCGATCATTGATCGGCTCTGTCGGACGCCTGGCGATGGAGGTGAAGCTGAAAATTTGTTTCTGTTAAGAGAGATTAATGGCAGTGGTTTACATGACTGCAATGGCCCTATCGGTTGTGGAGGTGAAGGTGTCGCCGCCATGGCAGGCCTTGTTGATGGAGAAGATGTTGAAAATCGAGATTTTGGTGGGGTCCTCTTGGAATGAGGTAGAGGCTTAGAAGCAACATTATTGGCTTTGTTGCTCATGTTGTAGTAGCGTGAGCTAGGGGAATCATTACTCGAAAAACGGGCATTGTGGCTGTCATCATCTGATGATGACATGGGTGGTGGTGGCGAGCTCATTCTTGGAGGCGGTGGTGGCCTCGTCAATGGTGGAAGTGGCTGAGGGTCGGGGCTGGGTCTATAGTGATTGAATCTTTTGCCTTGGTTGAGGTTGTTTGCTTCAGTGGTAGCTAAACCTCTGGTGGTGGATGGCTCGGTGCAGAGGAATGCAGGCGGTGGGGCACTCGACTCCCCGGCTGCCCTTCCAACGAGCTTCTGGGACTCGTTGTCGTGGTGTTCTCTGCGGTTCTTGTAGAGAAAGAATGCCATAGCTAACAACATTCCCAGTGTCACAAGTGTAGATGATGTTGCTATCAGCAGTTTCTTAGTATGGTTGGAGTGGGGTGGAGTGGGGGGAGCTGATGTTCCTACTATATATGGTAAGGGTGGGGGTTGATTGCTCTGATCAAATGTGGGCCCCCCCGCCGGAACTTCGTTTGAGAATGGCTGCCCTTCTTCATCTGGTATGTCTAGAGACGGAGGCGGAGGTGGAGGCAGAGAGTCCACCGGAAACAGAGGTTGGTGCAGAATTCTCCTCTTTGATTTAACCGCATTTGTTATAAGTAGTAATGTGATGAGGAAAATGCTCAAGTTATGAGCTCTCATCGTTTGCTTCTTTTTTGATTAACTATCTTATGCTCTTTCTTTCTCCTTCATTCGAATGTGTGTGTGAGTGAGAGAGAGTGAGAGAGAGATAGAGGGGGTGGGGAGCAAAATCAAGAGATGTTATGAGCTAATGGGGATGATCTCAGAAGGAGAAGCTGGTCTATAGCTTTTTCATGGAATATTATTTCAGTACAGCATAACTTGAGTAACCAGCTATCCAATGATAACTCCACAAGTCTCCCTATCTCTCTCTCTCACACACCCTAAGTACAAGTACTTGCAAATAGATGTCTCTAAAATCCCCAAGTACAACCCTGCAGATATGGTCCTTGTAAATTATATTTAAGTAGTTTTATTTTAGAATTTATTTTGGTGAGAAATATGGATCCGGATCAAGATCTGTGGACCCGCAATCTAATGGATCTAGAGTTGGATCAAAAAAATTTAAACTTGATAATCTGAATTTATAATAATAATAATAATAATAAATTAAATCTAAATCTGGGCCTAACAAAATTCGGTCTATCGTCCAAACTATTACCTTTCTAGTGGAAGCATTTTCTACTTCTACATGTTTTTGTGTGGTGAACTGGTGATAGGAATATGTATGATATAAAATGCACCTTTGATCCATAAGATTGTCCGAAGCCACCAAAGTGAAGCAAAGGAAGGGAATGAATGCTTGACTTGGGAAATGAACATGGAATTTTCGTCTTTCTATCTCAAGAAGCAAAATCTTAACTTTATCTAGTATATTAGTTCCCTAATCTTTACCAATTATTGCTGTAAAGCAACTCCTTACATATGTTTTGCACGTTTGCTCCGCATTTTCTATTTTGTTTTCGAGTTTTATTTCAGTATCACTAATACATTTCTTGTATGAGGCGTTTACTGGTCGGAAAGAAGGTAAATTAAATAACTATATTCTACTTAAATGTCATGTTTACTAAGTTAGATCGGAAAAAAGGACATTTATCTAGTCTTCATTCTTGAATAAAAAGCTATACAGTGTATTTTTTTAAAATATGAACATGCTCACATGGTTGCAAAAGCGTCTCTCGAACATGTTCGCATACATTTTCATTAGTTAGCATACGTTTTCGTTAATTAGGCTCGCAACCACATTCGTACATGTTGGCAACTCTCTAAAGGCAAACATAATAGTAGGCTCAAGCTCGGCTTGATAAACTTTTGTGCTCTGACTGAGGATCATGCTTAATTCATTAACAAACTAATACAGAACAAGATTTTTGAGCTTTGAAACAGCTCAAGTTACCTTTTGGTTTAAGATGAAATGGCTCAAGTTACCTTTTGGTTTAAGATGAAATGGAAAAGATAAGAGTTTGGACATAAAACTGTTAGAGCTTTAAGGCAACAAACAAATGTACATGGTGATAGAGTAAAGGCGAAAGAAAGATATATATTGAATACGTAGAACGAACAGACGCACCTCAAAAGAGATTCACAGGATAGAATCCTGCAGCCACAGCAATACGCTGCTTCCCTAAGAATAATAATCGATGTCCAAACCCTAATCTATGACTGCATATTAATAAACCTAATAACTTGGGGCCTAAGTAATTATCTTACTTGGAGCCCACTATTATTCTAACCCTAATTAGAGCCCAAACTAATACTTAAGAAACATAAATAAATAAAATACTCCAGAACGTGTTCTATCAATAGCCCGTTCCGTCGAAGCAGCCTTGTCCTCAAGGCTGTTACGTTGGATAAATAGGCAGCAGCTCCTCTTCTCCCTCAATTCCCTCTTGATCATCACCTTCTGCAGTAATCATAACACTCAAATGTTTGCTAGCGCATTTGTGAAACGGTCCGTAGCGCTCACCACAGCGATAGCATTTTCCTTTAGCCCGGTATTCGCGAGCTTCTTCGGCTGTGAGGTGGCGAACATTACGGTTAGGATGTGGATTAGATGATGCACTTGCCGGAGAGGTTGTGCCATGAGTAGGTTTGTTGTACATCGGCCGTACCGAGTCGCTCAAAGTTGAGGTGGACCGAGTGCTAAACGATGCCGACGGTCTTGGTGCTGCAGCGTGTTCCAATTTCCGGGCTGCCTGCATAGCTGCTGAATAGTTTGAGACCACATTATCTTGTATTTTTGCACGAAGATCCTTCTTCAAACCACCCAAGAAAAATCCCAAGTAGTGCGCATCAGTGAAGTCGGTGATTTGCGAAACTCTGCATTCGAATGTCGAAATATATTCCTCGAGAGATCCTGTTTGCTCCACAGCAATCAAGGCCTCATAACTATTAATTGCTGATTCATCGCCATAACGAATCATGAGTTCTCGCTGAAAAGTAGCCCAATCTGGATCTCGTATGCGCCGAATCAACAATTGATACCAAGCCATTGCCGAGCCAGACAATGCTATCACCGCAAGCTCTACCTTTTTCGCTACGCTTACCTTGTGTACCATAAAATATTGCTCCACTCTTGACAGCCATGCCCGTGCGTCAGAGCCATCAAAGTTGGGCAGATCCATCTTCTGCTGTGTTAACGCAAGAGAGCTTTCTTCCTCCTGCGTTGTTGAGCCATCCTGATCCTCATCTTGACTAGAAGGAATCCCAGAGATGTTGAGCTTGACAAGTATAGCGTCGAGTTTGGCGTCGGTCGCTTCTTGCCGTTTTTCCATCGCAGATTGGGCAGCGCGTAGCTCCGCTACTGCAGTCTGAATTTCCTCCATCGCCTTCTCCATCTGCTTTGCGCGTTGCTTTCGTGTGAGCGTCAGCTTTTCGATCCGGCAGGTCGGACCAATTTGATAGAGTAAAGGCGAAAGAAAGATATATATTGAATACGTAGAACGAACAGACGCACCTCAAAAGAGGTTCACAGGATAGAATCCTGCAGCCACAGCAATACGCTGCTTCCCTAAGAATAATAATCGATGTCCAAACCCTAATCTATGACTGCATATTAATAAACCTAATAACTTGGGGCCTAAGTAATTATCTTACTTGGAGCCCACTATTATTCTAACCCTAATTAGAGCCCAAAACTAATACTTAAGAAACATAAATAAATAAAATACTCCAGAACGTGTTCTATCACATGGAGTCGTAGAAAAATCATAAAACCTAACGACCAAAGAAAATAGCATATCCCCTGCCTTGACAGAACAGCCACAATTAATTCATGCAACGCTCTCGTCTCTTCTACCAGCAGCTAGGCAAAATATGAACTTAGAAGGAAGGAAGAAACCAAAGGCATAGGCAAACATTCCGAAGGCGGAAAAACAATTTCTTGTTCATTTTGAAGCAAAAATCTTAATTTAAGAAATCAAGCCATGAAAAATCTATCTCGTAAACCACACAAAGCGCTGACATAAATTTGGGTATAATGAAGTTCAACACACTTTTGGATGAATCAAAGCACAATGGAATGCAGAGCTACTCAACTTAAATGATGAGTACAAAGTTTACAAGAGAAGCAAGAACAATCAGGCACCTAAAATTTGACAAGGTGACCCTTCATTTAAATCCTATTGGCCACGATTTCTGCGGCCTTCTGCATTCCGAACTGGGTAGAAATAAGGATGGGCCTGCACAAAATTAAACAATTTGTAAGGAGCAAAATATATGTATTAGCCACACCCAGGTGGTAATATCAACCAATCAAATAGGAGTCGAGAGCAGATGAAGTATTAATTGAAATAACATTCTTCACAATGACTGCAATAAAAATACTTTCAAATCACAAAATCCATGACCACAAACAACAGTCCTCTGCTGCTTTTGAAAAGTAGGGAACAGTCAAGTAAACAAAGGATGTACCATTGCTTCCTTAGCAGTT
Organism: Mentha longifolia; assembly: GCA_001642375.2. Taxonomy (NCBI): domain Eukaryota; kingdom Viridiplantae; phylum Streptophyta; class Magnoliopsida; order Lamiales; family Lamiaceae; genus Mentha; species Mentha longifolia. The sequence continues at coordinate 17,351,627 of CM038111.1, forward strand.
GGCCTTTCTTGATGATCATATCGCAACAATTTGTCAACAAAATCAATTGCCTTCAGATGAAGAAAAGATTCAGTCAACAAATTTTTAACAGAAACTTAATTACATGGCATTTTAGGTTCTCAGTGGCAAATGGATAACAGCTTACCTCGGGAACAGCCAAATGTTGATTATCGGCATTGATAAATTTTGTCCAAGGTTTTCTACTATGCCTAGATTTGGCACACAAGAAAATGAGTATTCTCTTCAACAATATATACATACAAAAAGAAGAGCTAGTAGAAAGTCTAGTATCTTTCACCTTCCAACAAGAGCAGCAAGATTTAGGTCTAATTCCAAGCGATACTTGTTCAAGTAAGCATTCAACTCATCCGTACCCAGTACCTGTCATTTTATCAATATTCCATCCTTATTAGATCACCGTCAAGATTTTAAATTAGTTACGAACCAGGTAATGAATCTGCTCAAAAATTAATAATGCACTTCCAAACATAATTTTCAAAAAATAAAAATAAAAAAATAAGAAATACTATAAACTCAAGATGTGTTTATACAGAAGAAAGATGCAATTAAACCCAGAGCAAGAAAAAACAACCAATTTGACAAAAGTTGAGAAATTATTACTAGAACTTAGGATGCATACCAATCTCCACCATGTGCACAATAGTAGGGAAAAAATAGAGTACATTAGGGAGTTCTTCCAATATACCTTGGCAATCTTGACCAGTTGATCATAATTATCATGCCCATAAAAGAAAGGTTCCTTGCGGAATATCTGTACATAGCAAACTTCATATAAGTATCAATACAAAATGGAAATTTCAACATTAATTTTTGGTATGAACTTTCAATTTCTTATCTATCACCCAGACATGACAAGAAATACTATATCGATATATGATTGCTTTAATAGTATGATCAGAGTCCAAATTCAGAAAGAAATTGAACCAAACTTCTGTACATAAACGTACTGTAAATTATATTATAAAGAAGCCCACCGGTTCAAGTCCAATTTCATTAAGAATAAGTACTACCCAATTATAGTAGAGCACATATGTAGTAGAAAAGAGCATACCATTCCAGCAAACATACAGCCCAAGCTCCACAAGTCCAAGGAGTAATCATAGTCTTGCAAATCAACAAGAAGTTCAGGGCCTTTAAAATATCTGCACGTATGGCAAAAAAGCAATATAATCACACTGATACCATAGGTTAGAATGCCAGTGTCCATGACCATAAACTGTAACCATCATTCAACAATTAAATATGATTGCACAATCACAACAGAACTGAATCCAGGGAACAGAGTCTGAGGTAAGAATCTGCTGCCTAGATATTTAAATATGATAAACTGCCAGAAGAAATAAAATGCTGAGTACAATAGCTTTTCAGTGATTTAATCAATGTTTTGATGACACTAACTAATTCATATTTTCCAACTGCTCCATTATGTAAAATACTTATGGGATTACACTCACAGAGTAATAATCTACAATTCTACATATCTTTATAAGTAGTACATGTGATTGTCAAAATCAACCATCAGTTCTGATCCTAATCTATAGTAGCACGATATCCACATAATGTACATAAAAGTTTAAGACCCTTGAAAATAACTATGAGTATGATTTTGTGTTGACATGATGGTAAAAACATGGAAAAAAACATAGTGTTATTATCATGATGAAAATTTTATTGTAACACCCCTGTTGTAACAATGGTTTAAATTCTAGATACTAATTTATAAATATATGTAACAGAACCAAGTTCCATTATCAGTGTGGAACCTGAAATACAATCATGATTCTCTTCCAGTTACTAAACCAGGCTATGATAGAAATGGAGAGAGCAATTTGGAAACTGTTCTTTAAAAATATGCAATAGAATTCCAAAAAAGAAAGTGACACTTTATCAATTAAAATATAACAAAAATAAGACAACATCGTTCTGTTTCTTTTAGTTGGAAAAAGCCTGTATCATCAGTAAAATCAAAAGTGGAGAATGATGGCAAACCTAGAAGCAACACGAACATTATATTCTTTCCCTGGATGGTAGAACTCAGCAAGTCCCCAATCAATAAGGCGGAGTTTACGCTGCTCGTGATCTATCATGACATTATGGGGCTTCACATCCCGATGCATTATACCTTGAGAATGGCAATAGTCTAAAGCCTATAAAATGGTGAACCAAGTTTCAGACGTTCTCCATCAGGATATATCATTACTACCACAGCAAGAAGAGGTCAGTAGAAGTTAAGTGCAGGTAACTAATTCATTCAAATCAAACACATGCTCATTTCGATATTGAACAAGAAACATAGTCAACTAAACTAACAAGCTCATTGGATTAAAGCCCGAGAAGTCATAGATCATGAACGCTATAATCTAAGATCTGAAGCCAGACTAATGAACTGCATTGCTGTTGCTGACGTGCTACCCCATAATCAAAAGCAGAACTTATGGCAATTCCCATTCCCCTATTGCTTGTCATTTTTTCCTTACCAGAACAGAAAAAGAGTGTGACATCAAATTTACTCTTTGATATTGAATAATTCTAGTTAAAATAGTTCTACATAGTCAAGTTGGAAGGAATGCCACAAAATAATGAAATATGTTTAATTTTCAGGAATAATCCATTTGACACTGGTCACGGAAAACATAAAAACTCAAAAAAGAAATTTGATAATGGAAAATGATATTGATAAGATATCACGTGCCAATTAAATACTAAATACCTAAAGTAACAATGCATGAAAATTTCTAGAGATGATGAAGGAGAACCACAAATTTAAAGAATTATAATTATAAATCCAATTACCAAAGTTTATCAAAGATTAAATGCAAAAGAGAGATAAGACTTACCTTCAAGAGTTCATAGATGTAATATCTAATATCGAAGTCCGAAAGAGTGGGATACAGCACTTTGAAGTCCGTATTGTTCACGTGTTCAAATATAAGACTTGGGGTCTTTGATTGCTGATCCCTTACAATATCAAGCAGTTTAACAATATTTGGCCCTCCACAGAGATTCTGCAAAATCTTAATCTCTCTCTTTATCTGCAAAAACGAACATCATCGGACATGAGAACCTTAACAGTTACAACTTTTGTTTCAATAGTAAAATCTATAAACTTAACTAAGTCCTAATATTCTACTATTTTTCAGTTTCTTCTTTTAAATTTCCATTACCATCCTCTTCCTAATTTTCATAAATCTCCTGCTCTTCTGGCCTTTATTTTCTAATTATTCTATTAGATTTTCTTTATTCCTTTCTGCCACTTCCCTCCAACTCAACCCCAATTGAATAGAAGAAAACAAAATACGAAGAACAGAAAAACTCTTTCTTTTCTATTGCATATGCTTAACTAAAAAAATCATGTCAAAGAATCTATATTTGATTGGTTTCTTATAGCCTCTCTCGGAGAATCTATATGCATAGTGTTCGTTCTTCTACCTCTTCTCTCGGAAGAATCATTTCAAAGCATACTCTCCAATCCTCAAATGCTACAATGCAAATGAAGTTTTTTTCTGTATCCACAACCACTCATAATTAATTGATAGTGAGAGTATTCTTATATTTAGCATTCTAATACCTTATACCATAGTCTTTAAATATACTAACAGTCATGAAGAACAAGCAATTCTTGGGTAAAGAAATGACGATACCTTCTTCTTCTTGACCGGTTTAAGGATCTTGATGATGCATTTTTCGTTATTGGTGACGTGAACACCCTCAAAAACCTCGCTGTATTTCCCCCTGCCAACCTTCCTGACCACCTCGTAGTCATCCTGCTCCCTGTAGCAGCCAATCCAATCGAAGCCCAACGGAATCAAACATAGCCAAAACAAATAAAACGTTAGATTAAATAATCTAATCGAATCCGAATCCTAAAATTCATTACCCCCATTGAACAGTTAGCGACTCGTAGTCCCAATACTCCTTCGGGCGGATGACATTGACGTCGGCGTAGACCCGCGCCTTCGACGGGGCACCAGGCCGCCTAATCGCTTTCCCGATCTTCTGCGACATGGTTTCGAGCAAGGAGCTGCGGCTCACGGAGATTAATTGCTGGTGCGACGGCGGCGGAGGCGGCGGATGGCTTGCTTCCTTCTGGTGGTAGTGATGAATATTCTGGTGGCGGTGTTGAGCAAGCGGGGAAGGTATACGGCGGAGGAGGGAGGGCGGAGAGGAGCGATGGGAGTGGTGGCGCGAGACGAAGAATTGGAGGGGCCTTACGGCCATGAAAAGGTAAGGGTTATTATAATTTGCGATTTCCTGCTCTTCTTGTTTTCCATGGAAACCCTTTTCCCTTTTTCTCCTCTCATTTTTCTCATTTCTTGTTTTCCAAATTTGCCCACACCTACCGACGTCGTTTTGCGAAATGGATAAGGTGAGAGGGTTTTTGAGTTTAGGTCCGACCCGTTATCGTGGAAATTTACCCCTTTCGGCCTTTGGATTCAAAATTTCTCAACACTTTAAAAATCTGTTGCTTACTTGCATGCTCCTTTTCCGTAACAAAACGTTAGGATATACTCCCTCCATTTTATATATATTGACACCTTTCTTTTGACTTTTCTGGCACGCTTTTTCATGCTTCTCGATGATGGGTTTTAAAATGGATTTTTGAAGAATTCTTTCTTTTACGGGCCATTTTAAAACCCATCATCGAGTAGCATGAAAAAGCGTGCCAGAAAAGTCAAAAAGAAAGGTGTCAATATATATGAAATGGAGGGAGTATTGTTCAATAATAATGATATTCGGTCAAAATGTGATCACTCATACGGTGACACTTTTGTTAATAATGATATGGGATATTGGCATCTAAAATCATGACATTTTCACGATTTGTAATTTTTCCATGACCTTTTCACATTGGCTAATTAATACATGACATTTTTAATTTTTGCAATTAAAACATCTCCAAATTTTCCAGCCAAAACTTATCCTACGTGGCAGCCGGTGTATCTGACGTGTAGCTAATCGATCGCGTGGCATGTGTACGTGGTCAGAATGATGTCGTTTAAAGTCAACGTATGACAAAACGACGTCGTTTTATGTTCGCCTACTAAATTAAACTTAAACAGTCTTCAAAATCATTCTTAGAAAATTGTCAAATTAATTAGGGTATCGAAGAACAAGTGGAACCCTACATTCCCAAAAAATATTTTCTTGTGATCAACAAGAAGAGAAGGAAAAATCTCCCATTTTTTTTACTCGAAGATTCGCTGAGCGTTGGTCCCAAAAGACTGGTCGCGTGAGTGGTGGTCCAGGGGTGGAAGAAGATACTCGCACTTGTCACGAAAATAGGAAACAGGTAGGACCTCATATGTGTTTTGTTCCTTTCAATATATGCTTATTATAATTGAGATGATTTATGAGTAGGGTTTTTTCGTTTTGGGTGGTTTTAGGGTTTAGTATTGGTATGATGTTCAATTGTTAATGTTTTCATATTGTGTCGTATGGCAATTTCTCATGAATTTTTTTACTTTCTTTGGTTATAGTGATACCTTTTCTGTTTACATTCATCATGGTGGCTTCTTTCATACGGTAGATAGTGTTAGACACTATATAGGGGATAAGTTAGTAACACCCCGTATTTTTATTAGCTTAAATATCTTAATTAGTGGTATTTAAGAATAGTTAGTATACATAAATCTTTTATAATTCTAAGATTTATAAAGGGGATAAGAAACTAGAGAATTAGTTTCGGCGGTAAATCGTAGTTTACTGATATATATATATATATATATATATATATATTCAATATACAAGTTTGTGGTTAGTAAAAGATAAAAAAAAATAAGAATATAAGTATTTTCATTTTGTTCCTTTCACTGCGTTTTCTTTAAGAAGTTGCCATGGTGATTACCATTTAATTCCAAAGCTTCAAGGAGGTAAGATCGATCAACCTTCTTCCTTTTAAATTCAAGAAAAACCATCAAAGGCATTGATCGATCTTATTTCCGCAAGGTTGTTTAATGCACGAAAACTGAGAATTAATGAACACGAAAAGGAACACAAAGGATTTACGTGGTTCGATCTATTGTGATAGATCTACGTCCACGGAGCGAAAGTGTGTATGGATCTTATTGAGAGAATACGTATAGCTTGTACAAAGATTGTCCTCCCCTCTCCATCTATTCTAAACCCCTATTTATAAGTATCTACACATGGAATTCGACTAAGATTACAAGTCTTTTCCTACTAGGACTCTTTGGCTTGATCTCCCCCTTTACTGGATAAACACCGAGCTTCTATATCTCTTGGAGCTTGAATTATAGTCGATGTAGGAGTTGCCTTGGTGTAGAAGTCTCTTTGAAGTAGGTTGTAGCTGACTGGGCCGAGCTGCATAGGGCTTTAGTTGGGCCGAGCTGCGTTGGCCGAGCTTAACTGTCGGGGCCCAATTATATTGGGCTCGATGCTTGGGCCTAGTAGCTAGGCCATATCCTATCACATCCCCCCCCCCAAAAAAGATATAGAAGTGAGGGTGTGACTCGGGGTAGAAAGTTGAAGTAGGAGTATTGAAAGTGCATTGCCCCGTCGAAAATTAGATTTCGACGAAGTCGGAATGCTTGCCACCTCGTTAAGACGAGGTGGGTATAAAATTTGCATTGCCCCTTCGGAAATTGGATTTCGACGAAGTCGGAATGCTTGCCACCTCGTTAAGACGAGGTGGGTATGAATTTTGCATTGCCCCCTCGGAAATTAGATTTCGACGAAATCGGAATGCTTGCCACCTCGTTAAGATGAGGTGGGTATAAAATTTGCATTTCCTCTTCGGAAATTGGATTTCGACGAAGTTGGAATGCTTGCCACCTCGTTAGGACGAGGTGGGTGTAAAATTTGCATTGCCCCTTCGGAAATTGGATTTCGACGAAGTCGGAATGCGTATCGCCATGTGATGACGAGGTCGAACGAAATTTCGCATTGCCCCTTCGGAAATTAAATTTCGACGAAGTCGGAATGCGTACCGCCATGTGGTGACGAGGTCGAACGAAATTTCGCATTGCCCCTTCGGAAATTAAATTTCGACGAAGTCGAAATGCGTACCACCATGTGGTGACGAGGTCGAACGAAATTTGCATTGCCCCTTCGGAAATTAAATTTTGACGAAGTCGAAATGCGTACCGCCTCGTTAGGACGATCATGTGATGTGTCAGTTACATTAAATGCGCCGTTTGGGGTCCCGATAAAGTAGGCGCGTGCGTGTTAGAGTTGGAGTGAAGAGGCGGAATGTTACTAAAACTTCTTTCAGACGCCACAACAATTTCATTTTGAAATTTCGAAACCCTAAAAATTTTCGGCACTCCATCTTCTACATTCTCGCTTGCAAAATCGCCGTTGGTGTTATACCAGAACCCAGTGAATTATCTATTGTGGCCATAGTCGTCCATCGCCATAAAAGTAAGTTTCCATGGCTTCTGCTTCTTTTATTTGCGAATCAAGCGGTAGTAGTAGTCAAGATTCTGGCGAAAGGTCTACGTCGCCGCCGGTATCACATTCGCCGGAAAATATAAATGTGGATGTATATACTGTAGAGTCGGACGTTTCCGCAAAATGTAGGGTAGTTTTTGCTTCTCCCTTTGATTCAGTCGGAACCGTCTCCAAATTCTCTTCAACTCTAGATTCATCTGCAATGCTGAAGATTGCGAGAAATTATTTATTTCCTGATTGGATAGAGATGTTAGTTCCTCGGCCGGAGGATAGGGCATCCAACCCTCCGGTCGGCTTCGTAACTATCTACGAAGATTGCTTAAGCCATGGTCTTCGTCTTCCCCTCCCCCCTATTTTTGCCGATCTTCTTCGGAAGTTCGGCATTCCTTTAGCTCAAATAACGCCGAACTCGTTTAGGCAGCTTATCGGTTTAGGCATAATCAGTAGCCGTCACGGGGTCAGCCTGTCAGTAGAGCTGATCCTAAAATATTACCAATTTAATTCATTTAACGGGTGGTACTACTTGACACCCCGTCTTGACTTTAAAGTGAAGACGAAGTCAAAAATCCCGAACTGGCAGTCTAAGTTCTTTTTTTGCCGGTTCGGTGAGGTCCCACATTTCGTATGGAATGTGGGTAAGTTGAGGAACCAAGGCACCGAAGAGAAATTCGGTGCGCTTGAGGGTGTGTTAACGGGTCTCGTCGATGAAGATTTCACCGAGGCCGATCTTGCAAGGGCGGGTCTGAGCCCTTATGATCCAGACTCCATGGTTGAGCCGGTGAAGGGTGAGGCTCCACTTGGTCTGTTTTTATCTTGTTGTTTGATGTCATGTAATTGTGATATGGCTTCTACTGTTTGTCTGCAGTGAAGCTACTCGGTAAGAAGAGGACGAGATCCAGCTCGACTGAAAAGCCATCATCCGAGGCGTCCTCGGAGCGAACCGAGAGCGGACTGATCTCATCACCAATGGAATCCCTTCCAGAGCGACCTCTTATTCGTAAAAAGAAACAGCAGAAGTTGGTTGTTGCTGTTACAAACGAAGATGAGGATTGCGCTGTTACTGCAGTTTGGTCGTCTCGTGGTGTGGGAGGCCAGGGTTTTGGAGAACTGGTGAATCGGCGACAGCCGTTTCCCGAGGTAACATCATATGCCCTCGTCTAAACTTCGGCACCCCCCCTTTTATTTTATTTATTATTTTTTAACTAATATATGTTGATGTAGGGTACCGAGGATATGGTGACGAGGCTGAGTGATCTGGCCTCGGAATTGAGCGGTTTCCTGACCTCCGGGGTCGATCGGTACAACGAGATGGCCCAGGCTCGCCGTAACCTGGAAAATGAAAAGGGCGGCCTCGTCAACCAATTGGCTGTGACCGAAGCCAAACTGGCTGCGGAGCGAGCTGCTACCGAGGCGGCTAAGACAGAGGCGATCTCATTGAGGGCTGAGGTGGAGGCGGTGAGGCGACGCGAGGCTGAAATGGTGGCCGGGCAAGGGCCTCTGCTTCGGGCGTATACAGAGCGACTCTTCCGGTCTGAAAAGTTCTCAGAACTTGCCGGGCAGGTGGCTTCGGTTCTGAACGCTCGCGCGGTCAGTGACACCATCGACGGCATTGCTGCTGATATGCCGGACTTGGATAAATCCAAGTACGGTTATCAGGAGATGTCAGATGAGCTCGTATACCGCATGTATGCCGAGGCTTTACTGAAAAGTATCCAAGGTATCCCTCTGTTGGATAGCTTGGCCTCGGCATCCACTTTTTTAACTGCCGAGGTAGTTCAAAATTGCCCAGTCGACCGGGACGACGAGCTAGAGGAGGTGATCGCTAACCTCCACCGCACTGCGGAGACCGAGGTGAAGGATGTTGGCCACGAAGAAGTGGAAGCTGAGAAGAATGAGGAGGCTGAAGTCAGGGATGAGGATGAAACCGCTTCGGCTAATGATGAAGCTCGTTGTGAGGACGAAGAGAATGCCGGAGTGGTCAGTTGATCACCCTTTTTCAATATTTCTCCCCTTAGCATGTACTTCGTCATCAGTAGGATGGCGCATTTTGCTGAAGTAATGAAAACTTTATTTCTTATTAGAAATTCGTTTCCCTTTTGTAGTCTTCTTCTTCTCCAAAACTTTTCGATGCATCTCCGTATATAGCTCAAATCAATAACTTACTGCGGGCTCTTGAAGCTAAGAATGTCGAAGCTCTTCGTTTGAGAGACCAAGCTAACCATATCCAGGACGAGGACCGACGTGAGACTTAGAGCCGCTCAAATCAGAAATGATGAGCTTCAAGCTCGGCTCCTAGAGCTTGGAGATAAGTATGATGCCATGAAGGAAGAATCTAGAAGGATCGCCGAGGAGCATGCTGAATACGAGGCCATTGTCCGCCGAAACGGCGGGAAAACCATTGCTGAAGTGGATGCAAAGGTAACAGAAATCGCAGCCCGGTGTAAGGATTACCAAGAAAGATACGGGGCGGACTCCTGGCAACTCCAAGATTAGATGGTCGAGCTGAAGCGAATAGCTGGTATGTACGATGTGATTCTAGCTCGGCGTCCGAAATTGGCTGCTCGACTGGGAAAGACTCTCATCCTTCAAGCTCGTCCACTACCACTGATCCCTCGAGATCGTCAACTCCCGCGGATCGATCAGACATGAGATTCACGCGGCACTCTAAAGAGTTTTATGAACAAGAATGGCAAAGATTGGCTCGACGAGGTCGAGGTCGGAGTCTTCAACCGGGTAGGGGTCGGAGTCGAGGATGAGGTAGTGGTGAATGAGGTCAAGGCCGCTTCAATATAGATGATGTTTTAAATTTCAACTCCGACGGTGATTTTCCTACAAGATGGCTTAGTTTTAGCAAACCCAAGCCTTCGAGTTCGTCTTAATCACCATGTATTGTACTTTTCCATTTTTGAAATATAACAGAATTCTCTGTACTCATATTAGCCTTTTACCTTGTTTTTAACATAGATATATTTCCTTGTATTATACAAAGGTAGGCCATAATGAGCATTACCTCGTCAAAAGACGAGGTTTAGGGTTGAGTAGCCCGACTTCATCAAAGATGAAGTGTAGGCTTTAATTAGCACGACCTCGTCGTCCGACGAGGTTTAGGCTTTTAGTAGCACGACTTCGTCAAAGACGAAGTTTAGGCTTTAATTAGCACGACCTCGTCGTCCGATGAGGTTTAGGCTTGGAATAGCACGACTTCGTCAAAGACGAAGTTTAGGCTTTAATTAGCACGACCTCGTCGTCCGACGAGGTTTAGGCTCTTCTCTGTTTTAAACAAAGGCCGTATCTTTGTTTTTAACCGAGGTGGTGCCTCCTCATTTTAAACAAAAGTACTTCTTCCTAGCTTTTAACAAAGGTGGTTCCTTCGTTTTAAGCCCAGGCAGTTTGAACTTCTATTTTTAACAAGGTTAGGTCGGTACGCGCGCGTTTAGAATTTACCCCCAATGTGGAGTTTATTAAATTACCCTCGTCAGGGTTTTAGAATAAAAGATCAAAATACTAAGCATAAGTGGAATAGAGAGACATGCAAGATATGATATGCAAGGATTTAAACGAATAATAAAGGAAAAATAAAACTTTATTGATAAAAAAACCGAAAAAAGAAAAAGAGCTGACAAGACGACCTGACTCTTGACACTTACGACTTTAAATGAACTGATCCTAGACATTACTCTCCTCCACTTATACAAAGTATTTTTTTAAATGATTAATGTGCCATGTGCGGGGTAAGGGCTCACCGGATAAATGGGCAAGCTTGTATGACCCTTTGCCGAGGACTTCTTCAACTCGGTACGGTCCTTCCCATGTGGCTTCAAGCTTGCCGAGCCTTTCCGCTATACTGACCTCGTTATTCCGAAGTACAAGGTCGCCTACTTAGAATTGTTGGTACTTCACCCTTTGGTTGTAGTACCGAGCTACTTGTTGCTTGTACTTGGCTTCTCTTATGTAGGCGAGCTCTCGTTTTTCTTCCAGCAGATCCAGTTCGGTTCGGAGGTCTTCCTCGTTGACTTCGGCTGTGAAGTTGATAGTGCGCGGGCTCGGCAGGCCTATCTCTACCGGGATCACTGCTTTGGTTCTGTACACCAAACTATAAGGTGTTTCACCGTTCGAGGTCCGGGGAGTTGTTCGGTACGACCATAGGACTTGGGGTAAATTTGCTGCCCAATCTCCTTTGGCTTTGTCGAGGCGGGTTTTGAGTCCCTTGACGATCGTTCTGTTCGTAACTTCGGTTTGGCTGTTCGCTTGAGGATGAGCTACCGAAGTGAACTTTTGGTGAATGTGAAGCCCTTCACACCATTCTCTGAATGTCCGATCGGTGAATTGCGTTCCATTATCCGAAATGAGGATGCGAGGTACACCGAAGCGGCAAACCACATTCTTCCATACGAAGTTGAGGGCGTTCTTGCTTGTGATCTTTGCCAAGGGCTCAGCTTCGACCCACTTAGTGAAGTAGTCGATGGCTACGATGAGGAACTGGAGTTGTCCGGGAGCTTTATCAAATGGTCCGACGATGTCAATTCTCCATTGCACGAACGACCACGGGCTTTGCATGCTTATGAGGTCGGTTTGAGGTAATCTCGGCACCGTCCCATGGATTTGACATTTTGGGCACTTTTTGACTAGTTCGACTGCGTCTTGAAACATTGTAGGCCAATAGTAGCCCCAGCGCATGACCTTTTTTGACAGTGCTCGAGCTCCAATATGGCTTCCACATGACCCTTCATGAACTTCGCTTAACGTATAGTTTGCTTGGTTCGGCCCGACACATCTTAGGAGAGGTTGAAGGTATGACTTTCTGTACAGAATTCCTTCTTGTAGAACGTACTTTGGTGACTTGCTTAAGATCTTTCTTGCCTCAAGCTTGTCACTGGGTAGCTCGCCTTCTCCAAATAATTCCGAAGAGGAGTCATCCAATTCGGTGCTTCATCATCAATTACGAGGCCGACCTCGGCTTCTTCTATACTTCGGTGTTTGATTCCTTCGACTGAAGAGCTTGTTGACGAGGACGCCAATTTGCTTAAAGCATCAGCTCGGGTATTTGCTCCTCTTGGGATTCGTACCAACTCGAAGTAGGTGAAGCTTTCTTGCAGACTCTTAGCTTTTTGGAGATACTTCTTCATTCTGTCGCCCTTTGCCTCGTATGTGCCGAGCATATGGCTAATTATGACTTGGGAGTCACAGTAGACTTGTACAGCTCGTACTTGAAGACTTTGAGCGAGGCGGAGTCCTGCAATTAAGGCTTCGTACTCCACTTCATTATTTGTGGTAGGGAAGTCGAACCGAAGTGCATAGGTTATCTCCTGCTCGTCTGGATTGAGAAGTATGATGCCTGCACCGCTTCCTGATTTTCCAGAAGCCCCGTCCACGTATACCTTCCAACAGTCTTTGGGCGGTTTACTTGTGGGTTCGGCTCCGACAATATCCGAGGCGGCATCGGGTGGCTTCGGTGCTTCCGTAAACTTAGATTCCACAAGGAAGTCAGCTAAGGCTTGGCCTTTGATAGCACTGTGTGGACAGTAGCTGATGTCATGCTCACCTAGCTCGACTGCCCATTTCGCAATTCTCCCCGAAGCTTCAGGCTTCAATAGCACTTGCCGAAGTGGGAGGTCAGTGATGACCTGTATAGGATGTGCCTGGAAATAAGGTCGTAGCCTCCTCGCTGCGTTTACTAACGCTAGTGCGATCTTCTCTAATGGCTGATACCTCGTCTCTGGTCCTTTGAGTGCTCGGCTGATGAAGTAGACCGGGAGTTGCCGACGTTTCTCTTCACGCACTAGGACTGCACTTATAGTCTCATCCGAAGCCGCGAGGTATAGGGATAGAATCTCACCTTCATGCGGGACCGACAAAGTTGGAAGCTGGAGAGGTATTTTTTCAGGTCGGCAAACGCTGATTTATGTTCCTCTTCCCATTTAAAAACTGGGTTCTTCTTAAGAATCTTGAAGAACGGGAGTTGCTTCTCTGCCGCTTTCGAGAGGAACCAACTAAGGGCAGCTAGGCAGCCCGTCAATTTGTGCACGACGTGAATCTTCTCTGGAACTTTCATTTCTTGGACAGCTCGGACCTTGGACGGGTTAGCCTTTAATCCTTCTTGAGAAACCCAGTATCCTAAAAATTTTCCGGATCGGACTATAAAGGTGCACTTTTCAGGATTCAGCTTCAGGTTAACTTTCCGAAGGAGGCCGAGGACGATCTTAAGATCGTCGACACAGGTGGCTGACTCTTTGCTTTTGACGACGATGTCATCTACATATACTTCCACATTTTTACCGATGTGGGGCTCAAATATCTTGTCCACCATTCTTTGATAAGTAGCTCCAGCATTCTTTAGTCCGAATGGCATTTTCTTATATGCGAAGACACCGAAGTCAGTGATGAAAGCTGTCTTTGGTGCGTCTTCGTCACTCATCAAGACTTGGTAATATCCTTTATACAGATCTAAGAAATTGAAAACCTTGTGGCCGACCAGAGCCTCGACTTTCTTGTCGATGTTGGGGAGAGGATAACAGTCTTTGGGGCAGTGTTTATTTAGATCGGTGTAGTCAATACACATTCGCCAACCTCCTCCTTGTTTCTTCACCATCACCGGGTTAGCAATCCACGTCGGATACTTGACCTCGAAGAGTATTCGTGCCTCTAACAGTTGGTGCACTTCGTCATGTATGACCTGGTTCCGGTCTGCTGCGAATACCCGCTGCTTTTGCCGGACTGGCTTTACTCCGGGGTCAATGTTCAGCCGGTGTGTGATAACATCTGGTGAAACTCCGGTCATGTCGAGTGGTGACCAGGCGAAGACATCTTTATATTCCCGAAGTAGTTGGACAATTTGCTTGCGAAGTTCAGCTCCTCCAGTGAAGCCAACCTTAACAACCTTAGTTGGGTCGTTTTCGTACACTACAACAGCTCCTATTGGCTCGTAGAATGTAGAATTGTCTTCCAACACTTCGGATTTCTGTAATTGCTATGTTTGCGGATGCTAAGGTGTCCCAACACCTCGTAGGGCGATCTGCATGCACTCCTTCGCCCTTTTCTGGTCACCGCGAACTATAATCACCCCATTCTTCGATGGAATTTTGATCGTTAGGTGGTACGCCGAGCATATTGCCTTCATTGCAACCAACCAATCTCTTCCCAGGATGATGTTATAGGGGGAGTTCGCCTTCACGACAAAAAAACTGACGAGCTTAGTGGATGACAATGGGTGCTTACCCACTGTCACTGGGAGTTGAACTATCCCTTCGGTTTGCGTCTCTTGTTGGACGAAGCTTCTAAGGGGAATTGGTGCTGGTGTTAAATGAGTTTCTTCGACCCCTAACTTCTCAAAGCAATCCTTAAAGAGTACGTTTACCGAGGCCCCACTGTCGATGAAGATTCGCTGGACGAGTTTATTAGCCACCACTGCCTCAATCACAATAGCGTCTTGGTGAGGTATCATTGGTGGCACCGGGTCCTTCTCTGAGAAGGTAATGACCTCGTCTTTTTTAACCTTTTCTGTAAAGGCTCGTCTGTAGAGGGACTTCTGGCCTCGGCCTTGAGCGACGACTTCGTTGCTCATTGTGGAAGCCCGGTAATAGCAGTGACGACTCCGTCGATCCGGGGTTGATCTTCGTCTCCCTCCTCATCATCAGGCCTGGGCTTTTTATCGACATGGGGGGCGCAATTGTTCCCTCCTCGGTTTCTACGCTTTCCCCTACCCTGGGGTCGGGCATCATATTGGCCGCGACTTTGGTACTTTCTGAATGTACCGTCACGTACCAGGTGCTCGATATCAGCAGCTAGCTCCCTGCAATCTTCCGTGTCATGGCCGTAGTCCTCATGTAATCGGCAGTATTTATCATTAGACCGGCGTCTTGACCCACCACGTGACATGGGCTGAGGTCTCTGAAACAGGTTGGTATGAAGCTCATAAATCTCTGTCCTCGGCTTTGTCAGTGGCGTGAATTGGGTCTTCTCCGAAGTTTGCCGAGGTCCAAGTCGGGATTCAAGGGGGCCTCGCTGCAGTCTATCTAAGGCACTTCGGCGGCTCTGACTTCGGTCATTGCGCTCTTCTTTCCTCCGATCGGATGGTTCAGGCTTATCAACCTCGCGTTTCTTCCTATCCGCTTCATCTGCTCGTGCGAAACGATCCGCGATGCTCCACAGCTGCTTCGACGTCCGTGGCTCTTCCCTGATGATCTCCTTGTAGAGAGCACCAGATTGGATGGCATTCTGGAAGGCTGAGATAAGGACTTCGTCGGTCAAGCGATCGACTTTCAGGCTTTCCTCGTTAAACCTAGTCATAAAGTCACTTATTGATTCTCCTCGTCTCTGCCTAATGGAAAGAAGTTGGGCCGGGGTAGTTTTTGCCTCGGCTTTCTGGAAAAATCTGCGTTCGAAAGCTTCGAGTAGGTCTGCGTATGATTCGATACTACATGGAGGCAGGCTATCGAACCAACTACGAGCGTTATCGACAAGCAGTTCGGGAAATACCTTACACATGTAGGTATTCTCACTGAGACCTTGATTCATCATATTATATTGGTATTGGGATAGGAAATTGCTCGGATCGCATGAGCCGTTGTAAGGCTTGATAGGAGGTACTCGATTGTAATATCTTGAATTTTCTTATTAAATTTAGCTAACTAAATAATTCTTTTAAATTAATTTACTATTATTGTTGTTATAAAAATGATAGATACATATACATATATATATATAGAGAGAGAGAGAGAGGTTAACTTGAAGCAATAGTTCTATATATAAATAAATGCATAGCTTATATATCTATATTAAAATGGATGAAATATCATAGCTAATGACAAGTATTTTTCATTTATACGTGTCTTCCTATTAGTCAATTTAGAGTGATGAGTAGTAATATTACTAATATATTAATATTATTGAAGGATTTGTCATGCTTCTCTAATTCTCTTCATGTATACATGTGTCCTAGCTATTAAATAGCTACATGACTAATCAATACTACCCTAGTAATTTTCCCCTATAAATAGGGTGATTTCGATCAAGTTAAGAACTACTACTTCTTCTCGATTCCTTTTAGATTATAATCAAGTTAGTGGCGTGATAGTTTAGTGAAAATTATAGAGGAGTTGTAGCACCCAATTAAAGATCAAGGATTTAAGAGCTATCGGGGTATCACAAATTATCAGGTGAGGCTTTATTCTTCCAAAGTATTATTTGAGTTAGTAAGCTCTGATAAAATGAGATTATTCATGAAAATGTTTTAATGTGTTATTACATGTTTAAGGCTCTTATAATGTATGCGATCGGGTCTTTCGGTTGGTCTAACACACTAATCGGGAGGCTGTGCGCACAGTTAGAAATCGTTGGGTTGATCACCAATTGATTCTAACTTGAGGGGAGAACCTCTGGATGAAATATTCCATTGTCTCCAAATCATGGCTCCATTTGAAAAGGGAAAAGGGATCCGACGGTGGTAATGTCCCGGGATCAATATAAGAGTAACATGGTAATACGCATGTGCGCACAATCATGAAAAATGAGGTTTTGTGTGCATGGAAGTAAATAATTTCAAAACCCTTCCATGTATACTTTATTATCATGGATATTCTTTTTATGATAAAATGTTTTTGGCACAAGCCCACTGGGTACATTAGTACTCAGCCTGCAATTCCTTTCCAAATGTTTTGCAGATTAAGGAGCTGGTGGAACAGGCGAAGCTGGAGAGGACTGTTGTTGTTGCTAATGTATAATAAAAGCTTCCGCTACGCCTATAAATAAAATCCTTATATTTTCGTACACCACAAGTTATATATAATATTACGGGTACTCAGACAAATCGGCCAGCATGGGTTGTTCGGCTTAGCCAAACCCATAGTTTGAGCTGTATGTCCCGATCCCATATTTAAATATTATATTATTTTATGTCTACGGGTATTCAGACACAGGCGGCCGGTACGGGTAGTATGATTTATCTACCCCGTAGTTCGTGCTGTGGGTCCCGATCCCGTATTTAATTTCTTAACAATAGGGTTAAATATCCCCAAGCCATGAGCCCCTTTCTATCCCCGCTTCTTAATTCTAACCCATTATCACGTCCCGGCATACGTGCCTTCCCTCGGGAACTGGGGTGTGACAAAGTGGTATCAGAGCAAAAGACTCTGAGACCTTAATATGTGTCTAGTCTAGAACCTTAATTCTAACTATGTTAGTCGTGCAACAACAATCCCCCAGCTCGCCATCCCGCCATGCTCAATAAAATGGAGGTACGTTTCTTATGAAAGTAATTTTATGAAAATATGTTCTTGATAGGATGTTATATCAATTGACATATTTGATGTATGCATTTCTACGTGATTATATTTAATTATGAGTCATGGATCTTTTATGATCAAAACGGTATATAAGAGAATATGTGTTCAAAATGGTTATCTCAAGAAGTTACTGCCCTTATGATAGACGAAAAGGTTATAGTTAATAATAGTTATAGCAGGGAGTTATTAATAGTTATGGTGTATGCTCATGACTCATGTTATGATTCTGGTTATGTTTGGGACAACCGAACCCATATAACTCATGTCATGATTCCAGTTATGTTTGGGACAACCGAACCCATATAACTCATGTTATGATTCCAGTTATGTTTGGGACAATCGAACCCATATAACTCATGTTATGATTCCAGTTATGTTTGGGACAATCGAACCCAAGTAACTTATGTGTAAATGATTCATGTTATGTTTGGGACAATCGAACCCAAGTAACTCATGTGTAAATGATTAATGTTATGTTTGGGATAATCGAACCCAAATAACTTACGTATAAAGAATTTATGTTATTATGATATGGGTTTGAAATCTATCATCAAGGATACATCAGGAGCATATGGTCACCTTAGGAAATGACTACACGAGCATCATGGTTTTCGATTAATTTTATACATATGACCTGTTATAGGTTATAGGGGTACTATAGATGGATCCAACAGAACAAGTAGAGCTCCAACCTATTGCTAGGATCGATGAGTGTTTTCGTAGAGAAAATCCACTGACCTTTAATGGACTTGGTGATTCAATTGATGCCGAAAATTGGATCAGATCGATGGAGAAATTTTTTGACTATATCGATTGTGGAGACATGAATCGACTAATATTAGTAACTTATCAACTAGTTGAAGAAGCTGATTATTGGTGGGAGTCGGTAAAGCGGACAATAACTCCAGAGCAGTGGGAGAAATATACATGGGAAAATTTCAAGAATGAACTATGTGAAAAGTATATACCAAGTTGTTATAAGCAACAAAAGCAGAACGAGTTTTGGAATCTCAAACAGGGAAATATGACGGTCATGGAATACTACAGAATGTTTAACCAACTATCACGTTATGCTCCACATCTAGTGAAAACAGATGCCAGTCGTGCTGACAAATTCCGACGTGGCTTATGTCACGGGATAGGTATTTCCTTAGCTAGCCAAGGAACACTTACATATGCTCAGACACTCAACAGAGCTATGGATATAGAATCTATGCTTCCAAAAGAAGGAGAGATAGGGCTCGAGTACGTTCCAGACCAAACCAATAGGAAAAGGAAATGTGGATAATACAAGAAGTTTTAGAGGAAAAGATTAAGGTCCAGTACCACGACCTAGAATATCAAGGTACGTGAAATTTCGGGACGAAATTTTTTATAAGGAGGGAGGGATGTAATATCTTGAATTTTCTTATTAAATTTAGCTAACTAAATAATTCTTTTAAATTAATTTACTATTATTGTTGTTATAAAAATGATAGATACATATACATATATATATATAGAGAGAGAGAGAGAGAGGTTAACTTGAAGCAATAGTTCTATATATAAATAAATGCATAGCTTATATATCTATATTAAAATGGATGAAATATCATAGCTAATGACAAGTATTTTTCATTTATACGTGTCTTCCTATTAGTCAATTTAGAGTGATGAGTAGTAATATTACTAATATATTAATATTATTGAAGGATTTGTCATGCTTCTCTAATTCTCTTCATGTATACACGTGTCCTAGCTATTAAATAGCTACATGACTAATCAATACTACCCTAGTAATTTTCCCCTATAAATAGGGTGATTTCGATCAAGTTAAGAACTACTACTTCTTCTCGATTCCTTTTAGATTATAATCAAGTTAGTGGCGTGATAGTTTAGTGAAAATTATAGAGGAGTTGTAGCACCCAATTAAATATCAAGGATTTAAGAGCTATCGGGGTATCACAAATTATCAGGTGAGGCTTTATTCTTCCAAAGTATTATTTGAGTTAGTAAGCTCTGATAAAATGAGATTATTCATGAAAATGTTTTAATGTTATATTACATGTTTAAGGCTCTTATAATGTATGTGATCGGGTCTTTCGGTTGGTCTAACACACTAATCGGGAGGCTGTGCGCACAGTTAGAAATCATTGGGTTGATCACCAATTGATTCTAACTTGAGGGGAGAACCTCTGGATGAAATATTCCATTGTCTCCAAATCATGGCTCCATTTGAAAAGGGAAAAGGGATCCGACGGTGGTAATGTCCCGGGATCAATATAAGAGTAACATGGTAATACGCATGTGCGCACAATCATGAAAAATGAGGTTTTGTGTGCATGGAAGTAAATAATTTCAAAACCCTTCCATGTATACTTTATTATCATGGATATTCTTTTTATGATAAAATGTTTTTGGCACAAGCCCACTGGGTACATTAGTACTCAGCCTGCAATTCCTTTCCAAATGTTTTGCAGATTAAGGAGCTGGTGGAACAGGCGAAGCTGGAGAGGACTGTTGTTGTTGCTAATGTATAATAAAAGCTTCAGCTACGCCTATAAATAAAATCCCTATATTTTCGTACACCACAAGTTATATATAATATTACGGGTACTCAGACAAATCGGCCAGCATGGGTTGTTCGGCTTAGCCAAACCCACAGTTTGAGCTGTATGTCCCGATCCCATATTTAAATATTATATTATTTTATGTCTACGGGTATTCAGACACAGGCGGCCGGTACGGGCAGTATGATTTATCTACCCCGTAGTTCGTGCTGAGGGTCCCGATCCCGTATTTAATTTCTTAACAATAGGGTTAAATATCCCCAAGCCATGAGCCCCTTTCTATCCCCGCTTCTTAATTCTAACCCATTGCCACGTCCCGGCTTACGTGCCTTCCCTCGGGAACTGGGGTGTGACATCGATACTTCTCAGGGAGAGGAGTGTAGAGTATATAGTTGGTGAAGGGAGTAGAGATCTTACTGTAAACAGTAAATCTCCTTCCTCGGTGATCGTCGTCACGCCGAGGTGAAGCAGTGTGACGACGAGGTGGGGTGATGGTACGGCGAGGTGAAGGTCTGTAGTTTCCTCGGCGTTTATCATCGAACCTCTTTTGATGAGGTGCCGCGTCTCGTGCGCCCACAATTTGGATGCTTTGAGAATCGTGTTGCTGATGGGAACGGGATGTAGCTCCACGTTCTCCATGTTGTATTCCAGCTCTTTGTTGGTTGACGAATTGTAGGAATTCTGGGCCTTTATATGCAAGGAAACTCTTCACTGCATCTTCGAGTTCATGCGGCTGAAGCTTTGGAATCTCCTCTTCGTCATGGCCACTGTTATGACCTTCTTGGCTGGGGTGGAGTGGTTTGCCGAACTGGTCCACCAAGATGTCTCCCACATGCCCTTCTGGAGTCTGTACACGTTCTTTCCCGGGGCGTCTTCGATTGGAGCTGGGGGGGCTGGCTGGAGGCCTCGGCAGATTCATGAGGGGTTTGCTGGGCGTTTTTACGCTGGGCTTCCTTCTCCTTAGCAGCGGCAGCGGCAGCCTCGGCGGCAAACTTATTAGCGGCAGCAGTAGATCGTGTTGATTTCCCGGCCATCGTGATTGCAGCAAAACTTGCAAAATTTGATCGAGATTTACATGTTTGATATTTCCCACAGACGGCGCCAGTGATCGATCTTATTTCCGCAAGGTTGTTTAATGCACGAAAACTGAGAATTAATGAACAGGAAAAGGAACACAAAGAATTTACGTGGTTCGATCTATTGTGATAGATCTACGTCCACGGAGCGAAAGTGTGTATGGATCTTATTGAGAGAATATGTCTAGCTTGTACAAAGATTGTCCTCCCCTCTCCATCTATTCTAAACCCCTATTTATAAGTATCTACACATGGAATTCGACTAAGATTACAAGTCTTTTCCTACTAGGACTCTTTGGCTTGATCTCCCCCTTTACTGGATAAACACCGAGCTTCTATATCTCTTGGAGCTTGAATTGTAGTCGATGTAGGAGTTGCCTTGGTGTAGAAGTCTCTTTGAAGTAGGTTGTAGCTGACTGGGCCGAGCTGCATAGGGCTTTAGTTGGGCCGAGCTGCGTTGGCCGAGCTTAACTGTCGGGGCCCAATTATATTGGGCTCGATGCTTGGGCCTAGTAGCTATGTCATATCCTATCAGGCATATATATTCTTCTTCTACCCACTTTCATGGATTCATATAGGATGATCCTAAATCTTGTTGATCTTCTAGTAGATTATTTAGATGATCGATTCAACCCAAATTATAGATATTTGTTCAAGAACACGCCAAATACTATAATTTCTAGAGAGAGAAAAGATTGAAAATTTTGGGGATTTTAATATCCTAAATTTTTGTGTGATAAGATTCTATTGGGTATAATCTTTTGTGTTTGATTTAAAGCTTGAATATATTCTTCTAATTTTCAAAGCAAAGCATATAGGATATACGCATAAATATTCAATGGATGAAGATCACGTTTGTACTTTGAGATTTAAAGAAATGGAGCAAGTTAATTTCTTATACTTTCCTTTTTCTTTGGTTAATGATCGTACAGCTTATCCCCAAGTTTTAATGATGGTATTGGTGATTTCTCTAAATCGTTTTGTTTTTAAAAGAAAAAAAAAAAAGAAGGGGAAACGAAAATGATTCAACAAGTTATATTTTATTTCATTAGCTTAATTAATGAAGTTTGTAGAACTCTATTTATATGCTACGTGTTCTACTTGAATTATGGTTTGGAAGTCAAAAGAAAAATGATTTAGGAGCTAATTTCCTTTTCATATTTTGATTTTCTTTGGAGTTTCTGGTTTGCTCACTATTACCTAGAAAATGATTTGAGCTTATAAGGTAATTAGACTTGTTGCTGTGATGATTTTGTTGATGAATTCCTCTGATGGCCCGTAGCTGTTTTGAAGAAAAATATAGAATGGAATAAAAATGATTTTTGCAAAGTTATTGTTTTCTTTTCATTCATTTGTTTAACTAGTGAATTTCTGGTAGGGAATTGGTTGTCAAATTGGTGTTGATTTCTTAGCTTTGATATTGGTTTTGGTAAATTCTTTAATGGCCATTATTTTTCTTAAAGAAAAGAAGAAGAAAGGAATGAAAATCAGTTTACAAAAATATTGTTTTCATTTTCTTTCTTTAAGCTTGATTAAATGAATCTGTAGAACTCTATTTAGGTACTAGGGGTTCTACTTGTTTCATGGTTCAGAAGTTGAAGGAAAAATAATTTACTGAGTTAAATTCCTTCTCATGTTTTTGATTTGTCCACTGTACTTGAGAAATGGATTTTGATAACTTCTACTATTAGCATTAATTACATTTCGTAAGCTATATATATGTATATGTGTTGGAGATTGTGTAGATGTTAGTATGTTAATCCTAGGGATTAATGTTAAAAGTCGAGAGGTTCAGTACATTGATCTATTTAGCAAATTGATTCCATAAGATTATATATATATATTGTGATGCTAGCAGTAATGCATATTGAAACAGATAGTATTAATTCAAAGGCAGATAGTATTAAGATATGGAATTAATACCTATAGAAAGAAACCAAGTAAGATAGTCATTTTATCTTCTATCTTTCTTCTCGTTTATATTTACTTATACGAATCTTCGCACCAATGAACCAATGAAGGTACGAGCGGGAAGTGATCAAGAAGGGCGACTAGAAGAGAATCAATAAGTTACTAAAACTGAGATAGGTGGGCTTTCTACCAAAGAAAATGTTTGATGAAAATGATATATGAGATATATCTTATTCTATGATTATGATGAATTGACTTGCCCTTGTTTTATGAGTTTTGTATGATACCAACTGCATAGTTATGACGAATTTGGTTCTGCACAAGGCAAAATTATGTGTACACCCGTGGTTGTGAGTTGTCTAGCTTGTCGACCGATCACTGTGTTCGAGAGGGAGGCCTCCTTCTCAACACCTACTATGTGAATTGTAGCTCTGGTTCATACTTATGATATCTATCGTCTGCGCAGACATTTACACTGAGGTTTTATAAAATGTTTAGCATGCTCGAGTTGATTTCAAAGTAAAATACTCGTGAGATGATTCTTCATGGCAAGTTCAATATATAGCTCTATCGAGCACTTTAAAACCATTTTGGCATGTGCCACACCAAGTAGTTGTACTCAGCCCTGTATATTATTTCTAAAATGTGCAAGTTAAGCTTAGTGACGAGATGGAGGTGTGCTGAGTGGCTTGTTGTTAATAAATAATGTACAACTTGGTTCAAGTTAAGTTTATATGTCTGCATACATGTAAACTAATCATGTGTTTGTCCGCTGCAACACCTCTTTGATATACTTTTGAATTCAACTTTAGTATGTGGTTTGTTGCCATTGAATACTATATAATCCACATGTACTCTTGAATAAATTGTTCTTAAGTTATCTTTTACATTGAGCTTATGATTTAACTAAGTAACTTGTATTCTTGATTCTAAAAGTTACTAGTGTGCTTGACATGCCCCGATCATTGATTCTATTATTCTAATTGATTATTGGATTATTGAATAATCAAGTTATATAAGCTTAAGATTCAATCATGTTTCTCTTTATCACTGATATGATTTGTCGGTGTAACCACCCCGGCTTAGGATATTATTGTGTTCCCTAATGACGGGGCGTTACAAAGTTGGTACCAAGGCATAACCTTATAGCTGATACATTTATGCTTGAAGAATTGGAATAATATGTGAATCTAATAGGGTATGTATCTAGGAAATCTCTGTCTTACAGAGCCCTTGATACATATGTGTATGTAGAGATTCTAGATGATGATGATGTTAAGAATATGTTAGCACTACTAACTGAAAGTAATAGAGTATTCCATATCTATATGGATTGTGGAAAAATGATTAGGGACATAGATGATGAGGAAACTGATGTGCATGAGACTACTTTAGATTGGGGAATGTATACAGCTGATGAGGATGACTGGGCAGGGTATACACCTGAAGTGGACATGGTGCTGAGGGTAGAGAGAAAGAACATGGGAATGAGACTATATGGGAAGAAAACTCAGAGGGAGAGGCTGATAGGGGTAGAGAGAATGAACATGAGACTGAGAATTTAGGGGGAGAAAACTCAGAGGAAGAGGACAGTCAGTACACACCCAATTGGGCTGAAGATTACACTGATGATTCAATGAGTGATGCTGAGTTCTGTTCTGATGAGGAATACATTAATGCTAGGAAAACTTTAAAGGATAGTTCATTGAAGGGTTTGTGTGATGAATATTTTAGTAATGTAGGTAAGGAGCATGGGTTAGAGTTATATGAGGATTCTGATGGAGATGTGAATTCTTCTGAAATTGATGAAGAGTTTGACATGGTTAGAAGAAGAAAGAATATGGTTGTTTATGATGAAAGGGTTAATAAAGAGCAGTTAAAGCTGCAAGCTGGGATGAGGTTTGCAGATGGTTTTGAGGCTAGGGATGCCATAAGGCTTCAAGCCATTGCAGATGGTAGGGAGATCCATTTCAAGAGGGTAAACAAACATCAAATGGAGGCATTCTGTAATGACCCTTGCAAATGGAGAGTATTTGGATCCATTGTGAAAACAACTGGGCATTTCATTCTTAAGACTGTAGATGGGTCTCACTTGCACAACTGCAATGAGGAAGAGACAAGTTTCTGCTTCATGGGTAGCAAAAGAATACCTTAATGTCTTTAGGTATGGACCTGACATCACTATGAAGGAGTTGAAGCAAGATATACTTAGGAGGTTCAAGTGTTATGTTAATAAGTGGAAATTGTATAAGGCTAAGACTAAGGCTATGAAACTGTTGAGAGGTACTATAGAGGAGCATTACTCTAAGTTGAGGAGCTACATACTTGAGTTGAGGAGGGTTGATCTTGGGGGCAGGTTTGAATTGTATCTTGATGTGGGTATTTTCAAGGGCATATATATTGGGTTCAGTGGGTTGAAGAGGGTTTTTTGGTTGGATGCAGGAGAGTAATTGGTGTAGATGGTGCCTTTCTGAAGACATATCTAAGAGGGGTATTGTTATGTGCTATAAGAAAAGATCCTAATAACCAAATGTATCCCATAGCTTGGGCTGTAGTGGGAGTGGAGAACTAGTCTTGGTTTCTAAGGATTCTCATTGAAGATCAGAGGCTTGGAGAGGGTGCAGGGACTACTTTTATCAGTGATCAACAGAAGGTAACATTAATTTTGATCCATTGTCAATTAATTCCAATATATTTTACATTTTTACATTCTTAATTTTCACTTTACATTGCAGGGTTTGCTTAGGGCAGTGTCTGAGGTAGCACCTCTTACTGATCATAGAAATTGTGCAAGACATGTCTTTATAAACTGGAAGAAGAGCCACAAAAGACTTGAAGATCCTGTTTTGGAGGATAGTGAGAAACACTTACATGGCTCAGTACAATGAGGCATTGGATGATTTGAAGAGGGTAAACAAAGCCGCATATGAAGACTCCATTAACATGGACACAACCAAGTTCTGTAAGGTTTTCATAAATTCTGCATCTAAGTCTGATATGATATTGAACAACATTAGTGAGACATTTAATGGCTTCATCATTCATGCTAGAGGTAGGCATGTAATTGATATGCTAGAGGAAAATAGGGTTTCTTTAATGGAGATGGTGCATAAGCTCAATGGGGAGTTGAGAGATTATACTCATAGCATTTGCCCTGAGATTGTTAAGAAGGTTTAAAAAATCAAGGGTAGTAGTAGGTATTGTGTTCCACATGCAGCATCTGATGTTTTGTTTGAGGTTGATCATCATGGAGACAGGTTTATAGTTGATGTTAGTGTTAGGACATGTACATGTAGGGGCTGGGATATTACTGGTATACCTTGCTTACATGCTTGTGCAGCATTACATCTGATGCGTTTAGATGCTTCTACATATTGTGATGACTGTTTCACAATTGAGAAGTACAAAGAAGCATATAAGCATTGTTTGCCACCTTTAAATGGTGAGAAGATGTGGCCAGAAACAGAGGGCTATCCAGTGAAGCCCCCTGTGGTAAAGAAGATGCCTGGGAGGCCAAAATAGAAGAGGAGGAGAATTCCGTGTGAGGTAGACCCAAAAAATCCAAACAAATTGAGGAGAACTGGTATATTATTGACTTGCACCAACTGTGCAGGACAGGGCCATAATAGGAAAAGGTGCCCACAACCTTTGAGAACTCCTGCACCTAAACCTTGAGTAAGACTCTCTCATCACACACAAATAAATATACCTTCATTACTATATTTTTCTGACATGATATTATTTGATTATGTGTTATCTATGTAGGGTAAACCAGGTAAGCCTCCAAAGAATCAGACACAAACATCAGTGGCATCTACTTCAAGAGCTACTGCTTCAAGTCCAAATGCTTCAAGTGCAACTGATTCAAGGGCTCATGCACCTAAACCTCCTGTAAGACTCTCTCATCACACACAAATAAATTAACCTTTATTACTATATTTTTCCTAACATGATATTATTTCATTGTGTGTTATCTTTTTAGGGTAAACCAGGTAGGCCTCGAAAGAATCAGACATAAACTGCTTCAAGTGCAACTGATTCAAGGGCTCCTGCATCTAAGTCTGGTGCTAGTACTTCAAATGTTGCAGGATCTACACTTACTACAAGGACAAACATGATGTCAATGGGTAATGCTGGCAATGTCTTCACTGGGATGCCAACAACTGGGAGAGCAACCATATTCATACCTGGAAGACCTAGCAAC
The DNA here is from genome assembly GCA_001642375.2 of Mentha longifolia. Lineage (NCBI taxonomy): Eukaryota > Viridiplantae > Streptophyta > Magnoliopsida > Lamiales > Lamiaceae > Mentha > Mentha longifolia. The sequence goes on from CM038111.1 coordinate 17,379,078, forward strand.
ACATGTTCAGGCCATGGGAAGAAGAAGACAAAGAAGCAGCACATATCAACACAAGAAAGCCAAATTTGAAGATGGGAAGAAGAGCCATTGTCAGAGAATTGAATTTGAAACACTTATGTACTAAAACTTAGATGTTGGTTTAGGGTTATGTTTCATCAACTACAATTAATATATATATATATATTTTTTTGTGTGCTTGTTATGCGACTTTTGACTGAATGTATGGGATGTTTGAAACTGAATTAGATGATTTCAATGAAGTTCAATACTTTGTTATTCCATTTTCTTCTTAGGCATTGATGTACATGTTTTCATCAGTTTATTTCAGAGATATGAAAGCTGACTTTTAACAGTTATATGAGATATATATGTGCTATTTTTATCAGTTTTTATCACATATATGCAAGGTAGGTTTTATCAGTTTTCTTCCACACAAATAAAGTGTAATAGCAAGCTAGTAACACTTAAAAGCATTAACATCTCCAAAAAAAAGTCTTACAATATTTAAAGATCTCATTACAAACCACAGAAATTGCTGAGGAAATATGAACCTCCATATAATAGTGGAACAGCACCAAGTGCAACCCCTCGAATCACAGTTGAGGCTCTCCTCTTTTGGCATTCAACTTCAAAGAGTGCAGCTTGAAGTTTCTCTTCCAGATCCACACATTCATGAGTTTTCTGTGTCAACTCGTCGGTCAGGATTTCCTCTACCAAAGCTTTGCACTTTAGCTTGGCTTCATATTTTTGTTGTTGAGCTTTAATTAAGTCAAAAATCGCATCGATTAAGGCAAAAGAATCTCAAAGTTGGCCAATCAATCCATTGCAATAAATCGCAATCATCCCACTATAACATTCATGAGAGCAAATAACATTCGTGAGAGCAAATAAGAACCCTAATTTAAGACTTAAATTCCCAAAATTCAAATGCAACCTAAATCCTAAACTCACCTTCCTCACTGGACAAGCGAAATAGCGCCTCCCAGCATCCATACCAACATGCTCGGTCAAAATGTCAGTCTGCAATTCGTGACCGCAATTGGGCCGGGATACAACTTCCGACTTCTTTGAAGAGGAGGACAACGAGCTGAAACCTTGAGAAGACATCGCCAATCGAAAACGTGAATTCCTGTCTCAAGTTCTAATTATGTAATAAGGACGAAATGACATTGTTTTGGGTAATTTACAAACGACGTCATTTCGCACGCCGTGAATTACCTACACGTCGGATACACCGGCTGCCACGTAGGATAAGTTTTGGCCGGAAAATTTATGTTTTAATTGCAAAAATTAAAAAGGTCATGTATTAATTAACCAATGTGGTCATGGGAAAATTGCAAATCGTGAAAATGTCATGGTTTTAGATGCCAATTTAAATAGATTATTTAAATATTTTTAATAGATTCTTTTTAATTATTTTCAAATTTGAATATAAAAATACCATCTCTCCCCAATAATTACAATATTTATTCTCCCAATAAAAAATAACAAATTCTTTAATGTAGTCAAATTCATCAGTTAAATTAAAGAGTTATTTCATTTTTTTCGAAAGAATAAAGAGTTAATTTATTGAAAATGCATAAATTATACCACTTTTTTTAAATTTTGTTATAATCTAAAAAAGTTTAGCATAAATACATAAACTATTACATATTAAAGAATTAAAAGAACAAATGTGTGTGTGTTGGCCTAGCGGTAGAGGGTTAATGCTCTAGATCAAGGGTATCGGATTCAAGTCCTCCGTGGCGCGACCTTTAAATTTCAATTAATTATGTTTTAATAATAATAATAATAATAATAATAATAATAATAATAATAATAATAATAATAATAATAATAATAATAATAATAATAATAATAATAATAATAATAATAATACCTAAAACATGTAATCAGAAAATTTGCAAATAAGGAATCAGAAAACATGTAATAGATAGATGAGCTTATCATGTTAGAAATCTCAATTTAGTTATTTTTATGTATTACAGCTAAGCGGAAGATAATCATCTATCAAGATTTAGTGTTTGAGACAATTAAATGAAACCCGTTGAGCATTAGGCGCCACTTGCTTTACACTGACAGCATATACGTTCCCTATCCAAAGTCAGAGCCCGCGAAGTTCTATACTTAGCCAGCTTTGGAACGATGAAGCATTAGGCGTTAGGGGAGAGCAAAATCAAATCGGATCCAAAATCCAAACCAACCATTGTAAATCGGTTGGTTAGGATCGGTTTTTTTGCAAATAGATTTGGATCGGTTGTTTTAAAGAAAAACTTTTTTTTTCGGTTTGGGTTGGTTCTGGAGCTTAATTTGGTTTTTAATTACAATGGAACCGACCGAACTTATGTTAAAAAATTTTAATATTTAATATTTATATAATATATTATTTAATTTTTTGGAATATATTGCAATTTTAATTACGCACCTCAAATCTCAACTCTCAGTAACCCTACCTCTCTCTCTCTTGCACCGCTGCGTGTGCCTCTGCCGGTCTACCCCAATCTGCCACTAGCAATTGGTCTAGGTAGCACACTATTCCTATTTCATAAACGTTAATTTGGTTTTCTCTGTTTGTGCTGTAAACCAAACTTGGACTTTGGAGCATAACATATATATAAGCAACTACAATTAGTTATCCTTTAGGCTTATAACCTTCCTCATTATTTTCAACTAAGTCAATAGAAACTGATGTTTTTAGTGTTGGATGTTTTCGCTATATAACCTTTAGGCTTATAACCTTTGGTTCGGATTGGTTTTTAAGATAATTTGGTTTGGATCGGTTATATTTTTTAGAAGTTTTGGTTTAATCTATTTTTTCGTTTCGGATCGGTTTTGACCGGAGCCATCTGATTGCTCTGCCCTATTAGGTTCTTACTCTAGTTAGAGTTGCTACCAAAGATACAAGGCATATTAAGTTTAAAGACTAAACTTTCACCTATGGTAAGTCAAAGCAATGTTTAAAAATCCGGACCGGAGGTCGACCCGGCAAGGCCTTCGGATCACAGTTCAATTGGTTGAACCGGTTGAATCGGGATTGGACCGTTCTTTATTAATTATATTAATAACAAAATAATAATAAATACATGATATATAAAAAAAGTAATAAATTCAGCTTATAAAGTAAAACAATACATTGAAATCATAACCAACAATATTCTTCATTACATAAATTGAAATATCATATCTTAAATTTAGTTTTTGCAATGATAAATTCTTAATTATATTTATTTCTATATTATATATTTGTATTTTTCAATAGATAAATGCAAAAAATTATAATACAATTTATATTAAGTACAATAATAAAAATTTACATATATTAATAGATGCATAATGTAAATTAATTGATTATTGGTAATCGGAAAGAGACAGTTATATTGTGCTTTTATTACATTAAACATATAAGAGCAATAAAAGTTAGTAATAAAGATAAGTAATAATGGTAGTTGAGATGGCAAAGACAGATGGCAAAGACTCTAGACCATCTTCAAAGAGGGTAAGGGTTCAATCCTTTCAACCTCAAATTATATTTTTGTTCAAAAATTTGAACCGGCCGGTTCAACAGAATTGCCCCAGGTTTGCCGGTTCTTCCGGTTTCGACCGGTTTTGTCCGGTTTGGGCAATCCTATAATGGTCCGACCTGACCTCCGGTTTTTAGGCATAGACCGGACCGCTCTCATGGCCGGTTCGCGGTCGAACCGGTCGGACTGGCCAGTCCGGTCCGGTTTTTAAAACATTGAGTCAAAGCAACATGCTCTAACTATACACCTTCAGTGACTCAATTAGAGTTAAGGTGACAAAAAAAAACATACTTTTATGCTAGTATTTGACTGCGTCTTCATGTTAAATAAAAATAAACTATGTCGTACGTTTGCATATTAATTCATGTTACAGTTATGCAAATACAAGTCTAATACTATATTTATAGATAATATGGTATGTAGGATGTCACACACAACGTCATATTATCGGTTTCTTATAAAGTACATCGGTATTCACAATCTAAGCAATCTCACGGACGGATTACTTGAAAGGTTACAATATAAGGCTTGATATTACCTTGTCTTGGCTATTAACTTATACAAGTATATTTGGTACACGTTGAACATGATTACATGAGATAAATCATTTTATACTAACTTTATAAAGGATTATAGATCTCAGACGATTATTATTTCTTAATTCTAATTGCATGATATTTAATTATATATTTATAATTATTATTGCTTTGATTTATCAATTGGCAAGAGTTAGAATTTTCGATATCTTGGGCAGTAATATTATATATAGGGAAAAGTAGTAAAAACACCAACGTTGCCACTTCAAAAATGTCTAATTAAATGTCATCAAACTAATCAACTTTATGTTTTTTTTTTCCTTGTGGGATCCATTGATATATTTAGCGGGAGGATGAGTTGTAGAGACCTAAAATTTAACTTCAACTTCTCTTTTCTCTCTTTTATCTTCTCCAGAAAACCTTTATTGCAAAAATTTCGGTAGATTGAAGAAAAGTTCGGTGGCTATCCAACAAAAGATTAGTAAAATTATTCCCAAATTTTGTAGATACGGCATATGGGGTTTAATAATCAGTTAGATATATTAAAAAATAATTGTTTAACGAGATGTTGCATATTGACGAGTTTTGTAAGAAAATATTGTAGTTTTTTGAAGCACTTAATTGAGAGGATAGGGGTTTTGGCACCATTTATGCGGACGTTGAGAGTGTTTTTGCTCCAAACGTTTCGTTATGAGTATTTTTACTTCGATGCGGCAACTTAAGGGTGGTTTAGCTACTTTTCCCTTATATATATAATCTAATTTAAAGGCAACAACAACAACAACAACAACAACAACAACAATAATAATAATAATAATAATAATAATAATAATAATAATAATAATAATAATAATAATAATAATAATAATAATAATAATAATAATAATAATAATAATAATAATAATAATAATAATAATAATAATAATAATAATAATAATAATAATAATAATAATAATATACTTTCATAAAAGACACAAGGGATCTCTTATTCCAATTTCAGCGTCACAACCACATCTCAAATTCATTTATGAATTTTTATGCATTTTTTTCTTCAATTATTTTATATTACGGAGTATAATTTAGTTTAAGTTTACAATTATTAACTAGAGTTCACTCATCCAATTTAGAGTTTCCAGCATTTCATTTTAATTTTATTAATTAAAATAAGATTGATATATTCAAAATTAGGATATATAATTTTTTAATTTTAATTTTAATGATATATATTAATTATGATATAATAAGTTTAATTTATATAAAAAAATATTATTAAAAAACCGAAATAAGTAATTTGGGATACGGTTGAAATACCAAAAGGCATCATCCGATATAAAGAACCATAGTTGAATACTATGGAGTGTTACATAAATACTCCCTCCGTCTCATATCAATTGTCTCATTTGCTTTTGGGCACTGAAATTAAGGAGTGACATTTTTGTAATAAATAAAGGTGTCTATGATTTTAATTACATCATTAGGGAATGCTTAGTTTGTAATCTATTATCTGTATTTCTTTTCTTTTTCATTTATTTATTACAGAAAATCAAAAAATTTATTATAGAAAATTTAAATTACAGAAAACCTGGTTTCTGAAAATCGAAAATCGATATTTAGTCCACATTTTAGTTACAAAAAACCTGATCTTCAGAAAATTTGATTTCTGAAAATTAAAATCCGATATTTAGTCCAGATTCATGAGGTGGCAGCACCTCCTCGTTTTTCGTCTCGTTGTCGGTATCCACAAATGCCGTTAGCGGGGGCAGAGCGCAGGCTTCAGGACGACGGCGTCGATTTTCTGGCGGTCCTCTGGCAGAGCGACGAGGATCCCGAACTTCTCCGGCTCATTCATCTCGTCTACGACGGTGAAGGAGGAGGAAGCGTCTCGCTGGCAGCGATAGAGGGTGGAAAGAACACACTCATGAATCAGTCAGAGGTACAGAGGTGCGATGGATATGAAAGTTCGAGAAACAACAAGGGAGAGAAGAACAAGAGTGAGAAGAGGCAATAGTACAATGAGGGGGTGGGTGGCGAATCATGTTTAGAGTTAGGGTAGGTTTAGTTTTTTTCTTAGTGGGCCGGATTACTTTCAAATGGGCTATTAGTTCTATATTTAAGGTGGTATAATTATTTTCTTATTTGGGGTGTGATAATTGAATTGAGACAAACTAAAAAGAAAAGTTGGACAATTGATATGAGACGGAGAAAGTATTTTATAAGACATATTACATGAGAACGGTTGTCCTATTATTCGTTGTGTGAATAAGATGATGCATGCCACGTCAATAGATCGAGAAGTCAGGTGTTCAAGTTTTGTAAGTTTAGAGTTTGATTTTATTCAACGACTTTCCAATTAACATAACATTACCATATCTAGAGTGGAACGTTAATGGTGCTCGTTGAAGACTTGAAGCATATGTTTAATTACATTACATTTATGATGCAAGAGACGTAAACATTACAATCAATTAATTTCAAAGCCATCCATAATCTGTAACACAAAATCATCGCAGAATCGTTAATGACAATTAGTTCAATTGATCAAATCAATCCAGAAACTGAAGATCATATTCAAGAAGAAAACAAGAAACTAATAAACAAAAACAAAAAAAAAAATTAAAATTAAAAAAAATATATTTGTCTCCGACAGAATCATTTCATTCATCAAATTCAATAATTCACTCATTTCACACCTACGCAAGTGCATTAACCTACCGCATCGCACGTGCGAATCAACCCTACACGTCATCATGAGGGTTTCCATGCACTAGCCCACACCACCGGCTGCTCCTTCCACGAAAGGAATATTCCGGCGGAATCCGGACTCTGCACCATCGTCCATCCCTCCTTATACCTCCTCAGCAACGACCGAACATCATCACTCACCTCTTCACTGAACAAACAAGGGCTGAAGCCGCCGGCATGCAGGCGGCGACACCACCTCGCCGCCGTGTCCCGCCTTTCCACCGACTCGTGCGGCGGACACGCCACCAGATCCACGACGGCGCGCCCCGCTGCCCTCTCCAGCATCAACCGCTCATTGCTCGTTCTCGGAAAGCTCTCCTCCAATGCTTCGAAGTAAACCCTAAACCATCTCAAACATTCTTGAAAACCCCTAACGAATTCGAACCCATCTTCTCCTCGCATGTTAAGGTCAGCTTCTTCTTCCACCACCGTCACGATCCGCGGCCGCAGCTTCCTAAAAGTCGAGATCATCGTATCCCGATTGTTTCCGGTGGCCCTCAAGGAACGCAACGAGCCCACGCAGTTGATCGCGAGGGCTTCGTCTTCTTTGATGTCGAGCGCAGCGAGGTTCAGCTCCGAGTAATCGCCGGCATGGTGTATGACGCTGAGCTTGAAGGGGACGCCCATGAGCCGAGCGAACTTCTCCATCCTGCTCCCTATCTCTCTCATCACCTTCTGCACCGCCGCCGCGCCTGCGGTGGCGCCGTCGCCTCTGCCCCCGACAACAGTGGTCAGCCGCAGGTGCGGCGTCTCGTCGCTGCGCGTGGCGATGGCTTCCAGTAGAGTCGGCCACTGCGTGCAGTACGTGTTGCTGAAGTCGATTATGTGGAGCTTGCTCTCTCCGTCCATGGCTTCCATGATCGCGCCGTTGCAGGCGACGTGGCCGAACATCGTCCACGGGCTGACTTGTTGGAACTTCAGCATCGTTTCCCTCGTAGCCTCGAAAGAGCACGTCTTCTCCGCCGCGGAGATCAGGTTCCGACGAATCTGCTCGCCGGAATCCGTCATCCGACTGAACAATGCTTGGACGAAGTAAGCAGCGAGCTTTTGATCGACGTCGCCGTAAGGCGAGCTCATCTCATTCAGCATCCAAATAAGCTGTTGAAGACGGGCGCTGTTCTTTTCAGCTAAAGCTCTAGCAGCTTCTAGAAGAATATCAGAAGCCCAGTTGCTGCTTTGGCCGGAAAGTGCGGCCGAGAATTCCATGCTGACGTCAGGAACCGCCGACGAATAGGAGGGTTGGTCGTAGGCATAGTTGTGAGTGGCGGTGGTGGTGGTGGTTGGAGTAGGGTGGTGGTATGGGTGGCCGTAGTGTTTGGAGGAAGAAGAGGAAGAGAAATCTTCTTCATCCATGAAATAGTTGAAGCATTCCTCCTCTTGATGGTAAGGGTTTTGCGATCTAGAGCTACTTGAAGTTCGGCTCGAATTCAACGACTGATCGGATCTTTGACTCACCAGTCTAAACAAAGTATCCATCTAATCTATCCTAATCAAATCACCCACACATCAAACACCAAAACCCCACTATATATATCTTTAATTGGGTGGCTTTGAATGAGGAGGAAGGAGAATCTTGGTCTTGGAAGTCGGCTATATATGTTAAACAAGCTTTTATATATTCTTCTTTCTTTTTTTGCAATAATAAAAGACAAATAGTGGGGAGAAGGAGGGAATTGTATAAGCCTATTGCATGTATAGGGAGATAGACGAGATTGTGATTGTTTAGAAGTAGAAATGGTTGTCTCGTTAAAGATGTGCATAGAAAGGGTATTAAAAAAGAGATGTATATATAAAGTATGTATATATTATACATAAGCCATGTAATGGGGTTGTAGTGGAATTTGCTTTTCATGGAACTTTATGTAGGCTTTATTTTATGTCTAAGGGAGAGAGAGAGAGAGAGAAGTGGTGGGAGCAGGCGTGACAAATGGGGGTATCATCGGGAGAAGAAGAGAGAGAGAGAAAAGCTGCCGGCGCGTGCTTGATGATGATGAAGGCACCCACCATGAAGATTGAACACGGTCTTTCACTCATTCTTTGCCCCCCATTCCCCTCACCAAACTCTGCCAACCCTTCCGCCTTCTCTACTTTTGCACTTTCTTTATACAAAAAGCGTTTCTTATGTTAATCACCATCTCATATATCAAGGCCATGCTTCCTTCTTTCTCACTTTTTTTTTTATACTATAATGTTTCCATTACGTATTTAATTTCAAGTATTTTTGGGTAGCGGACCAAACATATTTCAATATCATTAATATTTATGTAATTGTTCTACTCTATTCATCTTTATCAGTACTCTTCAGATGGAATATTTTAAAGTAATCTATACAATGAGACAACTAAATGTGTATATATCCCACCAAATTTATTTTGCCCCTCTTCACATCTGGAACCTGGCGCTCAGCCACTGGATACCGATTTGAACAAAAACAATTGCATATATATATATATTTTTTTTTTGGCGAGGAGAACAAAATTTCAATTTGATACATGGTTCGGAAACGAGCGTGGCAATCATCTGTTAAAGAGGGTTGTTTAAGAATTTTGCGATTAAATCAAAACAATCAAATCAAATTTCATCAGAAGCCGATCCCATCAAATTTATGCTTAATTAACAATATATCCTAACATAATGAAAATAGTCATTACTATACATTTAAGACACGACTAATTGTAGAGAATGACTTTAGTCAGAGACTATGTTGCACGGGTGTAGGGGAGCGGGTGCGGGGGCCATACGATACGACTGCAAAATTATAATAAACTATATTATTTTTATTTTTATATTTATTATATAATGCCTATATTATACATAAAATTTAAATAAATCATAAACTAAATATATGTTGGAAAAGTAGAACTTGCCGGGCGTACAATACAATCGAAGATTACAAGTGAAATAAGAAAAAACTACGAACAAAGTGAAATTTGAAGTCGAGTCGAGGAAACCCTCTTTCCGCAAGACGAATTACGCCCCGGCTAGTGCTCGCGGATTTGGCGCTTCGTCCCCAAAGATAAAACGACTTCTCGTCTTCTTAGTAGCAGCACCACAAACTAAGAAGCTCCGGCGAACTGGAAATAAAAGGCGAAGGAACTGAGCTCAAAAACTGAATGATGTAGAAGAGATGATGCAAAATGCTTTGAGTTGTGTGTCCTAGAATGGCCTGCAGAGCCTTCTATTTATAGGCTGCTCATTCAGTAGGGACATCAATGCCATAAAGGCATTAACAGCCACTAAGGTAGTGGGTTAGTGGTGGAGTGGAAGAGGCTGACTGTTCAGCTGAAGAGACACCTTCCAGAGTCTTCTTCCGGATGGGCCACGAATTGGGCTGGACGGGTAGGCCTCATCTCATTAGAATTGGGCTGGGCAATTGGGCTTCCACATGGCCCAAAATACTATATATTTTGTGGTCCAAAAAATATAGTACACAAGACCCCAAGCCCAAGCCCAAGCCAAAGGCCCAAAGGACCACCCAAAGGACCAATTGCCAAGATCCAAGTCCACGGCCACGAAACCCGAACCCGAACCCGAGCCGGAGCCGGAGCCGTCCGTGCCGTCCGGCACGGACGGCGGGGCCGGATCGAGTGTGTGCTCACGCGAGAGCCCAACCACACACTTATCCACTTACTTGGCCCACTTGTTATTAAGCCCACATGTTTAAACACTTTTAAACAGCACACCACATTAATATTTAATCAATGTGGTATAACTTACACTTCATTAACTAATGAAGTAACTCTCCACCAAACTTTGAACATTTATATCTCACTCACCGGAAATCGGTTTTGAGCCTATAAATATACCACGCTTATCTACTCCGCGAGTAGAATAATAATCTAATATTTAATTTATGTAATAAATTAAATATTTGTTATTATTTATTTGGTCAAAAACCAAATTTTCAACAATCCCCCACATGAGTGAGATAGCCATATGCAAATGTATGCAAATGCAAGAGCTCAGTCCTTACGAGGTATAAAAGTATTAGGATAGGTAGTTTGTGGCTTTGAACCTTCCATAGTCAACACCATCGAGTACACAGGCGGCATAGTAGCTCAATGCTTTGAACTATCCCTCCATGGCGTGCACCGAGACAACGATGTTAACGCTTATACACCTCAACCTCATCCGTTCTCACGTTTTGTGTCCATTTCGGCCTTGGACACCCCTTTGGTTTCATAAGTGTATCTTAACAAAGCGGCCTCACTTCACACTTACATAGGTGATTCTTTACCGAGTATCTTGCCATACTCAACCTCCTCGAGGTATTTAGGAATCATTAAAAGTCATAGACTTATCCTCACCACTAGGCAAGCTTTCAACACTCAAATGCTTTCAAGGGAATAAATAAATGTGAGTGTTTTCACCCGAACTTTTACAGCTTAGTTTTCCCATTGAACCAAGTTCTTGGGATTTCCAATCATCATGGTTGGGTTACCACTATGATAGTTCTTAATTTGTGGATTTTACTCTCATTCCCTCTAGCAACTTATTCATTTGATCACGGTTTAACCCTTTGGTTAGTGGATCCGCCAGATTATCCAACGACTTCACATAGTCGACTGAGATAATCCCAGTTGTGATCAAATGTCTCACGGTATTATGTCGTCGACGAATATGTCGAGACTTACCATTATACAAACCACTTTTTGCCCTACCAATAGCCGCTTGGCTATCGCAGTGAATCATCACCGGAGGCAATGGTTTCTCCCAACATGGAATGTCCTCAAGAAAGCTTCTTAGCCATTCGGCTTGTTCACCAGCTATATCTAAAGCTATGAACTCAGACTCCATGGTGGATCGGGCTATACACGTTTGTTTTGTGGATCTCCACGTAACAGCTCCACCCCCAATTATAAACACATACCCACTTGTAGAAAGTGAATCTTTCGTGTCCGAAATCCAATTCGCATCACAGTACCCTTCAAGTACCGGGGGGTATCTCGAAAAATGTAGCCCATGACTTTGAGTATACTTCAAGTATCTCAAAACTCGTACAAGAGCTCTCCAATGCTCCTTGCTTGGATTGCTCGTGTATCGACTCAATTTATTCACGGCACATGCTATGTCGGGTCTAGTGCAATTTGTAAGATACATTAAACACCCTATGACACGAGCATAGTCTTCTTGAGCAACCGACTCACCTCGATTCTTGCTCAAATGAACATTAAGTTCAATAGGAGTTTTAGTGGGCACGCTATCAAAAGCGTTAAACTTCTTGAGCACTTTCTCAACATAGTGAGATTGTGACAAGACAATCCCATCGGATTTCCTTAGTATTTTCATACCAAGAATAACATCCGCTAAACCCAAGTCTTTCATGTCAAAGTTCCTCTTTAACATGCTTTTCGTTTCGTTAATTACACGGATATTGCTACCCATAATTAACATGTCATCTACATAAAGACACACAATAACATATCCGTTATTTGTGTTCTTAATGTAAACACATTTGTCACATTCGTTTATTTTAAAACCATTTGATAGCATCACACTATCAAATTTCAAGTGCCATTGAAGTGGCGCTTGCTTCAATCCATAAAGGGACTTAACCAGTTTGCAAACCTTCTTCTCTTTACCAGGTTCTACAAATCCTTCTGGTTGTTCCATATAGATTTCCTCCTCTAAATCTCCATAGAGGAAAGCAGTTTTCACATCCATTTGATGTATCTCGAGATTGTGCAATGCAGCAATTGCGAGAAGCACCCGAATGGATGTAATCCTTGTTACAGGAGCATAGGTATCGAAATAATCGTACCCTTCTTTCTGCTTAAACCCTTTGACAACCAAACGGGCCTTGTACTTGTCAATTGATCCATCGGCTTTGTATTTCCTTTTAAGGATCCATTTGCACCCCAAGGGTTTACACCCTTCGGGCAAATCAACCAACACCCAAGTGTGGTTTTGCCTAATGGACTCAATTTCACTTTGTACCGCTTCTCTCCAAAGCGGACTGTCCGATCTAGAAAAAGCTTCTTTGATCGTCGTAGGTTCTTGATCCAACATGAACACTACATATTCCGGACCAAATTGCTTTGGTTTCCGAACTCTACTACCACGTCTCGGTTCACTATCTTCCGGATTAGACCTTTGTCGTTTGCGTGACGTAGGTTCTTCATCCTCGGATTTAGAACTTGTGGCTTCACCTTCAATTCTATTGCTAGAATTTGTTTCTACATTACCCTTGTCTTTACAAGGATATATGTGTTCAAAGAATATTGCATTCCTTGACTCGATCGTTGTACCCACAGTCATGTCGGGTACTTCCGACTTGTGGATAACAAAGCGATAGGCGCTGCTGTTATGTGCATACCCAATAAAGATACAATCAACCGTTTTAGGGCCAATTGTAACTTGTTTAGGTAGAGGCACTTCAACCTTCGCCAAACACCCCCACACTTTAAGGTATTTGTACGACGGTTTCCAACCTTTCCATAACTCATAAGGAGTAACATCTTTACCTTTGAGTGGAATCTTGTTTAATATATAGTTGGCTGTCAAGACAGCTTCCCCCCACATATTTTGGGGCAACCCTGAACTAATCAACAAAGCATTCATCATCTCCTTAAGAGTTCGATTTTTACGTTCAGCAACGCCATTTGATTGAGGTGAGTATGGAGCCGTCGTTTGATGAATTATACCACTTTTGTTGCATAATTCCTCAAACGGAGCGACATATTCGCCACCTCTGTCACTTCGAACACTCTTAATTTGACCACTTAGTTGATTTTCGGCTTCATTCTTGAAGTGTTTGAACGCTTCAATAGCCTCATCTTTACCTCTTAAAAGATAAAGATAACAATATCTCGTGCAATCATCGATGAACGTGATAAAGTACTTCTTACCACCACGAGTTTGCACATACTTTAAATCACACACATCGGTGTGAATTAAATCAAGGGGTTTCGTGCTCCGCTCAACCGAATGAAACGGTGGTTTTGTCATTTTTGCCTCAACACAAACTTCACATTTGTTTTGAGTGTTAACTTCATTTAACTTTAGTAAATCTAAATTTACTAATCGTTTTATAGCATTTAGATTAACATGTCCTAATCTACAATGCCATAAATTAGAGCACTCAACAATGTAAGAGGAAGTAGTAGCATTTTCATTACTCTTAATAGATTTGGGTACACGGCGTATAGCCAATACATTCAACCTAAAAAGACCATCAGAGAGGTAACCCTTTCCAAGGAAAGTACCACTCTTTGACAAAATAAACTTGTCAGACTCAAAAACTAGTCTAAACCCCTTATTAACTAGAATAGAGCCCAAGACCAAGTTCTTTCGGATGTCGGGAACATGCATCACGTTCTTCAAAGTTAGAGAATTGCCGGATGTAAGCTTTAGCACCACATCTCCAACTCCGACAACCACGGACGAAGCTTGGTTCCCCATGTTGAGCTTCCTCCCCTCAACAGCTTGATAGGTTACAAAGTTGTTCCTATCGGCACACACGTGCGCAGTAGCGCCGGTGTCGATGAACCAGCCTCCCGGCTTTTCGACTTGGTTGACCTCCTCGGTGACCACAGCCGTAAAGTCTTCTTTCACCCACTCGCCATCTTTTTCGGCGACGTTGGCAGCATGTTTCTTCTTCTTCTTGTTCTTGGGCTTCTTGCAGTCCTTCGCAGTATGCCCATGCTTGCCACAATTGTAGCAATCACCATCAAACTTCTTCGATGGTCCCTTCGCCTTGCCTTTGTCTTTGGCATTTAGGCGATCACGCTTGTTGGAGGGACCGCCCTTCTCCATCAAGTTCACCTTGGCATCAGACGGTGCCTTTGGTTTGTCTTGATCGCGCACATCCGACTCGATGCGTAGCTTCACAATTAAGTCTTCAAGAGTCATCTCCTTTCGCTTGTGCTTAAGGTAGCTCTTGAAGTCCTTCCAATGAGGGGGCAACTTCTCGATCAATGTTGCAACCACGAACGCGTCCGGAAGGACCATCCCCTCAGCATGGACGTCATGTACAATGAGTTGGAACTCTTGTACTTGCTCCATCATTGGTCGAGAATCGACCATCTTGTAATCCAAGTATCGTGCTACCACGAACTTCTTCGTACCCGCATCATCGCTACGGTACTTCTTGTCTAACGCCTCCCAAATTCCTTTGGAGGTGTTGACACCGGAGTACACATTGTACAAGCCATCATCCAAGGCATTTAGGATGAAATTCTTGCACAAGTAGTCTCCATTTCGCCAATTGTCGTAGAAGGCTCGAACATGGAAGTTGGCCTCCTCCGCACTTGGTACAGGTGGTTCATCTTCCGTTAGGAAGTTCGCCACCCCCAATGTTGTTAAATAAAACAACATCTTTTGTTGCCACCTTTTGAAGTCGGCTCCTCCGAACTTCGGCGGTTTTTCGGCGGGTGGCATCACCCTTGGTGCCGAGCTCGCTCCCATCAGGGAGCCACTTGGGTTAGGCCCATAGGCCGTCCCCACAGTTGAGCCCATGAAAGGTGCTCCAACAGTTCCACTAAAAGTGGAACCCACGGTGCCGCTTGAAGCAGAACCACCGCTTGACAGAAATGGGTTATTGAAAGCCCACGAACTTGAAGGCATGGTCGAACCTCCGGTGTTTGAATTCATTGCAGATGTTGTTGTAAAGGTTGGCAATGAAGTAGTCATTGTTGACGGAACAGTGGC
This sequence comes from Mentha longifolia, assembly GCA_001642375.2. Lineage (NCBI taxonomy): Eukaryota > Viridiplantae > Streptophyta > Magnoliopsida > Lamiales > Lamiaceae > Mentha > Mentha longifolia. The sequence goes on from CM038111.1 coordinate 17,394,526, forward strand.
GGACATGGTGGATGGCAATGTTGAAGCTCCAATGGACGAGTCGGTGGAAGCGGCAGCACTTGTCATCTTCGAATAGGTGATTGAACTTCAAACTCCTTGGAACGGCAAGTAATAATTCGTCTTGCGTTTGTTGGAAAAGTAGAACTTGCCGGGCGTACAATACAATCGAAGATTACAAGTGAAATAAGAAAAAACTACGAACAAAGTGAAATTTGAAGTCGAGTCGAGGAAACCCTCTTTCCGCAAGACGAATTACGCCCCGGCTAGTGCTCGCGGATTTGGCGCTTCGTCCCCAAAGATAAAACGACTTCTCGTCTTCTTAGTAGCAGCACCACAAACTAAGAAGCTCCGGCGAACTGGAAATAAAAGGCGAAGGAACTGAGCTCAAAAACTGAATGATGTAGAAGAGATGATGCAAAATGCTTTGAGTTGTGTGTCCTAGAATGGCCTGCAGAGCCTTCTATTTATAGGCTGCTCATTCAGTAGGGACATCAATGCCATAAAGGCATTAACAGCCACTAAGGTAGTGGGTTAGTGGTGGAGTGGAAGAGGCTGACTGTTCAGCTGAAGAGACACCTTCCAGAGTCTTCTTCCGGATGGGCCACGAATTGGGCTGGACGGGTAGGCCTCATCTCATTAGAATTGGGCTGGGCAATTGGGCTTCCACATGGCCCAAAATACTATATATTTTGTGGTCCAAAAAATATAGTACACAAGACCCCAAGCCCAAGCCCAAGCCAAAGGCCCAAAGGACCACCCAAAGGACCAATTGCCAAGATCCAAGTCCAAGTCCACGGCCACGAAACCCGAACCCGAACCCGAGCCCGAGCCGGAGCCGGAGCCGGAGCCGTCCGTGCCGTCCGGCACGGACGGCGGGGCCGGATCGAGTGTGTGCTCACGCGAGAGCCCAACCACACACTTATCCACTTACTTGGCCCACTTGTTATTAAGCCCACATGTTTAAACACTTTTAAACAGCACACCACATTAATATTTAATCAATGTGGTATAACTTACACTTCATTAACTAATGAAGTAACTCTCCACCAAACTTTGAACATTTATATCTCACTCACCGGAAATCGGTTTTGAGCCTATAAATATACCACGCTTATCTACTCCGCGAGTAGAACAATAATCTAATATTTAATTTATGTAATAAATTAAATATTTGTTATTATTTATTTGGTCAAAAACCAAATTTTCAACAATATATATGAAAAATAATGAAACAATGCAACTAAATATACAACATACGTTTTCTACTTCTATTTTCCTTTTTCGTTTAATAAACAATGTTTAAGATTGCAAAAAATCCCTTAAAAATTTAAGTTATAACAAAAATAACTCAATTAACTTCGGATTCGCGTATCCGTTATTATTTATATTAAATTAAATAAGGATACGCCGTGTAGCAAATCGGGTGTGAATCCGTCGAGAATCGCACCGAATGCGATACGGGTGCGAATCCGATACTGTAATGTGTTGTTTTTTGAAGAATCCGTGCATCATAAGTCAGAGAGAGAGTTTCGATTACGATGGCACTTTCTTGCCATTAGTTATAGTACTTTGTATTTTAAAAAAATTTAAAAAAAATATTTACAATGTCACTTATAACAGAGTTTACAATTACGGATATGATTTATATTGTGATAGAGACTAAGTTCATTATCTCATCTTTTAGATCATGTAAGGATTTCATAGCATAAGATCACATGATAAAGGATTCACAAGATATAAACTTAATATCACGATCGAGACAACATGGACAACATTGTCAATTTAGACTGCATCACTAATAGGTATTGCACAAATCTTCTAGCCGTTGCAATGGAATGTATTAATGGATCACAACGACATATGCTCTTCTAGACAAACTTCAGTAAATGTGAAGAGGTAAAGATCTCAGTGCTTAGCCATTGATCTAAATCTCATTAAGTTATTGGGCATATACATGACAAACATTGATTTTACTTGTCGATTTAGGATATAAGTTAAAAGTTTTGGGTGAATTTGTTGCTTGTTTATACCTCGTTGCATGTGATTATCTTTATATCTTTATTTATCGAAATGGTTGCTTATTGGTGTGTTCTTGCATTTTGTAGGAAAAATGTGCTAGAATTCGGCAATGAGGATGATTGCATGTCGAGGCTCGGAGCAAGAGAAGCCCATAGAAAGAGACAGCATGTGAATCGGAGTTCGAACGAGGAAGAACGGGTCAAGAAAGGGACGGAAGCCGGCAAGGAGCAACCCGGGCGCGTGCCCGCGCGCCGGAGAAGCACCCCAAGCCGGACCAGCGCGAGCCAGCACGCGCACCCATTTCAGAACGGGGGGTGGGTCGCGTACACATGAAGGCCGGTCAGTCTGGCCCGCGCACCCGCGCCGCCTTCTCTCTCTCCCGAATTTCATATTTTCCTCCTCTTTTCTTCCGTCTTATTACTTTTCTACCCCCATTTTCTTCTTTCCTAAATTGCATTTTTTAACCCATCTCATAAGAACATATAAATATCATCATTTTCTCATTTCCCTAGATTAGACTTCTTCCTCAAGCCACACTCCACACACACTCACACCAAAAACACACACTAATTTCTACACAATTTTCTCTCCACCAATTCATCCACCCATTTCCATTCCACCTTGAGAGAGAGTTTCAAATTGAAGATTGAAGGAGGGAGAGCATCAAGAATCAAGACTCCGGAGCTCAAGAGAATAGTATTTGAATATTTCTTTTCTATTTTTCTTTTGTTGCTGGATCATGATTTTATTTGATTAGGGGATTATGTTCTACATGACTATGTTTGGCTAATTCCTTTTATTCTAGAGATTTGGCTAGGTGATTTTACGATGGATTGAGATTGATTTTGGCTAATCTATGATTGAGTTTTTTGTTTTTTTCCTATTGATCATGCTTTGATTGTGTGTTTAATTGATTAGCTACCTAATTTTAAACATGTTTGGGTCGAGATTTGGGAGATGCGATTCGATATAGGTGATAATGATCAATAGGCGCTTTAATTCAATAAACCGGGAGGTTGAGAATTGGGTGAGGGTAGATGATCTTGAGTGCTTTTTGGAGTTATGTGCTAGCATTCAGTTGGGGAGAACATTTCTAGCTCTTAACCTACGGAATTGGTCATCCAGGAAGTGGGCTAGCTCTAATTTGTGATCACCCTAAAGAGTAAACTCGAACAATTCATTTGCAATTCACAAATGCCAAGTCTCTAGGATAGTTCTTTCCCTTTGGTTTCTAACAATTTATTTTCATTGCTCGTTCTTGTTTGCTCTTGTTTACTTAGTTTAATTTGCTTTTAGTACGAAGTTATAAAACAAACCCAAAAATATCATTAGCTTAGATAAATCCAAGTAATTAAGTAATGGTATTCACACGTTTTTATCACTCTAGTCTCTGAGGATCGACCTTGATTTCCACTTTGCTATGATAGGACCACATACTCTTGTGGGCACCTAGTTAGTAGGCGATCAATACAACTTATAGTTAAGCTCAATAACTCTGGATCTTGGGTAATATGAGACGTGTACGATGTTCAGTTAGATGTATCAAAATACCTTGTCCGTTAAAGGTATAGATATCCCCTTAAGCATCTCACAATGTTTCTTATACAGAAGTCTTGCAGGCTGATTAAGTTCTGGTATATTAAAAAAGTTGAGCTAATACTACTTGAGGAATAGAATAGATTAATTAAGATATGTCATGTTCTTTAATTAATTAATGGATATCATGATTCGTAAATACGGGGATTACACCAAGGGTGTGTTCTCTTTGATGGAAAATGAAAATGAAAGAAAATTATCCCAAGTAATTATTTTTTCTCCATTTTCACTCCAAACCTATACAATATTTTTATCCTAACTTTGAGTGATAATAATTTTCCACATGTAAATTTAATTTTCGATCATAAAAAACATGAGATAAGAAAGTGATGAACAGATTGTGGATTAATATTTTCCAACATTGTAAATTATTAATCCTGACTAAACATGGGACATAGAGATAGTTCATTATATGATTCTTTAGTGCAATAAATTATTTGTTTAGCAGTAATCTTGACTTAATCAAGGCCCAACTATTTTTGTTATTTTATCCTTGAACTGAATTATAAAAGCTCAAGAATGGATGACAAGATTAAATTAGAGCCCAATAGCTCTAACTAGGCTTGGGAGGCTTCACTTATGGCATCAAGCTCATAACTAGGGATGGCAATGAGCCGGATCTTATTTGGTCTAGATTCAGATCCAGAATTATAACTTGAGATCCAAATTCGACCCAGATCCATCGGGTCTAAAAAAATCGACTCCAAATCCAAATCCAAATCCATTGGATCGGGTGGATCTCAGATCTAGACCCACATCCATAGTTACCACCTAAAAAAATATCATAGAAAAATAAATGGAAAAAAAAAAATCAATGATCAATGAATTGATTTGCACCAACAATAAATATTTTTTCACACACTAACTGTCAAGAATTTTCCACACTAGTAATTCACTTACTAATAAAAAGTGTCATTCACTTAAACATATCCAAAAATTATGAAACATATCCATATCTTAGGCATCAAACTTTTAGATTAAAAATAGATTTATTAGTGTTTGAGATTTAATTAGAGTAACTAAGTAAATATAGATATTTATTAGTAGAATATTATAAAATAATATAATTTTATATTATTCGGGTCCTTGGGCAGGATCTGAACTTCAAAAATAAAATTCAAAATCCATATTCGGAAATTAAGGGTGAAGTCCAGATCCGACCCGAATCCATCGAGTCCAAAATTTTAGCACTTCAAATCCTAAAAAATAGATCTAGACTCCCGAATTTGGACCGGGTCCAGTAGACTCCCGAATCTGGACCAGGTCCAAGATCTACTGCCACCCCTACTCATAACTTGCTCCTACAAGTATACCACTCAATGCTCTCAAAAAAATCTAGTACACCGTCATACAAGAGAGAGAGAGGAACCACTAAGGTTGAGCACAAAGAGTAAGCCACACTTTAAGGTGGGATCAAGCTGATGATTAGATTCCAAGTTCGATCCCATGCCAACACAGTTGTGAAATTCGAATTCGAAAAAGAAGACTAGACATTTAGTCTTCTCCCTTTGCATTCAAAGAAACTAAAATCGAATTTAACAAAATCATTTTCAAATGAAGTTTCCTTCACTCACATAATGCTTTTCATTAAAAAAAAAATTAAATCAATAGGGACTCCATAATATTTCAGTACGATGTATCAAAATGTTACATAGACATTGAAATAAGGTATCATTTCCCAAAATTTTGGAGTATGACGGGATTGATCATATTTTGGAGTATGGCAGCAAATTTGGGAAGTGTTTATCTAAACTTATTTTAAAGGCAATAGAAGATCCGAATCCATTTTGAATTCTTATAAACCAGATCGGATCTTTAATTACCAAAGCATGTGACATCCTCTATTATTTTAATAGATTAACGGTACATGACAAAATCAATGATTTAAAGATTTATATTTGAAATTTCTAAACCTCTAAAATTTGTCACGTATCGTTAATCTATTAAAACAATAGAAAATGTCACATACGTTAACAATAGAAGATCACATGTCCTTATAAACTCTAAGCTTATAAGATACTTCAAGAGTTTATAAGATGCATTGTGATTATTAAAGCGTTTGGTACAAAAGATATATATATATATATATATATATATATATATATATATATATTAAAGCTGAAAATTTAAAAAAATAAAAAATATAAATTTTGAAATCCATAATTTTATAAAAAAACAAATGGAACTATATATACGGAAAATATAAAATATAATTGAGTTATATATTGAAAAAAAATTAATAAATTTTTAAAAGAAAAAAATCAAAATGGGAGAGTTTATTTTTTGGAGAACTTATAAGCACTTGGAGCTTTTTTTTCTCATTTTTTTTTTTTCTTTTTTCTTTTTGATCTTATAATCCCTTGATAAACTTATTTTGTCAAACACTTTTGAAAAACTTATAAACAGTCAATATATAGTCCCAGTTAATAAAAGATTACTTGCATCTACCACATGTCGGAACTCTAAATACACAACTTCACTTTATTCTCGAGAATTAATACACAACTTAACTAATGTGAAACTAAAATACAACAGAGTGATAGTAATGCTCTCACGTTGTTAGCATTATGCAAAAACATTGTTTAGACGAATACCACTCCTGTCTGGCAGAAGTTTCTTCATGTAATATTTTGATCTACGAGATATATTGATCTTTTTCCTCCTCTCCTCTGGTATGCACTCAATCGAACATTCCGAGAAGCCTCGCCTCACAAACCTGCGAAAACAAATCAACTCATAAGATCTCATCATCCCCCACACACACGATTGCCATCAACAAGACCAGACGATAAGCTAGTTATTTTCCTGAAAATATATTAATAAATAAGCTAGTAAAATCATGACTTGACACATCAATAATCGTGGAGGTTTATTCTGAAAATGAGCAATTAAGATTCTAATATTCAACATTCTACCTCTGCCAAAGAGCCCAGTGTATCTGATGGGCACCTCTCCTCCATGAGAATTTATCATAGAATGATACTATAGCATTCATTTGAAAATAATTTTATTCTGACCTTATATCATTAATAGATGTTATACAACTAAATGCTCCATCCTTTCGTTACACATTTAAATGACTGAGAGTTTGACCTTCAGTCCTAAATTGAAGTCGCAACTGACATAAACAGAGAGCAAACACAACCAAATTTCAATTTAGATTATATATTCTTCGAGTCAACAATAAAGGTCAGTCAGCCCAAATTATAGTAGCATTTCCCAATCAATGTGAAGTTTGGAAACAGGTATATCAATCAATATTGACTCGGAAAATTTTATAGAGCAAACTTTGCAGATAACTCTCCAACCACTATGTAGCACTAGCCTAATTAAATGTATCGCCAAGTGCAAATTTTTGCAGTTCAGAACTTAAGAATCTAATTGACATTCCTCGGTGTATCAACCATTGTAATTCAGGAATAACAAATGACATTAAGTCGCTGATTATATATGATTTATTCTTCGTCACTGATTATATGATTTATTCGTCACTGATTATATGATTATTCTTCATTCAAGCTAGCTATAATAAAAAGTAGCAGTCAAACTAAAAAGTTCAAACACGACAGAGAAAAGAAAAGACCTAGCAAGTAATTTTAGGGGCCGTAACACATACAATGCAGTCAGAATGACATACCAATCAGCTGTGCGAGTTGTTAGAAGGAAAAGTGTTCGAAGTCCAAGAGAAGATGCCTTTTTCTCAATATAATCTGCACGGTCACCAGAAATTGTTAACCCTTTTACAAGATGAAACTCAAGGCACTTCTACATAGTAACCAACAGCAATGAAACAATTAATGTGTTCACTCTCATTTATATAGTAATAAAAATGTACAAGAAACATACTGGGACCAGTGATTTCTATGATAATCATTATGAAGTCTCTTTAAAAGGCTAACGGGTGATGGAAACCTCCTTAATTTGGAGAGAAGGGGGCGAGGCAACAATCAACATAATTAGACCGGAAGAGAAGTTAAGTTGCGCTGATATTATTAGATTGTATTCTTTAATTAATGGGTAACTGTTGTGCTAAAGGAGAAGTACATTGAACCCAACTGAAGGAACCATGGTTAGAAGAACCATAGAATTACTGAGCAGTAATAATTAAAATACTCCCTCCATTTCTTTCAATTAGCTACATTTGTTTTTGGCAATTCTGGCACGCTTTTTTTTATTTTACGGGATACTCCGACTGTCCGAGTATCCCGTAAAAGAAAAAAATCTTCAAAAATCCATTTTAAAACCCATCATCAAGAAGCGTGGAAAAGCGTGCCAGAATTGCCAAAATGAAATGTAGCCTATTGAACGAAATGGAGGGAGTAAAAGATGAACGAACCAGACACAATTTAAGGGAAATGAAAGATCTTCTTCATACCGAGTAGTTTATCTCCCTGTCCCTGGCCACGACAATCAGGAGAAACTGCAATAGCAGCTACTTCTCCACACTTTTCTTCAAAGAAAGGGAATAGAGCTGAACAAGCTATGATTTGACCTTCTCTCTCCACAACTATAAAAAAATCTAATGCTTGGAGTAGCTGCAGCAGACGGAAACAAGGTCAAATGCGCAAAGGTATCTGTAATAGAACTCAAAATAACATATAGATGATGAATACACCTGTTCCTCTGTTCTCTTTATCAATGTGCCAGACTCCTCCAAAGGTAACAGAAGTTGTTTTATCCTCTGTAGATCGGTTACCTTCGCCATTCGCATCCCTTCATAAAGATCACTGCCAAGCAAATTCACCTTACGTTAATCATCTACATCAGCTTCTTTTCAGAACATATTTATAATTAAGTAATGCAACAAAATCCATGTATATTAGAATTTTAGGAAGAAAAAAAAGGACTTGATTGTTTACAATAGCGGGCCTTCAAGAGTTAAATGGTGTACAGATTACATACTATCATAGAAAATCTGCATTACAAATACTTCACCATATTACAGACTGAAGAGAATTTCCAGGTTATTTGGCAGCATACAAAATATTTTAGGAACATTTTGGTCAAAACATCTGGAGAACAGTTTTATGTTACAAGAAAAGCATTCAGGTAAAACCAATACTCCCTCTGTCCCGCCAAAATAGCCTTGTTTCATTATTTTATACCTCACATATATTAAAAAAATCAGGCCATTTCGACAGGACGGAGGGAGTACAATGTAAAAATAGCTTCAGTGATGTAACATCTAAAGAGGTGATTACCTTGCTACCATTGTACCCACTCCATCTCTTTGAAAAAGTTCCTTTAGTAAAACCCCGGCAGTAGTGCCATCCAATAGATGCACCCTTTCAACACCGCCCTGATATTTACAAAGCAAAAAACAAATAGCTATTTCAAAGACAAAGTAAAAGAAATCAAAAAGGAATAACCAGGCTACATGGACTTTATAATAGGAGAACAAAAGACCATAGTCTATGACTCCAAACGATATAGAGAATTGCAAGATCTCAAACATTTCAGAAAACAACTCCTTGTCAGAAGTCAGATTTCAACTCTAACTAAAACTGCAAGAGCACTATGGTACCATCATATTATTTTCTCATTTTTGAAATTTGATTCTCGTATCTAAATTGGAATAACATAGTGAAGAATACTGGCTGGGCCAGATAGAATGACAGCGGAAAAAGGAAATATCAAACTGAATACTGGAAGGAATTAACGCAACAAATGAAGAGGTTCACGCCAACCTGCTGCCACAGAATAACTTCTGCTCCGAGACTGTAATTCAACTCCAAAGCTAACCCCAATCTCAAAACTCCTAGTTAAGTTCAGACTTACTAAGAGGCCCACGGGCAAGAAATACTGACATAATATAAACCCAAATACACTAACAACTTAATACTCCCACCGTCCCGCTCGAGACGTTACACTTTTTTCAGCAATTTTTTCAAGCGTTTTCGAGCGTCTTGATAATGAGTTTTGAAATAACTTTTTAAAGAAAAATATATCATCTACTAGTATAACACTTTCTCCTGCAAATTCCTCTTGCGACGAGTGTACACCCTCAAGGGCACACTCGGTTCTCTGCTATCAGAGCATGAAAAGCTAAACTACGAGAACAATGTTATGGGGTTACGAACACGAATGCAGTCATCAAATTATGGAGACTCACCCTGCAAACAAAAGCAGCAGCTGCTATTTCTGACAGGTAACCATTCAACCGACTCAATCTTTCTTGACCTCCAATAGCAAAACCTTGTTCACTGGACCAAAGTCCATTCCCATTGTCAAAGCCAACACCATTATGGAATGTTGGAGCATGAGTAAAAGCATTTCCATCTGTAGTAGAGGCCATATCACTGGTATCATCATACACTGCGCAAGCAACATCTTCTTGAGCAACAGCTTTTACATAATTAGCAGCTGTCTCACTCTGTTTAGCTCTTTCACGAACCAACAGGTCTGCATCTTGAAGAGTTAGAAAATGTATAAGCCTCCCAGATTCATCTAGGATCGGTCCATCAATAATGCAAAGGAGTTTCTCTGCACCAAGGGCCAATGCGCATGCAGTGGCAACTTCATAAGTGCTGCCATGTTGAAAATAAAGAAATATTTTGAACATCAATCGGTTTACATGGCCAAAAAGTTAGAAAAAATAATAATAAAATATAGCAAAAACTACAGATATTATAGACTACGACTCTTATGGAAGTGAACAACAGTTTAAGATGCTCTGAAGCTGTAGACAGAATTTTACAAGAATAGCAGTAGCTCTTTTGTCTAGCTGAAAGGAACTCATGAAGAATTCTTAAGAATATGCAACAAAAATACATGCATAATTCTGAATGCAAAAAAAAAAATGACAAGGCAGTAAGAGATGTGGACAAAACATCATGATCCTACATTTCACAAACAAACCCTGCAAGGACACAAAAATACCTATCAAAACCATTAGCATACTTGCAATTTAGTACTTCTCCCGAACTTGAATAACCCAGATTGCTTAGAAGCACTATGGAATCTTGATCTAGCCTCTCTCGGATGCGAGAAACATCTACTTTCTTAACTTCACCAGTTGATGCATAATCAATTCCTTCCACTACTCCTCTTCTCTGCCAAGCAAAGGGCACCAAATCTCAGTATAGCAATGATGGAAACAAATGAATAAATAATTGACCAGGAAAATTATTGTATAAGCTATTCGACCAAGATGCAAAATCAAAGAAGAGGTCTTCTTACCTTTGCTGCAAGAAAATTACCACTTGCAACACTAACACCATCATGCAACCTACTATTGTGTCCATGACGCCGTATGCCGCTTAAGGAAGGTCCAGGTGATAGCTTTGCCTCAATCATGATGCGAATCCTCCCGGCTGCATTCATGGCAGCATCTAGAGAATCGGAGTCGGTGATTCTATAGCTCCCAAAATACTTGGGTTCACTTCCTGAGTCACAAAATACAATTTCACTATAAGCAACAGTAAATCATTGAACAATCGACTAATTCGACTTTGAGAAGAAGACTTCAACTAAAAATGTGAATTTCTTCTCACCCCTTTCGGCAAGAAGCCTGTTAATTTGCACATGCGTTCCAGGCACAAGAACAAACTTGATTCCTAAGCCATGAAGCAGTGATATGTCCTAAGCAAATATTTACAAATTAGACCAAACTAAAAATATGATTGGTCACTGCCAAACAATAGCCTAAATGCACATCACCAATAAAGAAATTTCAAAGTCAGTAACCTAATTCAATATCATAATATCGCAAAGTTTCCGCGAAAAAACACAGATAATTTATCCTAGAGGAAACAAAAAATGTAAAGATTTAAGACGTGCCATGAGAATAGGATCCAAATGAGGGCCATCGACAATCTCAGCTGATATCAAGACGACGAATGTGCTCCCTCTGTGCGCCTGAAAATAAGGCCAGGCCTCGCGGAAGAAGCGCACGAACAGCTCATCCTTAACTGCACTGCTCGCTTCAATCTCAGCGAGTCCAGTCTCCCCATTCACATTAAGTTCCTCGTCCAAAGGCGAAGCTTTTGCCGATTGTGCTCCGCGAAACTTACTGATTAACTGATTTTTCATAATATTCGAGCTCCACATTGAGGTACGATGAAAAATTCGTCTCCGTGTATGGTCGTGGTGGTGGACCTGGTGGTTGAGAAATGGTGTGCAAGGGCTCGGGGAAGCAGCAGCCATTGAATTGAGTCGACAAGAATTTGGCACACCAAATGAAACCCTAATTTCTGGAGCAGAGTTAAGTTGGCGAGAGGTGGTGGTGGATGGGTGTGGGAGGTAAGTAGGAGGGAGGCGGCGGCGGCGGTCTGAGATAATCTAGAGGCATTTGGTGACGTGATTTAATAGAGTTGTCAGAAATGGCGAGCTTGCCACAAAAAGGCTGAAGAGTCAAAGATAAAAACGTGCTCGATGTCGAGGTAATTCACATTTCACCGTAAAAAAATAAAATCGAACCTCATGATTTTGCGAGGCCAATATTTTGGTAGATTTAACTTTTAATCGATGACGGAATGGAGACCGAAAAATTGCCGACAGAAAAATAATTTTTTTATTTTTTATAATGAAATTTAAAATGAGACAAAAAAATAAAATATCCAAAAATACATTATAATATCAAATTTAGCTTTGCAATATAAAAAATATAAAATTTACCCATCTTTTGATATGAGTAGACAATAATACCCTTACTTTTGAGCACATAGTCACTCTCTCCCCTTCCCTCTCTCCTAGGGCTGGTAAAGTAGTAGCCCAGCCCAACCCGGCCGGCCTGAAAAATTTAATCCAGTTTTTTTTTTTTTTCCTGAAATATGCAATTTCGCAGTACGTTTATGTTCATTTAGTATTGTTTACCCGGTATGTGGTAAACGAATAATGTATATTTGTAACTGCATTACGCAGTACGTTTATGTTCTTTTAGTACTGTTTACCGGTAAGTGGTATGTGGATAATATCAAATTGTAACTGATTACGCAGTATGTTTATGTTCTTTTAGTATTGTTTACCAGGCGGGTCGGGCCGGGGCAGAGCGGGCCGGGCTGGGTCGGGCTGAACTGGGCGGGTCGGACTGGGCCGAGCTGCTACTTTACCAGCCCTAGGGGAGAGGGAGAATCACATTTTTGTACTCCAAAGTAAAAATTTGATATTTTGCGTAAACTATATTCCAAAACTAAAATTAATTTTACAAAGTCAAATTGGGTAAAAATGTATATTATCTCATTTAAAATTAATCTTAATCTTCATTTAAAATCAAGGGATATTGGCAAAAAAACACACGAACTTTGGGGTAGTTTGATTTTGCACATGAACTTCAACTCGTGTCAAATAAATATATGAACTTTCAAGTTTTTCCAATTTTGAACAATTCCCAATTTCCGGCGAAAATTGATCCGACGTGATAGTCGGAAATCGTAAGTGGCGCAATCGGAAAGTCTAGGTAGCACAAATCGACGGCAAAATTAAACGACGTCGTTTAGAACAAAGTAAAACAACGTCATTTCATCATGAATAAAAATAAATTTTTATTTTTAATTAAAAAATACTACAATTTAAGAAAAGAAAAAAAAATACTCCAAAATAAAAATCCCCAAAACCTATCCGGCTATCCCTTCTCTCTCTCTCTCTCTCTCCCAGTTCTTTCCTCCTTAACAGCAGCAATTGATCTCCTTGCACCACCACCGCGACGGCGCCGCCGTACCCCGGCCGCCGTGATACCTTCTCCAGACGCACTCCCCCACCCCTTCCCTTTTCCACAATTTCGAAGGCCTCGGCACCACCTTCCTCTACTATGTTCCTCTCCCCAACATCTCTCTCTTTCTCTCTCTATACCTCTGCCTCTCTCTCTCTCTCTCTCTCTCTCTCTCTCTCTCTCTATATATATATATATATATATATATATATATATATTCGAATCTTTCACTGCCGCGTAGCCACATCTCTCACAGACAATGGTGGGGTGCCGCAGTGGTCCATTGCCGTGACGGTGGCGGCGTACGAGGCACGAATAGAGGAAGACATGGAACATGGAGAGAGGGAGGGGTGAAACCCTTTCCTCGTTGTCAGTGGTTTGACGATAGTAGAGCGGTGGTGGCAAACCCGGCTCAAGCATGGCAGTGTTGCAACGCCGACGATTTTGATGAGCCGAGAGAGACGGAGAGAGGGATTTTTCAGCTCAATGTCGTTATCTCTCTAGGGTTCTTGCAGCCTGGCTTCATGATTACGCTTTTGAGCTTGGTGAATGTCTCGATTAAGAAACGGAGCCCTAATTGCGTGAGGACGATTATGTCGGTGCTACTCTTCTCCTATCATCTTCGGTGCTGTGTTTGCAGATAATTTTCTTTTGCGTGCAGTAGATTTGGGTATTTATTTTGGTGGAGGGGATGGTGGTGATGGAGATGCAAGTATTATCACCGGCTGAGTGAGATTTCATTTGGTTCTGCCATTTGATTTCTGAGGGAGCGAGAGAGGAAATAGAAGAAAGAAAGTTATGAGGTGGATAAGAAATATGGTTCTAATTATTTAATTAGAACTAAACGATGTTGTTTCGTTTAATTAATTTCATTAATTTGCTGCTAACGATATTTAACGATGCCGTTCCATTTAATGCTGATGACATCATCTAGCCACATCAGCAGCCATAATCCACGCATACAAATTACGGTGCTACCTAGGATTTGATTTTCGCTGGAAATTGGGAATTGTTCAAAATTGGAAAAAAACTTGGAAGTCCATGTATTTATTTGGCACGAGTTGAAGTTCATGTGCAAAACCAAACTACCTCCAAAGTTCGTGTGTATTTTTGCCAATATCCCTAAAATCAATGACAATCTTCATCTCAATCTTAAATAAAATAAAATAATCATCTTAATCTTAAAAATAAATATAATAATTTTCAACAATCTTAAATAAACTAAAATCAATTGAGATCTTAATAATAATATAATTAAACTCAATTGAATAAATAAAATAATTTGCCTCAGTCATGAATTTAACTTTACGTTCTCAATGTCATCAAAAAGAGATTGGGTAAGAGCGAAAGGAAACTCGTGCCTAAACTCCTTATAGGCAACATCCACAAATCCAAAAAGAGATAGGGTCTTGCCCGGGGTCAGAAGAGGTACAAAAAGAGATCGGAGAACGACTGATGGTTTAACCTCCCGTGATGATACTGTTGTGATAGACGGCCGACCCTCTACTTTAGGAACATCGGAAATAGACAACTCATACTCTGGGACACGTGGAGGAGATGTGATATGATCTAACTCTCTATAGAATATGTTGTGAGAGGATGACCCATCTCTGGAATATATCCTCATGTCTCACCACCTCCCATTCCCAGGGCCGTCCCTGAGGGTGGGCCAGCATGGGCGACCGCCCAGGGCCCACCCATTTCAGGGGCCCAAATTTTTTTATATTAAAACTATTACACTATTACTGTATCCGTATATTATTTCTTGGACTAAATTTTTAGGTATAGAATTTAATGTGTTTTTATAATATGTTAATAAATTAAAGGTTAGAGTGTTAAAGTGTAAAAGTGTATTATAGGACTCACGTCCCAAAATGGAAAGAGTCAAGAAATCGTGGACGTCTCAATATAGTATTTGTATCAAAAATTCTTGAACGGAGGGAATAGTATATATACATGTAATTTTTGGAAAAAAATATTATTATCTGTGTTGCTTAATATAAAGGGCCCCTAAACAAGAAAAATATTTTTATATGCAGGCCAAAAAATACTATTTTAGCTATAACTCAAGCCCATTATAATATCATAATTCATTCCATTTGAAAACGTGACATCTCAAATTTATTTCTTTTGCATCTTCTTGCCTGCGCGATGGCGCCATGCATGAGGACGTCTCTCCATCCTTTTCTTTCTTCTTCTCGACTTGCCACCACCAAAAAATTTAAATTTTAATTTTTTTTGCAATTGAACAATGAATATAAAATAGCGATGTTGCACTTTTATATATGGATGTATGCATTAATTTATAAAATAATATGGCCTATTTTATAATTTCGCCCAGGGCCCCTCTTTGGTCAGGAACGGCCCTGCCCATTCCTCCATGAGAAGTTGTTCGATCCCTGGATCTGTGTTAGGGATCCACAAAGCCGGATGCCATGACTCTATGAGAAGCTACTCGGTCTCTAGATATGTGCTCGGAATTCTCAAAGCCCGACACTCGGGGCCTCAGCCCTCTTGATGATACATCGGCTTGATCATGGGCCTCTAAATGTCTCACTCACACGAGATGGTGGCCCTGGACCACGAGATCGTCTATCGCGGTGGGAAGAACTCCTAGAGCCCAATAAATCTCTCGCGTGCTCATGCACATCCTTGGCAATCCTAGCCACAAACTCGGTCTCAGAAGAATCACGCATCAGCGGTTGCCCACATTGTTAGCTACTATATCAACCCAATCATCATTCTAACATCTACATTAGCACGGGTCTCTGTGCACGCAACATACAAGTCCAGAGGGCTCAGGCCTTGACGACACGGGCCTGTGCCACTTCGTATATGAGGTGGGAGTCGTGTCGCCAATAGTGTGCTATATCTGACACTGTGGGTGTGCTCGTCCATCTATAGCCCGGGTGTCCCTAGGTCATGACGTCGAGGTTGTACTACAAAATTGTCCTGCCGACATCTCAACTTATCAACAGCCCTAGTCATCTCCCTAGCTAACTCGATGTTCTCTCCTCTCTAGGTACTTTCTTGAATGTGTGACATTGTGAAGTCTTAAACCTCACAATCAGAAGATACATGCTGTCTAAACTACGATAATAATGTTACATCCGCTTTGTACTTCCTCCAGTTCGAGGGTCGGGAAAGGCTCGAGCTGTAAATTAAAATGAATATAATAATAATATATTTTTAAAAATTACATTAATTAAAAATTGTATAATAAAACTAAATTCATATGTTTGTAAAATGAATATTATAATGGATTTAGTTGACTTATAATGAGTGTGACGATATGTTATGAATACGTCGTCCACGACTAAAAATGAAAATGCTCACGATTTTTGTAGATAATAAAAAATGGCAAAATGTCAACGTTTTTCATGGATTGAAGGAGTATATTACAAAAATATATTCTTAGTTATTTTTACATTATATTGTACCATTTGTAGCATGATGTCTCTACACAAAGGCACATGCATGTGTTATTATTTGGATCAAAAATATATACAAAAAAATAAAGAGGAAGTGATACGTTATCAAAAGAGCACAAGCATAGAGAATCCAACGGTTGAGGAATAGGCATCCGCGGAAACTTGGAGCCGCTATTGCCCAATACTTGGGAATCTAACTCAACTCTAGTTTAGTTAACAACTCAAATACTTCACCCCCACTCATCCTCTACTCTTCCCCATTCCTCCACATCCCCTTCATATTTGCATCATCATTTCTTCTTTACAACTCTCTCTATCTCTCTGTTACTTTCTCTCTCTCTCTCTCAGAAGTCAGAAGGTGTCCATATATAAAATCAAACAAGCTCTCGAGTTGTTCCTGGGGAGATCGATGAGTTGCAATGGATGCCGTGTGCTTCGAAAAGGGTGCAGCGAAACCTGTATTCTAAGGCCATGTTTAAACTGGATCGAGAGCTCCGAAGCACAAGGCCACGCTACTGTCTTCGTAGCCAAATTCTTCGGCCGTGCTGGTCTCATGTCCTTCATCTCCGCCGTTTCCGAAACCCAAAGACCTGGTTAGTTATCTTGGACTGCTTACCTCATTTTCTCTCTCCTCTTTCTCTCCCCTCTCTCTAAGTCTATAACTAATAGTATTGGATTTTAATTTATGCAGCCCTCTTTCAGTCCTTGTTGTTCGAAGCTGCCGGAAGAACTGTGAATCCGGTGACCGGGGCGGTGGGCCTCATGTGGACAGGCGACTGGCACGTGTGCCAGGCCGCGGTTGAGACCGTCCTCCGCGGAGGTGCGTTAAAGCCGATCCCGGAGCTTCTCGGCGGCGCGTCGGTGCCTGACGACGCTTCCGACTGCACCGACGTGTTCAAGCTCCAGAAACGGTTTCGTTTGCCCGACGAGGCGACGAAACTCATGCAATCAACTGATCTTGATCTCAGTTTGACGCCGGGTTTTCACGGCAAGAAAGACGGCGTTTCCCCGGAAAAGCGGCGGCTTGGAAGTCCGTCGATGAATTCTCAAGAATCCGTCACCACAACTTGTGGAGATCGGTCGGTCAACGAAATTACGCTGCTAAATTTGTTCAATTAAGATAAGGGAATTAAGGAGAGGGAAAAAAATGCTCTTTTTCGATTTTGGCATTTTCTTTCTTAGCTAGTTTATATTTTATGCCGGAACATTTTCCGGCTAGATATAAGTCGTCGGCACAAGATTTCCCACTTATTCTTGTCGATTATATATATCAGGAAAAAGGAGGGGAAAATGAATGTATTGCCAACGATTCTTTGCTTGTTCCTTATCTTTAATATCTCTCTCTTGTATTTTCTATTTTGTGCGTCCAATGACTGTTTGGAATATGAATAATTGAGTTGCTTTTACCTTTTTCTACTTTGTTGTATTCCTATACATCATGCCATATTATTTAAAGTGGTATTGGCGAAAAATACTCAATATTGCATCATCATTTTTATAAATTTTTATCAAATTTATCAAGAGGAAAATGTTCTGGAATGAAGACAACCCTCTACTTTTTTTTCTTTTTCTTTTTTTTTGAATTTTGTGTAAGAAAAAGGGGAATTATGTTTCATAATTAAATATACATTGAATGGAAATATATGTTTTGGTGATTGTGATTTAGGCATGGACAATGTACTTCACTGCAATAGTAAATTGCACATGCAAGATTATGTGTCATCAATGGTAATTAGGTTTACACCGAAAGGAAAATTATATTTCAGCTAGCTTTTAGGCAATGAGAGTATACTTATTTGCGATTGTAAATCACACATGTAAAATTATATAAAACCGATAGATAAAATAGAACCATAAATTGATGCATAGGTCAAAGAGAATTTTCGGGAATTGATTATAAATTTATAATAATGGATATAATTGATAATATATATATTTTTTATATAGATATGAGTATTTTTACCATGCACTATCAAAAGACAAAAGGGTAATTTAACTTAAACGAGTTTCCCGAAAAACTAGGAAATGGAGGAAAATATTTGAAAATTGTTATGAGATAATTAAATTTTTAATACTCCTACAAGATTAAACTGCCTTTGAAATGGGAGGACTACTAAGCAATTGCATTAAGTTGGTAGGATGCAGATATTATAATTAGGGGCACACTTGGGTGAGCCCGGCCACATTATGTGGCCGTTCAAAAGATTGATACTTTTATTTGTATAGATTAACATTTTTTTGCATAAAGATTGACACTTTTTAAAATTTATACTTTTATTCATTAAATAATTATATTAAAGATTGATACTTTTATTCATATAGATTAGCATTTTTCTGCATAAAGATTGACACTTTGACCTAACCACATTATGTGGCCGACCTCACTCAAGTTTTTGTCTTATAATTAATGGTACACAAAAAGGATGCAGATATTATAATTAATGGTACACAAAATAATGTAGGCCTCACGAAATTGATCTTTTTCTTCTAGTGTTTATCCGGTAACACGTCACGTCACGATCGATGTATCATTCTCCATTTTCCACAGTAACTTCGATCATTTGTAGTCTAGATATATTTTCATGAGCCATTCATAATTTTATGTCCGGGCTAAAAGTACTATTTTTCCTTTAAATTTTAATTATATCTCCCTCAGCAATTATTTTAATCTTAGGGGCCACGGTAGTTTTCTTTTATCCTACTATATCTCACCAATCATACTTATTAATTACGACAGTTAATTACCACTACCCGGGCGAAGCCGGGCGGGCAAAACTAGTATTACATGAAATAAAAACCTTGGAATTTTGAACGGGGGATGATGATATGAAATTTTCTTTTTCAATTTTAAGGTCCCGATTTGCCGTGTTCATATTCAAAATTTATAAATTTGTATATTTTCTTTTCAATTTCAATATATATAATGATTCGGTTCAATTTCGTAATTATTAATTAAGATTCACTTAACTAAATTACGATTTATAATTATTTTTTAATATTTAATTTCAATTTTAGTAGTTATGATGATAAGATTGATAAAGGGACACACTTGGGTCAGCTAGAGACACCGTGCGACCGGCTAAAATATTGTCACTTTTATTCGTGTATATTAGCACTTTTCTGTATAAATATTAACACTTTTAAAATTGACATTTTATTCGTAAAATAAGTATGTTAAAGATTGACACTTTTATTTGTATAGATTAATATTTTTCTGTATAAAGATTGACACTTTAACTCGGCCACACTATGTGGCCGACCTCACTCAAGTTTTTGTCATTGATAAATTAAAAATAAACACATACTATAATTATTTTTTTTTAATTTGCTTTTGTGGCTGCTGGGTCAAAAAATAATAATAATAATAAAAAATTAAAAAAAAAATGTTGCTGCAAAAGTGATTTGTATTCAAGGAAAAGTACATGTAGAAGAAGGTGAAGCTATGGGTTTGCATGAGGCATTGTCTTGGATCAAAGATTTGGGTTTGGTATAGATTTAGTTTGAAGTTGACACTAAAATAGTTGTTGATGCTATAACTTTGCCAAATGATGATTTTTCAGAATTCTTCGGCACTATCATAAAGAGTTGCTTAAGGTTCTTACAAGGTAATAGTTCATACAAGATTAAACAAATTTTTCGTGACGCCAATTTTGTGCCGTATCGTATTGCTATGGTTGCTAGAGATTATCCACACCCTCATGTGTGGGTAGAGCCTCCAGACTTTATGGTTGGCCTTTTTACCTTTTCATGTTCTTGTTCGTAATATATATTTACATTTCATTTAAAAAAAAATTATCTATAAATATTAATTATGATCCACTAAATTATAATAATATTTATTTTTATGAGAACACTATTAAATTAGTGAAATAAGTTATTTAGAATTTGACTAAGACATTAAAACGGGGACATATGATTTTGGCACTGGCGACTCCAGTATGGAGCAATGGGGGTACAATTGTACCCCCAAAAAAAAATCTTTTACTACTATTATGTATACATATATGTATGTATATTTATATTTATTCATTTTAATTAATTATAATTTTTTTTTATCAGAATTTTAATTAATTATAATAAATTTTAGTCTTAATAAATTAAATTGCCCCTTTTTTAAATTGGAATGTAATTTATACCCCTTTTTTAATATGTATGTGAAAACTATCCCTTTTATTATTTTAAGATATAAATTTGAGCAAATCAACATCAACCGATCAATTCACCTACCAATAACAATAATTGGTGACTCAACAAAACAAATGATTCAATGCGTAATAACTTATCCACCACCGGCAAAAGTGGCCGGATCTCTCCCACCGCCGGCAACCTTGTGTCGCCGGCGGTGGGAGAGATCCGGCCACTTTTGCCGGCGGTGGATAAGTTATTATTGCTTATTAAATTATTTTATCTATAATTACATGTTTAATTTCCATAGTGTATGCGGCGTGCAAATCCCGGAATCCTGAAAATTATTTTTTATAAGTACTAATCTACTGATTTTTTATGTGATTAATTGTGGTAATTAGGTATTTGTTACAAGTAATAATTAACAATTACTAAACTTGTTCCCGAATGCAATTGGTACCAAGTACTAATCTAATTTGTTTAGTAAACAATATCATTATCTAGTACTAATCTAGCTAATTATCAATAAATACTTCTTG
Source organism: Mentha longifolia (assembly GCA_001642375.2). NCBI lineage: Eukaryota > Viridiplantae > Streptophyta > Magnoliopsida > Lamiales > Lamiaceae > Mentha > Mentha longifolia. The sequence goes on from CM038111.1 coordinate 17,415,885, forward strand.
CATATGCATAGCTACATCACAATTTATTTTTCAATTAGTCAATTAATTATGAAATAATCAACTAAAACTAACCTAATTAATTCGAAAAAACTAACCTAATTAACTCGAAATAATTAAGCATGCCAAATTAAGAAATTTAACTAAACAAAACAATAAAATACATACCCTAATTCTAATTAAAAAAATAGCATTGTTACACCGATCCACCGCCGGCCGCAAACTGCCAGAGAATTCCCACCGCCAGCTGTATAACATCAACGGCGGTGGGACTGTTCCGTTGATGGCCACCGGCAGTGGATAGCTCAAACCCCCAAAACAGAATCAAATAAACATTAGGGCCGCCTCCACCGCCGGCTTTAAAACTCTGGAAAGTTCCCACCGCCGGCAGCCGTGTAAAATATTTCCGGCAGGCGGTGGGCAGTTTCCGGGCACCGTGGTGCGGCGGTGAATGAGCACGCATTTTGTAATTTTTTAACTTACCAATATGTCATACGTAAATTTTTCCTCAGTATCAGATTCACTTGCCATTGTCTTTTCTGACTAAGAATGCTCTGGCGATGTTAAAAAAATCTCGGGCACCAGTGCTCTTGGCGGTGGTGGCGTGGTTGGTCGAGGGGGAAGAAGTTGAGTGCGGTCAGAATTCGTCTAAGGTGGGAGATGAATTTTTGCCGAGGGCTATGAAAATTTTGGTCGAGCTCGGCGGTGGGAGATGAAGCTTTGCTTTCTGTGTATTTGTTTGGTCAAAATATTCTTTCCATACACTCTAGGTCAAAAAAGAATACATTAAATTACAAAATTTATCCGACCAACACAATTTCCGAAGCCCACTCATGTGAAAAATGGGCTCCACATAATTTATTTATACCTTATTTTATTAAAAGGGCTATTTATCTCATACCTATTTAAAAAGGGGTATTTCTCCCATGTCTAGTTACAAAAGGGGTATTTAAAATTTTGGCCCTAAATTTTAAACATTATTAAGGTTAATAAAAAGACATGTGACTTATCCTCTAGTATTTTTGCTCATTAAGTTGGTATTGATTCTTCCGATTGCTAATGCAAGTGTGATCGCCTAACTATTTAAGCACCCACAAGTGTATGGGGCTATCGTAGATAGTGGTGAGCAAGGACGTATTCACGGAGACTAGTTCGAAATACCTATGAGTACTACTACTATGTTACTTTAATCTATTTAAACTCCGAATTATTAAAGAATTAACTAACTAAAACTAGAATACGTCAATTAAACAAAGCAAAATAAAATACATGGGCAAACAAATGAGAGAATGGATAGGAAGATATTCTAGGGTAGACTCAATGGAATTGCAATTGGAACTCACTCTACTTAATCAACATATGGTTTGAATTCAATTATCTAGGACGATCTCTTGTTCGCTTTAGCCCCCTCCCGAACGACTAAAACCGTTGATTACAAGCTAGTTTTGTTGTCCCCAACTAAAGTCTAGCCTATAACTCCTAAAAGACCCTAGGATCAATAGCCCTCACAAAAACTCTCAACCTCCCGGTTTATTGAGTCGTTGTGCCTCATGTTCCTATTCAAATGCTAATTCTCATCTCCCGAATTTTGAATTAACATAATAGACATGTAAAAATGGTGATCAAGCATTTAAACATACATACAAACTAAGAACACAAGGAGATAAAGCAACCAAACCATAGAATTAAAATAAGTAGAGCTAATCCATTACAAATCCATATTGTCAAATCCCTAGAATATGAGATCTTAGCTACTCATGCCCATGGAAGCAAAAATCTCAACAATAAAGATAAACATGATCAAAGAAACAAGATAAAAAAGAATTCATAGACAAATCCTTAATCTTGAGCTCCAATCTTGAAATCCTTGATGTCTTCTTTTCCAATTCTCCCAAAACAAGCTTTTTTCTCTTGGCCTAGGTGGATGAAGGTGGAAGATGGAGGTGTAGAGATTTAGTGTGTGTAGTGTGTGTAAATGGAGGCCAAGTGAGAGATCAACCCTAGGAAAATGAGCTCACATTGGTATTTATATGTTAGTATAAGAATGAGGTTTATTTTGTAATTAGGAAAAAGTAGTATGAATAGAATGGAAATTTAAGAGCAAAATCGGAAGAAATATGGAGAAAAATGGGGCGGAGTGGTCGCTCACTCTGACCGCTCCGAGAAGAACAATGGCCAAGAGACGTCGCGCGGTATGAGCCGTTTCCGTTGTTGACCACTCGCTTGGTCGCGCGCTAGACCGCTCCCAATAGTGCAACGATTCTTCTTCAACGCGCTACCACTCGCGTTGCCAGCTCTCTGATTTCTTTCCGACTCGTTCTCCCTCTTCCGAGCTCCGATTTGACTTCCGTCTTTTTCTACGGACTCCTCTCGACCCGATCTCCGATATGGGATTACTCTTCTTTGCCTAATTTCAACTTATTCTTCCTTAAAAACAATCAAAATAAACCAAGAAGTATCGATCGACAAAAATAGAGCAAACACATCGAAAGAGGTACAAACGAGCATTCAATTCACACTTATTTCACCAACTTTATCCTAAAATGAAGCATGAAAACCATGTTTGTCAAAGTGTCGAGATAATAATTTTCGGAATGACTTATATCAAAAACAAATTGCGAAATAGCATGAAAAATCAATTTTCAAATGATTGTTTGGTCAATTTCACTGAGAGAGATGTGTTTTCCTACGAGTTTCTGATGACAATGTTGCCAATCGCTTTTTAGTAATGAAACATTGTCGAAAATTAAATTAGGTATATTTGTAATTTTATGATTTTCGTTCATATTATTATAAGATGGTACTACTAATGTTATATAATTATTTTTCGCACCCCCGAATTATAAATCCTGGAGTCGCCACTGGATTTTGGGATCAAGTTGGCTAAAGCAGAGGGCCTACAAAATAGTGTTGGTGAGTTGTTACTTGTTAGGAGCTCGCCACTACTGGTCTAATGAATGAGTTGTTGTAAGTGGATGTGATTGAAAATAGGTCAAAATAGTTGGGTGTTTTATAACAACTTGGAAACTCGTAGGGATGATGTGGAAGATGAGCCGGAGTAAGTTGTCATCTTGGGCTGCAAAGAAAAGATTGAGATAGAGATCTGCAGCGGATTTGTTTCCCACTAGGATTATGGCTTATTTGGGAGCAGTATATATACACCACTTATTCATGCAGCAATGACAAAGTGGAATACAAAATCACGGAGAAAATTCTGTGGGGGAGTGTAGAGAGAGAGAGAGAGAGATTGAGTAGAGTTTACGGGGTGAGAGAAATTTTTTGGTTTCTATTCTTTGCTAGGGTATATAGCTTAGATAGTTTGAAATCTTCTCGTGTAAACTGTAGTCTTCTGTTGTTTCTGATAGTGGAATCAATCTCCAGTTAACCCTCCCGTGGACATAAGCTTCATGGCTGAACCACGCAAATTCTGGTGTGTTGTGTGTGAGTTTTACGTCATGTGTTTAGTTTACGTAATCTGCATGTTTTAGTGAACAGTGTTCTTGAACATGTTCTTGTTTATTTTCTTGAGTGAAAAACATTAAGTACTACTTCTGAGATTTGTGTGTTCGTGATTGTTTCTTAGCTTGTTACGAATCCTAACAGAATGTCTTTAACATTTCGAAAAATAATATACTCCCTCCATCTCAATAGACTCGTTCCATTTGAGTTAGGTATGATCATTAATAAACGATTTATTAATGATTTATAAATGTATATGATTTAATATTTTAATGCATATTATTTTTTAAAAGTAGAACACAATAAAGATATATTGATAATATTTTATAATTAAAGATGAAACATTTAATTTAACCTAAATATCATAAAAGTCGGAGAACAAGCAAGTTGTGATAATATAGAATATTGACATTCAAATTATATTAGAGTAGGTGCTGATAAATGATAATGATATATTTGGCTAATAAGTTGGTTTAATTATGTCAATAAGGCTTTAATTTTTACCATGTTGAATTGTGTCAAAATTATTAGAACACACAAAATAAAGTAAAACAAGATTAAAGAAAAAATTGATATAGGAATCCCATGCCGTATCCATCGATGATCTTAAGGAATAAATTGAAGCTAAAAAATCCAATGCACAATCAACTGTGACCTAAAGACACCTCGAATCCACATTAGAATAGCGTGGCGAAGAGGGAAGTACGCTTATAAAAACCAGGATTTCGTACTTATCCAATCTTCAAGAATATCACTAGGCAGAAAGTTCCAAGAAAATTGTGTCCTTTTTTTCTATTTTTTTTATTTTTATAAAGAGTTTAGATGGTGGGTTTTTGGACACACACAGTTGGGGTTGGGGTCTTAATTTGATTGGCTTTTATTAATGGGCAGAGTGTTGGTTCTTGGGGACCTTTCGGCCGCAGAACTTGTTAAATTGGATGGGCCCGAACAAAGAGACTCCAAATTGCAAGAGAGAAACAATGAAGTTGGCTTTTGGAGAGAGTAAAGAGGCGTGCATGAGTTTTGTACTATAGATATTGGATCATGTAGCTTTAATTCCCTTTGACAATATGTATATACTCTCTCTTTTTCTTTTTCTTTTTTCTTTTTTTTAATTTGTCTCAGCCGTCAAATTGTACATATTAAGGAAATATGTAAATTTATATTTTAATCTCATTTATTATTCTTTTTTAATAGTGTACCAATTTGTATACTCCATCCGTCTCAGTTCACTAGTCCTGTTTCTTTTTGGCACGAGTTTTTAGTAGAATATGTAAAGTTAAAGGGATGAGGGGTTCACTAAAATTTAATGCTTTTTGATTGACACAATTATTTCCTTTTATAGAAACAAGACTACTAATGTGGGACGGCCGAATAAGATATATTGGACTAATGAACTGGGACGGAGGGAGTATAATATTAATTATAGGGGTAAAATTGAAAAAATGTACTATCTCCGTCCCATTATATTAGTCCCATTTGGATTGGGTACATGAACCAAGGAAGAAGGGGATATGTGACTATAATCAATTCTAAAGAGAGAGAGTTGATTGTAGCCAAATATTTTTTGCCATACAAGGAAATGAGACTAATCAGTATGACGGACAAAAATGACAAATGAGAATAATATAGTGAGACGGAGGGAGTAGCTATTATGTCATCAAATTCCGAAATGAGACATTTAAAAGTAAACTACAAAAATAGTAACTAGGACACTTAAAAAAATGGAGGGAATAACAACTATATACGCCATCCTTTGGCGCATTACTTTGAGAGTCACGATCTTTAATACTTTCTCTGGACTTTTGAATTTGTTACACATCTTTTTAGCACGAGAATTAAGGTATGAGTATTTAGTGTTTTAAGTGGTTTGGTAATTGAGGAGAGTAATGAATAGGATTATAATTAATATTTTATTTATTACAAATAAAAAAAACAAAAATATTAATAAATTGTTTTTTTATTTTTTAATTATAAAAATTAATTAATTAATTAAAAAATTAATTAATTAATTAATTTTTTCAGTTTTTTATTTTAATTAATTAATTAATTTTTAGTTTAAAGTGTTAATTAAAAAATAAGGGCCCAATTAGTGGCCCTAATCTTTTACTAATTGGGTGATTTGTTTCCTAATTTTTGTAAAAAAAGAAAAGAAATGTAACAACTTGAAATGGATAGCCCAAAAAGAAAAATACAACAACTTGAAAAGTCCGGAATGAGTAACAACTTAATTACCGGTGTAGATTGAAATTTATATTTAATGTAGAAAGGTCCCCTTTTATTTTAGAGAGTAGGCTAGATTTAATATGAGAGAAACCAAAGAAAGTTGTGTGGTTTTATATACATCTCCAAAATATGTTTGGTTTGCAAGATTATATTATATTATGACTAGTTTTCTTATTGGGGTGTATCATTCCATTTGACCTATATCTAAAAGTGAAAAGAATTAAAGGCCATGTCATGAATTAAGTTAGTTTGGCTTAGTAAATAAAATATGTAGACTAGGCCTAATGATAAAATGCAGATTGGGCCTCAAGGATTTAATTTAAGTGGACTGAATTTTGTTAATCATTGGACTTTAATTAATGAAGACTTATACTCCATCCATCTCCCAATTCTGTGCCCATTTAATATGAGTGGACTGAAAATTATGCTGGAAGTTCGTTTTGTTATAAAATTTTTAAATTTTTTTTGGATTTCGTCATTACTTAAAGATAATTGATAATGAGTCTAGTACATAATGGCATGTGTTTTGATTGGATTTCAAACCCCTTTATTCCCCTAAAAAACTATTGTCAAAGCTATTCTAGCAAAATCAGAAAACTCGAATGTTAAAGGAGCTTAGAAATACTCTTTCCATTTCATATAAAATGACACTTTTTTTTTTGTCTTTTCTGGCACGTTTTTCCACACTTCTTGTTGATGAGTTTTAAGATGGATTTTTGAAGAATTCTTTCTTTTTTACGGGATACTACGAGTCGTAGTATCCCGTAAAAAAGAAAGAATTCTTCAAAAATCCATCTTAAAACCCATCATCAAGAAGCGTGGAAAAACGTGTCAGAAAAGCCACTATTGAAATGTGTCATTTTAAATGAAATAGAAGGAGTAGTTTTTATCTTCCCAGACGCTAAAGTATTATTTAAAGTTGAAATCCGTACGCTAAAGCAGTCACGTTCGACCGCTGAAGCGGTCGACTGGGATCCGGACTCTGAAGTGTAGCTTCAAACACATTTAACTAATCAAACTTGACGATGAATAAGCTTCAAAGCGCTTAGTTGTTGATCTAATTAATGTGTTTTTTATAATAAAATAGAAAACAAATTTAAAAATAAAAATAAAATTATTCACCATTCACGTGACATTAATGATTGATTGATACATTGCATAAAGGTGTAAATAAAGAATACAAAACAGTAAATTAAGTAACGTTTGGTATTTGATAAATTGGACGTTGATTTGAAGACGAAAAGTGAAGAAAGAGTAAAGGTATAACACAATGTACTAATCATAAACAATCAATAAAATTAATGAGTCGGATTAAAAAAAAGCAAATGACAGAACAAAAGCAATGAAGAATACAATCTCTTTATGTCTCTCTCTTTCTTTCTTACATCTCTCTACCCAATCAAAGAATCCAAAGAGAGCCAATCACATCACATAAATAAACATATGCTAAATTTTAATTTTTGTGCTCATAATGTGCACGTGGGTGGGGGGGTCTAGGGATATCAAATTCTGCCAAAACGCAAATTAATAAAAAAGAATGAAGTGGTGTGTCTAGAAAAAGAGGCATCCAAACACGGCCCCTCCCATTGCCAAAGCAGCCAACAGCTTCTGCACCCTCATCAATTTTTCTGCCCCACTCTGCGAAAATGCATCAATTTTGTTAATAAATATGTATAAATAAATATACACAACTAGCTTGTACAATCTTAGATCTATTTTAATTATAGATCTATTATTTGGGGGGGCAAATTTTGAAACAATCTTCGATCCGAAATTTGTAGTAAAGAGAAAAACGGACAGCGTCCCTACCTAACATGTTGTATACCCACCACATTTATTTATTTATTATAAAGATCAACAATGGATCCAAATGTTATGATGTATAATTTTCTTAAAAGTGGAAGTAACTAAAACCTTAATACGGAGTAGTTCATTAAATTAATTTAATAATTTAATATACTACTCACATTCACTCAACATTGTGCATGTACTTGAAAATAATATGAATTTCAAAAATTTACATAATCATAACTTGTCTGTTTGTTATCCAATTTTTACAATTTTTTTTTGTCAAATTAAAAGTTTCAGTATAATATTTCATTTAATATCAGTTATCAATATGTTATTTATGAATGTATGATGTTCTACTTTTGAAGAAACAAATTATGTATTAAAATGTTTTATACAACATTTATAATACTAATAAAGTGTTTCTTAATAACCATGTCCAATAGCAACGTGCCAAATAAAGTGGAACATAGTAATAAGATCTAATCTTTTAGGGGAACTCGGGATCTTGATTTTCCAAATTACACACCATCAATTATTAATAAAGGTCTAGCATAATAATTGAATCAAAAACCCATAATTTGCTAGTCACAAGTACATGGACCCGAAATTGTGTCTCGACTACTTAGTTTAATTTTATAAATATTTTTTTAGCAATCACTAATCCAATTTAAGATTTACAATTATTTATTTTTCATGAATTTTACAATTGTTTACGTTGTAAGTTAGTATAATATAATTGAATTTTCTATGTATATCAAATAATTTGATATATTTTTATCAATAAACAGTTCATCCCCGATTCAATTGGTTGAACCAATAATAACATGACCCGAAAATATCTTCGGGTTGACCCATGGACTTTACAATTTATAGCAAAATGCGGATCCAAACACCTCGTCGGTTCAAATTTCAAAATGTTTAGATGTTAGGTTTTTTCTTTAAACTTGTTTGAGATCTCAGATTCATAGCTCCATTTGTATGATGCATTTTTGTTTAAATGTACTACTAATAAATATTATGCGATAAAAGTGAACAGAAATATAATGCCATTTACAACAATCTCAAGTCTCAACTACCTTGTGTACTGTCCTACTTAAAATTGTTTACTTACCAACACAAAGAGGCCACCTATTTCATGCTATGCTGGCTTTACTCGAGGTTAGAATCTTTTTCCAACTTGACTACGTTGGCTGTCTCCCAATTAATTTTTCCCTTTCTAAAGAAACATAAAGCATCCCCACACATCTCTTTCCAAAATCAAATGCAATCTCGCTTTCATTCTAAATTCTACGGCTACATGTTAACAGTTCAATACTTCACTGCGTTGCTTAAAGCCTTAAAAAGCTAGATACTAGTTCGATTTGGGACCACGATAATAGATTATGTCCAAAAAACCAAATAAAGTTTGTCTGCTGCGCTTCAATGCACTAAACCGAGCACCGACATTCTAGGACATGGCTAAAAGAGTCGGTTCAGATCCTCTATTGCAATTCGCGTTGCATCTACTATAGATGATGGTCATGTGTTATAAATTTTTCCTAAACCAGCGATATTTAGAAATTTTTTGCCAAGTAATTAGATAAATTATTTAAAAACTATGTTTGTTTAGTCCTATATTAAATAGAGCATCAAATCCATAAATCAAGCTAAAATTAGAAAGATAAGAACATATATTTTCCAGATCTGAAATTAAAGCGTAATATATAGCAAAGAGCAAGGAGGAGAAGTTACGTACCAAATCGCCGACGGAGGCAGGACCAGGAGCAAAGGCGTCGGCGTTTGGTCCGGGAGCTTCGGAAGGCGGCGCCGGTGGGCTTTGAGGCTCTGGACCCGGAGCAGGGGCGGCGTGCTTTTTACCCTTCTTCTTGCTCGGTACCGGCGCCTCAGCTGGTGCCTCAGTGGGCGGCGAGGACTCGGTTGGCGGAGTAGCGGCGACGGGAGCGGGAGATGGCGGCGACTGAACAGCTGTCGGCGGCGAGCTCACTGGCTCGGGAACTGGGGGAGAGCTCATTGGCGCCGGTGGAGATTTGGCGACGGGAGATGATGCTGGCGGAGTTGAAACTGGAGGAGTTGAGACTGGTGGCGCAGCCGGAGGAGTTGCGACGGGGGCGGCGGCCGGAGCTGGAGTAGTGGGCTTGGAAGGAGGAATGGCTGTGGGCGGCGCAGCGGTTGGGGTTGGGATCTTGGCGGCAGCGGGAGATATGGTCGGAGCTGCCGAAGGAGACTCGCCGCCGACAGTGGCCACGAGGCAGATGAATGCCAGTAGGAATCCAGTGCTTCTGTCCATTGTTGCCGTTGGATTAGAGAGAGAAAGTGGAAGTAGTGTTTGAGAAAGGAGGAGGAGATAGTGCAGTGGAGACAAGAGTGAAGGGTCGAGTGATTTATACTACTAGTATAGCATTGTAAATTTGTAAATTAAAAGGAAAGGCCAAGGAAAGCAAGGGGAATTCGGGGAGAGAGAGAGAAAGAGAGACATACGGGTGGGGCCATGCAATAGCGAACAAAAATGTGGCAATTATACAGACTGGAATGGGCCCAAGGTTGCATGTGACGGAGTTCAGATTTGACACGTCACCAACGGCTCTTTTCCGCGTCCATCTAATAGGAGTTCTTAATTATTATGAATTTTCGGCGTATTTTGTTTTTCACGTGAACTTTGAATTTTGCAGGAAAATTTACACCAATTTTTATTATTTTGTTAAAATTTCCACAAAATTCAATTCTCCCAAATTAAATTTTAGGGTGCAAATTTTAAATACCCCTTTTACAATAATACATGTACAAACTACCCTCTTTTATATATATATATATATAGAAACTGCCCCTTTTCTTTAAAATATGAAGGTGGACTCCATTTATTCAACTTATTCAGCTGGAACAAGCCTTGGAAATTGAGTTGGTCGGGCCTTGGAAATTGAGTTGGTCCGACGGGTGTAGAGTGAAGACTCACTTTTTTAATTTATTGTGATCGAATCTATCTGAGGAAAAAACAAAACACATAAAACAAAACCTAAACCCTAAGCTACACACACCCACATACTTCATTCCACCGCCCGCACCTCTCTCCCTTAACTAGTTTCCCAACCGCTGACGGCCCTCTTTCCGGTACGGAGAGACAGCCCAACAACGCAGCCTCCCCCGTCTGTCCACCCTGTTTGCCGCACTGCCGCACCGTATTTAGCTCTCCACCGCCCACATTCGTCGTCGGAAAATTACCACTGCCGACTTCTCCCTTCGTCTCCACGACTCCACCGCGCTGACACCGCCACCTTCTCCCTCATCTCCACGCCAATGACATACGATTTGGAGGAAGAACTCACCGAAGAGATATTGGTGAGTTAAAAAAAAATTAAATTTTCGGACGCCCCCACCGGCGTTCAAACGTGGCCGGAAACTTCCCACCGCCCGCCAAAAAAAGTTTCAACGGCGGCCGGCGGTGGGAAATGTCCGCAGATGGTTGTGGGCGGTGAGGCTCCCATTAATTGTGTTTTGTCTATATATTAATTGTAAGCTTATCCACCGCCGGCCTCCGTTGCCGGAATTTGATCACCACCGGCAACCTGTTACCGCCGGCGGTGGGACATTTCCGGCGACTTCCGCCGGCGGTGAATGCGACCAAAAATTCTCGTTTTTTTAAAAATCATATTCATGATTTTTTGATTTTTTTTTATTTGTTTTATTTTAATTTCTTAAATTTTCGGTTAGGTTAGTTTAATTTTAGGCAATATGTCATAATTTGATTAGGTTAGTTTAATTTTAGTTAATGTTTCTTAATTGATTAGGTTAGTTTAATTTATGCCTTGTTCATAATATAATATTTATAATTAATTAGTTGATAATTAGATTAGTAATTTGTTTACTATAGAAATTAGTTTAATAGTTCTTAACAATCCGTTTATTATTTTTGGGAATATGTTAAAAAAATAAAATTAGATCCCATCTAATTTACACAATATAATTAGTTTGGATTAATTAACATAATTATTCATATTTATAATCATTACATTAGTTCTCATAACAAATTAATAGAGACGTATTCGACTAAGTTGTATATATGATGATGAAATAGATATTAGTACGACTAATTGTTAGATTAGTTTTAGGATGCGAACTTATACTTTATGTTATGTTAGTATCATGCTAGTTGTAGGGAAAAAATCTATGAATCGTAGATTAGTACTAATTAGGTTTATTTAATTTAATTAATTTTTACCTTGGTTTATCATTCGTAATTAATTAGGTTTATATTAGTTAATTATTTCCTAATACCGAAGCAATTAGATTAAGAAAATATAATGATTAAAAAAATAAAAAATGTGGGCCCATCCACCGCCGGCCCTCCACCGCCAGTAACTTCCGCCAGTAAATCACGGTGGCTGGCGGTGGGACGCTACCGGCGGTGGAGGGCTGGCGGTGGATGGGCCCACATTTTTTAATTTTTTTTTTACATATTTTCTATGTTATTAATTAGTTAAGTTTGTATATGTATTATGATTAACATGAGTATTTCGGGAAAAAATAATTACTCGAGTGGATGATTTTGTATTGTTTCTTAATAAAATTAATTACTCAGTGGATTTTGTATTGTTTTTGTATTTGTTTGCATGTTTGAAGTTTAATTATGTTTATTAGTGCATGTAATTTGTGTATTTTATGCAATTTATGAATAATCTAATTTTTTTTTTATTTTTAATGAAAAAATAGGCTAAGCCCGCACCGGGATATCGTCGTCCACATTATATCAACACACTAGCAAAGCCCAATACATGCTATTACATTGACCAGTTGGAGGGCATCAGGAAAGCATTGGACAATGTCGGGGGTAATGCTTTAGTGGACAGATTCAGAGAGGGACCTTTCGGTCATTTTATCGGTTGGAATCCAAAGAGGAGCTACGGGGTGTACTAAACAGATGCGTGCCATCTACACAGACCACCGGCCTAAGACACTTTGATCTGTAAGCATGTCGAGATGCAGCTAACGCAACGAATATGTGTCTGAATTGCTCGTCCGGGCCGAGGTCAATCTCGGTTTTCGTGCCCAGGTTTGACATCTTCAGCATGTGGAGATAACCGGGTAAGTCCTCGAAGGATTCCGTAAATTTGCCGTATATCATCTCGATTGCACAATTCCGCCCCTTCAAGCAGACATCGTAGGCATCGATGCCGAACATCGCACGAAGCTCGTTTTGAATTATTTTTGGTTTCATAACCTCTGAATCACGCATAATTTTCTTGGCAAAAAATGCCCCAATTACCTTCGAATGGACTTTTCTACAAACCACGTTTGTTATGCCCACCTCGTCGCACGTGTGTTGCATGCGTATTTTTTTAACCGTCCAAGGCCCGCCGAAGCTTGTTGCGCGTAAATGGAAGTGACACTCTTGTGATAACTTGCATTTCAACACCACTCGCGTAGTATCAGATTTCTTCACCTTGTATTCTTTCCTCCTCTCCAAATGCCACAAACCGACTGCAATACCGATCTCTGCCTTCGTATAGTAAACGGCATTTACGGCCAAATCTTCGATATTAATGTTCTCATCGTGGAAAACTACTGATGATCCAGGCTCAAGCGGGACCATCGGAACCAACCAATTGCTCATGTGATCGGTATCAGTATCTACCTCCGGTTGATCCGTGTTTGACTCTGGATACATCATATCTAACAGTTTTTGCATCCCGCCTTCCTCTTGTATCCATGCCGTCCACTCAGCAAACAAGGCCCTGTTCACGGTCCTATCACCAGCATATAAATTCGACTCGCCTTCGCTCTCAGAGCTCTCCTCCGTTTCAAGAACATAATTTTCATCCTCCTCGTCATCGTCATCGTCAAATAGAGACGGTTCAGTTCGAGCCTCCTGAGCACCGTCGACCGTACGATTGAGGTCCGGGATAGTATCTTGAAATGAATCAAATCCGCTGTTGATCAGTGGGTGATAGACGTTCTCCGTCCAGTCTGTAGAAGTTGCAAATCTCCGTATCAGCTAGAGCTCCGCCTCCAAATTTCCGGTGCCATCGGTATCCTGACCGAATGACCCTGTGTACGGGTCATCATGGTTGATTGTAGGGACATATGAAGATGATGCTCCCTCGCTTGAAGACACGTACACTGTTGGAAATGACTCTGTACGGCACAACCAATTAAGTTGTTGATCGGTTCTGAGACGCGATTTAACAGTCCGTCTGTGCTCCGACATTGTCAGATAGAAAATATCATAAGCAGTGCCCGAGGGATTGCAGTAGAGAGATATATGATATTGCAGGTTGTCTATCGAAATTGCATCTCTGGATAGGGGGACATCTAAATATGTGCCACCATTATAGTTACAATCAGTCCAATAGCCTCCGTAAATGACCTTAACGTACTCGAAAACCATCTGTAATAAAATAAAATTTAAAAATATGCATATGTTAGATAGTAATAATTTTTTAAAATTGTAACATATCATTAACTTAAGAGAATTAAAGTAGGTCAATTTAAAATATTGAATTAAACAATACTAAATCCTAAATTAATCATTTAAATATATATAATATGACAATTAAACATGTAGTGATAGGTAAAATAATTCAATAAGCAATAATATAGTATTCACCGCCGGCTAAAGTGGCCGGAAATCTCCCACCGCCGGCGACACAAGGCTGCCGGCGGTGAGAAAGATCCGACCATTTCCGCCGGCGGTGAATAGTGTATTATTGATCTAATCATTTTTTTACACTCAATTAATGTACTATGTTCAATTTAACAACAACATTTCATCAATTAAGAGATTAATTAAAGAAATTAAATTCAAACTATTATTAAATCAAGTACTAAATCCTAAATTAATCATTTAAATATATATAATATGACAATTAAACATGTAGTGATAGGTAAAATAATTCAATAAGCAATAATATAGTATTCACCGCCGGCTAAAGTGGCCGGAAATCTCCCACCGCCGGCGACACAAGGCTGCCGGCGGTGAGAGAGATCCGACCATTTTCGCCGGCGGTGAATAGTGTATTATTGATCTAATCATTATTTTACACTCAATTAATGTACTATGTTCAATTTAACAACAACATTTCATCAATTAAGAGATTAATTAAAGAAATTAAATTCAAACTATTATTTAATCAAGTACTAAATCCTAAATTAATCATTTAAATATATATAATATGATAATTAAACATGTAGTGATAGGTAAAATAATTCAATAAGCAATAATATAGTATTCACCGCCGGCTAAAGTGGCCGGAAATCTCCCACCGCCGGCGACACAAGGCTGCCGGCGGTGAGAGAGATCCGACGATTTTCGCCGGCGGTGAATAGTGTATTATTGATCTAATCATTTTTTTACACTCAATTAATGTACTATGTTCAATTTAACAACAACATTTCATCAATTAAGAGATTAATTAAGGAAATTAAATTTAAACTATTATTTAATCAAGTACTAAATCATAAATTAATCATTTAAATATATATAATATGACAATTAAACATGTAATGATTGGTAAAATAAAATTCTCACCTCACTAATTGTTGAACACCTCTTTTGCAGTCTGTTTCCAGCCAACCTTTTCTGGCTTCACTTCGATTCTAGAATAATTCACGTAATGAAGTTTAAAATGTTAATTATCATGTACTAAACCTTAATTTATTGAAGAATTGCAGCTTACAAAATAAATTATTATCTCACTAATTCTTGAATGCCTCCTTTTGCAGTCAATTTCCGACCAAACTATTCTTGCTTCACTTCTATTCCGAACGAACCTTTTCTCCTTCACTTATCTTACACACACTTTCAAAATAATTACATGCGAATGTTTTTTTTTTTTCCCTCTGATGGATAATTGAAATTTTTACGTGTTTATGTAGTGTTTATGTATAGTATATATAGTGGAGATTGTTCAATAGCATAGGATACCTTCTTCGAATATTAATTCAAATACAGTTCCTACTTTAATAGAGAGCATGCATGACAATTTTTCATGCATGTGTCGAGTCGAGGGCCCGGACTTGAGTCCAGTACGGACGCATGCATGCATAGTAAATTCATATTAAAGTAAAAGCAAGAAAAAAATGATAATATCTTACCGACAAATAACATAAGTGGACCCCAATTTTATATTTTTTTAAGAAAAGAGGCATTTTTAACATATCTATTAAAAAAGGGGTAGATTCAACATCTACAATTAAAAAAGGGGCAATTATAATTATTAAGACTAAATTTTATGTGGCTAAACCAAATCTTGTATGGTATTACGGTGCTACCCATGACGCCGTTTCAATTAAAATTGTTGAAAAAAAAAAAACTAAACTAAACTAAAATTTATATTTAAATGAACCGTAGTTACTTCCCAATCAAAATACAAATTTTAATTTTTTCCCACTCCTCAAGCCCGCGGTTGCAGCACCTGGTGTAATTGCCGCACTTGTACCCGTTGCAATAGGTTCACCAAACAGCAGGGCCGGTTCTGTGCTTCGTATTGCCCTAGGCGAAAACGAAAATTAGGGCCCTTCATAAGCGAAAAAATTTACCCTCTTTAATTTGATGCTCTATAAGAATTTCATTTTCATGTGATTTTTTTTTGCGACTGAGCTTAAAATATTTAAAATATACAAAATTAAAAAATAGAAGATACACATTGTCCGGATGCATTATGCGCTTTTTTTATTACTAGCAATTTTAAAAGCTATTTTAAAACAAAAAGGAGAAAAAAATGAAAAACAATTGATTATTAAAAAAAAAATTACAGAAGGAATAGATGAAATAATATTATTTTGAAAGAAATGTGACTATTAAACACATGAAAGGAAATGTAGATAAAAAAAATATAAAAAATGTGAGTAGTTAAAAATGAAAGAAATAAAGAAATGTGAAAAAAAAAACAAATAAATGTGATTAGTTCAAAGTATAATAAAAAAAGTACGGAGTATATGAAATTAAAAAATGAAAGAAATGTAAAAAAGAATAAATAAAGGAAATAGTGGGGAATTATTCTACGTAATGTAGTATAAGAATGACAAATTTTAAGACACATTTAATTTTGTACAAAATATACTCATATTTTGAAGAGTGAGACTAAAAATATCATCTCCCTTTCTGTGCTCTCAACCCCCCCCCCCAATTAAACACATGAAAGGAAATGTAGATAAAAAAAATATAAAAAATGTGAGTAGTTAAAAATGAAAGAAATAAAGAAATGTGAAAAAAAACAAATAAATGTGATTAGTTCAAAGTATAATAAAAAAAGTACGGAGTATATGAAATTAAAAAAATGAAAGAAATGTAAAAAAAGAATAAATAAAGGAAATAGTGGGGAATTATTCTACGTAATGTAGTATAAGAATGACAAATTTTAAGACCCATTTAATTTTGTACAAAATATACTCATATTTTGAATAGTGAGACTAAAATATCATCTCCCTTTCTGCTCTCAACCCCCCCCCCCCCCCCATTAAACACATGAAAGGAAATGTAGATAAAAAAATATAAAAAATGTGAGTAGTTAAAAATGAAAGAAATAAAGAAATGTGAAAACAAATAAATGTGATTAGTTCAAAGTATAATAAAAAAAGTACGGAGTATATGAAATTAAAAAAATGAAAGAAATGTAAAAAAAGAATAAATAAAGGAAATAGTGGGGAATTATTCTACGTAATGTAGTATAAGAATGACAAATTTTAAGACCCATTTAATTTTGTACAAAATATACTCATATTTTGAAGAGTGAGACTAAAATATCATCTCCCTTTATGCTCTCAACCCCCCCCCCCCCCCCCTTTCTAATGTCACTTGACACACACTCTCTACCCCCTCCCCCCTTCTGTTCTCACATGACACAAACACACACACTCTTTTTATTTTCACTTTTTTATTTTATTTTTTTAATTCTTTCTTATTTGTTCTTTTATTTTTTATGCTATTATTTATATTGTTATTATTATTATTTTCTATTTTTTTTCCTTGTTTCTTTGTTTTTTTTTTAATGTTGGTTTCAAATTTACTGTAAGTGGGTTTCGAATGTAACTATCAGGTTTTACATAGTTGGTAAGATATTGATGTAATCTTGTCATTCATGGTAAGATAGTTGGCAAAATGTCGATAACATCTTGCCAAATTATATGCAAAGTACGCAAGAACATGAGATTATGTGATATTCATGTGAAATACAATATAAGAAGGCAAGTAATGAAAATATTTTTACCATTCACGTTTAAATATTTGGTAAGAAATTATTACACATACTCTCTATCCCCCCCCCCCTCCCTCCTTCATTTTTTTTACTATAAAGATCTAATTATATTTGATTACCTTCTACCTAATAACTTGGCAAGAAATTGTCAGTCTCTTACCTTCTCCAACTCGTTTAACAAAAAGCTAGAATGATTGGTATTTTCTAGCTCTTACTTAATGATTGCAAAAACGGTAAAACGCTTACTTACTGATGACAAGAAATGGTTAACTTCTTGCATTGATACGGCAAGAAATGGTAAGAAGTTGACTATATCTTGCCATGTAATTGTTAAGAAGTCAAATTGGTAAGAAATTATCAAATTGTTACCAAACGATATAAAGAAGGTAAGAAATTGACAAATTATTACCAATTAATTTGTCAAATTCTTGCCAAATGAATTGATAGAAGATAAGAAGTTGTCAAGTTCTTAAAGGTAAAAGAGTTGGAGAATGCAAGAAATTAATAAATTCAACGGATTTCAAGCATAATAACTATCTTAATCACTCATGAACCAATTTAATATTCAATAATAAAAAATTTCCTTAATTTCGAAGCCAAAATATTATAACACTAACAATTTTATTAAAATAACCGATTTTATTAAACCAAATGCATACATATCAAATGCTTTAATTTCGCCACAAGTAATTTCAGCAAAATAAAAAGAACTAGAAAAGATAAAACAAGAAAGGGAGAGCGCATTTAAAACCAATAACTTCTTGCCTTGATAAGACAAGAAATTAGGTAATATAACTACCATTAATTGCAGAAAAGACGAGACAAGAAATTATACCATTTCTTTTCTAATGATGGTAAGAAAAAAGTTAGTTACTTGCCCGCAGAATGCAAGAAATTTCAATGTCTTACTTATGGTTGGTATGAATTTCGTACAATTATTATCAACCCATATCAAACAAAATATTCCTAAAAATCCAAGCACATTCCACAACAAACAAAATGCAAAATTAACACAGTCAAAGCCTCCATAAACCAAAGCAAACAAAAAATGATTATTGAAGAAAAAGAAAAGTGAAAAAGGTCAATACATCTTCTTCCAATTCTACGATTAATTGAAGGTATTACAAAAAAAAAAAAAAAAAAAAACAAAAGCTATCAATCTAATATTTTCATCACAAGACAAAAGGAAAAAGAAAACAAATCAATGGCCCCATTTTTAAAAAAACCAATTACGTAAACAAATGAATGAGGGCTCAACTCTTATACTTTTGCAATTCATCTTCTTCATCTTCATCTGCCATCTCTTCATGCCGCCAGCCGCTGGAGGATCACGGCGCCATGGGATCTCACCAATCTCAGATCTACAAATTGGAGTTTGGGTGCCCTAGGCAGAACACCTTCCACACCCTTTTTCCGACAACGTTGCTGTTGCTCCGTCGCCCAACCGGAGCAAATCCGCCACCCAGCTTGAGGAGGACGCCGCTGCCGTCGATATATCTCTCCAGCAAGAGAGCTCTGTTGCGAGAGAGAGAGAGAGAGAGAGAGAGAGAGAGAGAGAGAGATTCCAAATGTTCTAAAAATAGAGATAATGAAAGAAGGAAGAGGATTTAAGTGTATATGCAAGGGCATTTTAGTCCCATATGTGAAAATATGCGTAAAAATTGACCAATCTTATATGTGTGATAAAAATTATATTCCTTAAGTGATATTGGACATATTGGGGTATTAACTCTAAAGGAAATGAGATTAGTGCAAAATAAAAAACAAAAAAAAAGTGTCCACTAAGGTTTGAACTCTTGACCTCAAGGAGTACAAAGATTTCAAGCCAAACACGAAACCATATGAGCTAAGTGTTCAACATGTGAAGATTAACTAAAAATATATATATATTGGGCCTCTAAAATTTTGGGGCCCTAGGCACAGGCCTTGTGGGCCTATACTCAAATACGGGTCTGCCAAACAGACTTGTCTTGCACTCAAGCACGGCCCAAACAAGTCCAAAACGACATCTTCTTTAATAGCACGCTCGTCAGCATTGCTAGCTCTACTATGACTGCCGACCTTTGCTTCAAGTCCTCCTGCAACGCAAAGTGGACATGACCAAGCCACCAGCCAAAGTGTGCCCCGGCTTGAGCCCCCCATGCCCAATGAGAATGATGCTAGTCTGTCCCAGAGCAAGGCCTGTCCACAGCTTCAAGATTGCTAGAACTAAGACTTTTTTTGAGCAATTGGGCTCTAACTTGTTCTTGTGATCTTAACTTTGTTAGATTATTGTGTTCAACATAGAACACCAATCTAAGCTATAGTAATGATTTATTCCACTAAAAAATCATGTATCAACCACCTCTATGTCTCGAATCTAGTCGAAGCTGGTATTTTACTTAGTGCATTCATCATAGTTAAGAATTAAGACATCCATTAATAAATTAAAGCACTTGAGCTACTAAGTAGGTATCTTTGTTGCAAAAGCTCCATTTTGCAACGTAAATATTGCGATCACGCACACCTGTTAGAGCAATCTACAACGTCAATTTGTTCTTGAAAATACATTAGTTAGAAACAAACTCGACACTATAACCCTTATCACAAAATTGCCAGATGGAAAGCAGATTATGTTTGAGTCATTGAACATATGAAACTTTTTCAAATTTCACATTTCCAAGGCAGAATTTGTCATATCCTTCGGTGAATCCTTTTGAATTATCACCAAAGACCACCGGTGGACTCTCTTTTTCAACATAGTCTGTGAGATGAGATTTTGCACCAGTCATGTGACGTGAACACCCGCTGTCTAGGTACCAAAAAATCTTCTTCTTTTTCTCTTCTCGATTGAGGGTCGGAATATGACGTCTTATCTTGCACGATCAAGCTTTGATTTTAGGTACCCAAACCATATTGGGTCCTTGGGGGTTTGCACTTTTGGGGGCCCAAGCTTGGTTTGCCTTCGAGGGTGAATGAACCTTCTTCTTGGCCTTATCAATAATGATCGGGTTTTGTTGAGATCCACTCCTCGACCTAGTGCGCTTGTGTGCATGAGAATGAAAGCATCTGTCATTCCTCTTTTGAAACTGAGGAGGGACGCTTTCCTTCCTAGTAGAAAAGCACGGAACCGTCACTTTGAAATAGTGAATCCGGGAGAGGGGAGGGGGGGCGCTTCCATACCACGTGACCTCATTGGATTGAAAGCATATTTGTTCTTCATCATTTGAAAGTGAGGATGAACGCTTTCATTCCAAGATTCGAACTCATTGGCCCAATGCCAATTTTGAAAGTGTTTATGGGTACAGGAAAAACGCGATTGCGTTCCTTTTGAGGAATAAAAGCATTAGGGCATGCTTTGCCCTATTGAACCGGCTTTCGGCTCTCCGCTTGCTGAGCATGCTTTTAATTGCACTTAGAAGCTTTACGCTTTCCAACCTTCGGGGAGCCTAAAGCGACGAGTTGCTTTTAATTAGGCGCTTTGAAAATTTTATTAGGAAGACCCTCAGGTTTAATCTTCTCTTTACCTTGCCGGCGGGAACTCAAGTTGCAGTGGGCTTACTCGGATTCCCTTTGAAATGAATCTCAACAAGAATCCGGGCAGAAGTAGATGCTTCATTAGTAGAGGAACCAAAGCCAATCCCCCTTAAGCAACAAGCGGGCTTAAGAGAGCTTTCAATAGTCTCTAAAGTGTGAGATGCTTTGTTGAGCTTATTGAAGGCGGTTCTAAGTTCACTAGAGTTGAGGCGTTGGTGACATTCATGGAGATCTCGAACTTGTTTGACATTGCAAATAACTCTATCTCTTTCTTTTCAAGAGCTGCTCCAAGCCTATCATTCTCATTCCGATAGCGCACCAATATGTCTTGCAAAATTTTATGATTTTTGAGCTACTCAAGATGGTCGTCAAAGAGATCACATTCCATTTGCGAGGCACTTTCCACACAATGCTCTGGTGTAGGTGGGATTTATATAGGAGTAATGTTTAGGTTATATTTATTTAGTTTAATGTTAGGATTTCTAGTTTATCTCTATTAAGTTTTAGTTGGTTTTTATTGTTTTTACTTTGTTTTATGTCGAGGTTAGTGTTTTCGTTGTTTAATAGGTATGCAAGGAAAGAACCGAGAATGAGATTGAATTTGAAGGGGAAAAGAAATGAAAGAAAGAATCGAAGGAGTGAAGAAAAAAAGAATGAAGATTTTCAAAGAAGCAGCTGCCGCGATTGCTGGACTTGCCGCGATCGCTAGAGCGAGATTCGTGGAATTTCTAAAGATGGGACTCCGCGATCGCTAGACTTGCAGCAATCGCTGCTGCGAAAAAACTGTACTATTTTATTCCGTTTTTATTTTTAGTTCAAGTAAGAAATGATATATAGGAGTGTGAGGGCGCGTTTTAAAGGCACCTTTTACTCCATGTTACTCTAGCGAAAACCGTATTCCTTGTTTTGGAGATATGAAGACTTGAAGTTGTGGATTTGGTGCTTAGATTTGTTTTACAATTCAACGTAAGTTTTCTTCTTATGAGATTCTTGCCTTCGATTGTTCGAATGATGACGAGTGGCTAAATTCTCTTCTAGGATTCGGGATTCGGGATTCGAAAATCAATAATCGAAGTTCATGAATTAATACATGCTAGCTTGTTCATTAAATTTTGCTTGTTTAATTTAGACGCTTGATCACCGTTTGAGTTTATTAAGTACTAGTTGAGATCAAGAGATAATTCTAGTATTGGATCGAGGTTTAATCAACATCGATTTTGAATCGAAAACATATGAATCAATTGCTTGTTTGTTCTTCTTTGAATTCTTATTTGTGTAACTTGAATACGAGAGTTATGGTTACTGCTTAATTATGAATACGAAAGTTATTAATTAGGCAACTCTTAAGAATTTTTGGT
The DNA here is from genome assembly GCA_001642375.2 of Mentha longifolia. Taxonomy (NCBI): domain Eukaryota; kingdom Viridiplantae; phylum Streptophyta; class Magnoliopsida; order Lamiales; family Lamiaceae; genus Mentha; species Mentha longifolia. The sequence goes on from CM038111.1 coordinate 17,438,419, forward strand.
GAATGAATAAGTGTATGTATTGATCGTGAGATTAGATTATTGATGGAAGATATTCTGAATCCTAGCCTTTAATTATTGGTTTTCTCTACGTTTATTTATGTTAATTGCTTTATTTTAATTCTTAGTTAAAATACCAAATTCCTTGATTAGAATGGTTCGGATGTTTTTTTTTTGTTAATACTTTTAATTAAAAAGCCCTGCTAAGTTTTCCACGAGATTCGACTTGGGTTAGCTTATTTGTCTACGACAGATTTCGTACAATTGCGAGAACCTAGAGTACACATATAGGTTAAACAAGTAGAGTTAGAGATTAGTACTTCTTCAGCTTCTGACTCTGAGTCACTCATGGGCATCATCCCCATATCGATGACCAATAGGCTAGACTCCTTATTGTTAGTGAATTCGTCGGAGTCGGAGTTGACGGCCATCACTGTGAGTGGCTCTTCAACGGGAGTGTCCTGTAAGAAAGTGTGACGTCCGCTTTCCATACGAGCCTTGAGTTATTCTCTATGCTTGGCAGAGAGCTTTGGGCAATCACTTTTGTAATGCCCCATCTCATGACATTCAAAACATTGAACGCTTATAAGGTCCTTGGGAGCAGCTCTGGGCCTTTCGTCCTTGCCACAATCCCTAGGAGCAGATTAGGAGGACCGCCCTTGATGGTTCTTATAGAACCGCTTATACTTGGTAGCCCTTGCATTCGAGGTGTTGAACCATTTCATTAGGGTCAACACAAAGTCCTCAAGCTCTTATCTCGACATGTCTAGCACGTCGGAGGATGATAAGGTTGAGGTGGCAACAGGAGTGACGGGCTCATCGACGGTTTTGAATGTCAGGCCCTTTGACGGGGTATGAACCTTGTCATCCTCTATAATAGGCGCTTTCATGTTTATATTGAACTCCAACACTTTGAAGTCCGAAAAGAGAGCTTCAAACGGCAACACTCCTAGATCCCTCATGGAAAGACAATTTTCTTTCGTATTTTGCCACTTTCCAGAGATGGCACGTACCACTTTTAAGTTGATCTCTTTGTTAGAGAGATCTTTGCCAATAATAGTGTAATATCCTGAATTTTTATTAATAGATTTAGTAAAATTAAGTAAGTCTTATAAGAGATTAACGTCCATTAGGATTAACAAAAAGAGATAATATACATTTTTACCCAATTTGACTTTGTGAAATCAATTTTAGCTTTGGAATATAATTTACACAAAAAATACCCAATTTTTGCTTTGGAGGACAAAAATGCCCTTCCCTCTCCCCTAGGGTTGGTAAAGTAGCAGCCCAGCCCAGTCCAGTCTGGCCCGACCGTACCAGCCCTGCCCGACCCGTCTGGTAAACAGTACTAAAAGAATATAAACGTACTGCGTAATCAGTTACAATTTGATATTACCACTTACCAGTAAATAGTACTAAAAGAACATAAACGTACTGCGTAATGCAGTTACAAATAGACATTTTTCGTTTACCACTTATCTGGTAAACAACACTAAATGATCATAAACGTATTGTGTAATTGCACATTTCGAAAAAAAAAATGGATTAAATTTTTCAGGTCGGGTCGGGCTGGGCTGACCGGGTCGGGTCGGGTCGGGCTGAACTGAGCTGGGCTAGGCTGGGAGAGAGGGAAGGGGAGAGAGTGACAATGTGCTCAAAAGTAAGGGTATTATTGTCCACTCATACCAAAATATGGGTAAAATTTGTATTTTTTATATTCCAAAGCAAAATTTGATATTATAATGTATTTTTGGATATTTTATTTTTTTGCCTCTAATAACAATGTATGAAGTTTATACATAGTACATGAATATATTATATAGTTACGTACATTAGCTATTAATGCATGACTTATCAAAATGTATACAAATAAATAAATAAATAAATAAATAAATAGTCTATGTACTAATAATATCAGTGAGTTGGTCACGTATGATTTGTAAAATTCATAGATTTGAAAGTAATACCTATATTAATTAAGATATATATATATATATATATATATCTTAATTAATATAGGTATCTTAATTAATATATATATATATATATATATATATATATATTCATAGATTTGGAAAAGAAACTTTATCTATTAGATATGATAATAAAGAATAGCCGCCATTGCTTTGCCATTTGCTACTATAGTATTTAAGTAGAGTATTGAGTAATCAAAGTTGTGATATGACTAAGCAAAGCTATTCACCATGACTAACCAACTTCATGCTCTTACAAATAGTAACGTAAGCTTTTCTTTATTTTTCATTTCCAAGCCTCGATCACAACTACACTATCTCGTGTAAATTCCAGTTTTTCTATCGACACCCTTAGTCTACAAAATAGCTTATCCTCTCTTTTCATTGAAGGCCCAACACGAGTAGGTTATATTATAAGTAGAGCTATTCTTCAGGTTCCAAAATGTTTTAAAAGCAATATTTCAAATGCGCGCCATTTTTATATCATAAATGCAATTATTCATAAAAATATTTTATGTGTATGTTCCAAGAAATGACTCTATGGATCGATCGAGATTTCTTGTAAGTATCAGACATACTAGCTTGGAATTGTTGTCACCCCGGTTACATACGATGCCTTGATTATGTCGTATGCTAACTAATGGCGAATTCGTTGAGTTTCGACTCAGGTTTTCTGCAAGTACTGAGATTACTTAGGGTTTCGACCCTGAACCCGGTCTAGAAGTACCAAAGGTGATTTGTAGCATGCGATTAAGTCCAAGAACGAACATCACATACCCCTAAATGATATTTGTATTTTCAAGAGTTGTTTTTTGCAAGCCTCTTGATATACTACATATGGATAAATTGTTAGTTTTCAAAATGCTTGCCAAAGGAACATGACCACTGAGTACCTCTAGTACTCAGCCCAAAACTCTTTCAAATATTTCAAGTCTGGAATGAGATGATGTGCAGCAACGCCAAGGCAGAAGGTTGTTGCAGGGCCTTATTGAGTTTCCGCTATGTTACATTGCTTATAACTCTGATCACAAGACTACTAGTTTTGTAATAATATATGTGTTGATGGCGTCTTCTTCCAACCCTCTAGTTATATATAATATGATTCCTTTCATTTCCTTCTCTAAACTCGTTTCACTTCCTGTTGGATGGAGTGTGTCATGTATCAGTTCCTTTTGGAAGCTCGAATTCCCACTCGATTATGGTTATCTTATTTTTCATATTGGATGTTGACTCCTCTAGTTTACTGGAAGCCGGTTTACCCCATCTTTTACTTTATCTAGGGTGGAAAGTGTCATGCAATGGTTCCACTTGGACGCTCGATTTCCTACTCACTCTTGGTATTTCCAATTATTGCAGTAGATGGTCGACTCCACTTGGCGACTTGACGCTGGTTTACCCCACAATTTCCTTTATAGTTTCATTTTACGTTTTATGATACTCATAAAGTGTTTATAAATTAATATTATCCCCTTTCTTTTCCCGCTTCTTTAATCTAATCCCTGCCACACCCTGGTTCAAAGGAATCGGGGCTTGACAAGTAGCCAAAGTGGTAACAATGTTCAAGATGCGAGTTTCGAACGCTTCCATACTCTCATTAATCTTCATAACTAGAGCATCAAACTCTCGCATGACTGAGAGCTTATTCTCTTTGATCTTCTCTCTGTGCCTTCAGAGATCAGGGCCGGAGTTTCTCACATTTCCTTCGCCATCTTGCACTTCATTACTCGTGCAAGATAAGCATAAAAAATAGTTGACTCAATCACATTGCGAGCAACGCGATCAAGATTATCAATTCGAAAATCTTGATGAGTGAATTCATCACGTGGATTGTCCACATATTGGTAAGGAATTCCTTCTTGCTTTGGGAGTGGTATACCATTGGGTCCTATCTGGCGAGGAGGGCGGTTTCCCTTAATCACCTTCTTGACGACTATGGGTCCGCTCTCGAATACTTCACACATTCCATCATGAATCAAATATAAGTGTGATTCTACACGGAAGCTCCATGCAGTGTACCCTTCGATTGAGAACTGATGAAGCCGTGTTGTAGACATACTTGTAAAGATATTAGAAAAATGCAAGTATGCAATGAGTGAGGCTTCAATGCAAGATTTAAAAAAGATCGGTTCAAGGTAAACCTAACTGTCACACGCTTTGACACGTCACCGGTATTCAGAAACAAAGGTCTTTTGAACCCCTACTCTGATACTACTTGTTGGTCCCGAAACGAGTCACACACGTAGAGGGGAGGGGGGTGAATACGTGTGTAAAGAAGTGTTTAATTTCTTTTTGTTTTTTGGCCTCTTTTAACAAAGTTGACGCTTTCAAAGTTTTCACGCTTTGTGTGAGTGCAATGCGGAATGTGGTGAGCGTTAATACTCGCTTAGTTATCTTGCAGTTTGAAAGCGTTTTCTAATTAAAGCGTGCATTGTGCGATATGCTAAATAAAGCTTATAAAAATGAAAATGCGAAAAGCAATAAAGCACACATCGATGTATAGTGGTTTAGAGCAACCTCTCCTACGTCCACTTCGTCCACGACGGGACTAATACCTTCACTCAGTATTTTTGTTTTATACTTCCAAGCGAAGTGACAAAGACTGGACCTCGAATCTAAGTCCTCAGATATTAAGACGGGCTCTCGAGTGGTCTAACAACAAACAACCTTTGATCTTAACCTTCCACTCAAGCACACAGGCTTAAGCTTCACAATCTCAATCTCTAAACAAATCAAACTAAATTTACAACTCGATCTACGAACAATAGACTCAACTTTTGGGTTGGGTTTGTTTTGAAAGCTTCTAACTTGAGAATCCTTTTACAATAAAGAACAAGTAAAAGGTAAGGATTCTCCTTCTAGATTTTGGATGAAAATTGGATTTTCGCTCTAGGCTTAAGGTAGAGGTGGTTGTTGCTTAACTTAAGAACACTAAGGTTCTTAAGGACTCACTACTTAGAAAAGACTGAAGAATTTCGAAAGATTTTGAATGCTTGAGAGTTCTTGCAGCATGCTTGTGCGCGTAAGTAGTTTCGTAAGTCTTCAAGTGTTGAGCAACACCTCTATTTATAGTGAGAGATCAACAACTTTCCGTTAGAAAGAAAGCGGCGCGTGTTCTTCACTTTCCCTTCAAATCCACTTAAGGCCAGATTTTGTTGCAGAGAGTTAGCTAGTGGAAAAGGTCTCCTTAATTTCGGCAAAACCCTAGCAAAGTAGCAATTGACTAGGTTTGGATTTTAGTACATTTCTCCGACTCGTACTGCAGTTACTTTCCGTTGAACTATTCCGCGTAAACACACAAAAATATTAGAGAGACTCACAATTATTTAACTTTTGACACTTTAACACTTTAATTTATTAATATATCATCACAACGCATTAAACTCCGCGCCGTAAATTTTTTGTCTATTCTTCATGGACAGAAAGAGTATTATTTAAATATTTTAGTTGAATATTTACATATATTGAATCAAATATAACAATTTTTTTATTCGTAATAAATATCAAATCACAAGAAATATATTTTTCTGAATTTGAATTGTAAAATTTCGAAAACGAATACCAAAATTATACAACCTTATTTACAATTCTTCTCGTTGCTGAGCGCTGCGGTCCGGGTGATGCTCATTGTTAAAAATCTTCACATTAAGCTGTAAGCTCATTTTTTTCTAGTTCTGGACAAGATCCTATAATACTTTATCGACGAACAAAATCAAGAGAATATAACCAATTGTTTCAGAAATTCCTCCAAACAATGAGCTTTACGCATATACGTAAAATGATATGAAATCGATTGATCTCATTGTAGGTCGCTTCATTTCAAAGTCTATGCACAAATTACAGACCTTTACACCCCTATGTGCCTTGGACAAATGAAACAAAAAGGACGGAAAAAACAAGGAAAACTAAGCACAAAAAAGAAGTTAACAAATAAAGAAAGGCCAAGTGAAACTAAAGATGAAAACCTGGCTAGGACCGGCGAAAAAAAAAAGAAAAAAAAAGAGAAAAATCTACTTCGGACAGAAACATATGGAGATCAACGTTGCATTGATCGATCACCTGATAATTTTTTGTATCAGACCCGAAAATGTGCAAATCTAATAAGAATGTTACGTTGCTTCGCATCACTCACCTGCAGTCTCTAATTAGCATAGTCAGTGTGGAGAAAGCTCTCATATATTGTTCCTCTGAGACTCTTGTCAACATCATCCCAATTCTTGATATGCTCCGACAACGATCCTCGGTGTATCTTCACTTGGCGACTTGCTAACTCCATTTCTGGCAGCCCCAAAAATCTTTGAACATCCATGAGTTTCTGTAACAAGACAGAAAATGCAATAAAGTAAGAATTTTCATGACAAGGAACGAGGCTCTAAATGAGAAAATGAATCCAGCTACTCATGAGCTAATCGGGACTCAGCTCAATAGCTCGTTTAGTGAAGCTCATTAGCTCGTATGCAAGCTTGTTAAGTGATTTATTTGTTTAGTTGAAAATATAAAATAATCAACATGATACAACTTAAGTTTATATACAGTACTAGAATAAGTAATAATGCATTAAACCTCTAATTGACTTTTACAGTATTTGTTAACATAGTAATATTTTTAGTAAATATAAATTATTATTGTAAAAAAATAATTAATACAACCTCCATTTCGTTGAAAAGGCTATGTTTCTTGAATATATGTGAGGTATAGAATAAAGAAACAGAGCCCTTTTGACGAACGTAATTCTAAATTATGAAGCTTCAGGATCAGTTAGCCTTGAATAAGTCATTAAGCCCCTGACCCTCAAAGTATTCACCAAGTGAAGCCCCTGACCCTCAAAGCCCCTCAACTCTATAACAAACGAGTCAAGCTTGAGTTGACAGTACTCAACTTGGCTCGGCCAATTACACACCTGACTAGGGATCGGCTGAATTCTTAACTTGAGTTCAAGATTTATGAGGCTAGAAGTATATTAGAAATTGACTCTTACAATTGCATTGTTCAGCTACTGTTACACATGCAATCAATTCGTACTCATTTATATTTATTGCTAATTAGTAAGTAGTAACATACATACATCTTTAGTTCATATCTATTTAGTGTCATGTTATGCAGGTTTACCTATTATGAACACTTGTTTAGGATGCATTTGAGTAATAGAATAAAGTTTATAGCTTACCAAATTCAGTATACATAAACAATAATAGATTTGTCTGCTAAATTTCTAGACTCAATAACTAGTAATACATATAAAAGATACCGATTCAAGAGTACATCACTATTCGACGAACATCAAAAGGAACAACTGAACAACAGCAGCAGATAGACAAGCAAACTCTACAAAGAAGTGGCGTTCAAAAATAGCAGGAAATATAAAGTTTGCTTAGGTAGATGAAAAGCAACTTACAGTTCGATTTTTTATGAGATCCTCATAATATAAAACCATATGTCTTGTGCTGCTGAAATACTCCAGTGACTCCAACACCATCTTCTCCATCAGCTTTAAATCCTTAACCAATGATGTTGCATTTATTTCAGGTTTATACTTGGAAAGAGCATCAGCCTACAATAAGCATGTAGGTCGATTAGATCCCATAAGCACATATAGTTAGTTAGGTGGGAATCTAATGTGGCAAGATGGTACCTCTTTATGCGAATGTACGTGAGACTTGTGCATCCCATTTAGGAGTTTAGCATAGCGATCATACGAATTAGCAAGAATAGACACCATCCGCCGAAGCAGATTTCTCCGGAACAGAAAAATTACCGAGACACCTCTATCACTGAAATAATCTACAATTTCCTTATGATGCTCTATCAACCCCTGCATTTGAAAGTTGAATATGTTGAACTCAGGATGAAGCCCGGATATTGAAGGAAATATTTGCCAGCTATCAGAGTCTAATAGTTGAGCTAAACTATGTGAAATGAAGTCATGAAAAACAGGAATAATCTTTATAATTCAATCAAAGGCTGTAAGAACACAAAATTCAATTCCTGCCATAAATTGCTTCAGTTCAAGAATAATGGTGCAGCCTTAGAAGTTTGCCATATTACATCTACAGGAAATATTCCTCACATTTAAGTGGTCTCAAAAGTAATCCTTTTTCTTTTAAACGTGCAAAAGTTTTCCTATTATACTAATATTAATAAGATATTCAACAAGTTAGGACTGTTGTGGGTTCCCAGTAAATTGCTTTCTTTACAAACACCTGAGGGTTAATCATGCTACTGAGTTTTACAGCTTTTCTATCACAAACTGAACACAAACCGAGCCAAGAGCAATTTATCCAGAGATTCTTTTTAATAATGGGTTAAGTGTGTCAGACAACCTAGCATCAGGTTATAGCTTTTCTCCAATAGATTATCACCAGAGAGATGACTATTGCTGCTAGATAAGGGGAGTCTCGGAATTCGTCATGGAACGTTCATCATATGAACTCGACTTCTCAGTTTAATCCCTTACCTTTTAGATGGAAGCAAAAAGGATGGGGACACTCAAGTTAGTATCATAAGCACGTTATCTTTACGGTGAATGCTTTGAGTTTCCAAAATCAAAGCTTTTAAGGCAGAAAGATGACATAGAATCCCAAAATTTATGAAGTGAGCATGAAAAGAACTTAAATAGATGCACATTATGAATCCATGCTAGGCCCGATTCTTATCTCACCTGGTTAAGCATCCACTTGAAGCCTACTGCAGCTGAACACTCATTCTTGGAAGCACTAGTGAACATGTCCAAATTGTACACTCTATCTAGAGTTGACATGATTGAGGAAAAATTGCTTCTCCTTTCTTTGACAGAGAATATCTCCCCATTTGAGCTTACATTAGTGTGGTTGTTCAACAGAGTCTCAAACCATCCACTTCCAGATCTTTGCATCGATATAATAGCAAAAAGCCGCACTGGATTACAAGCACATTCTGCCCTGCTGTAATTTAGAGAACATTTGTATCTTATACATACTATAAGAAACTAGCAAAGCTTGATTCAAACAAAAGTATGGATATTCACCTGCTAAATGAATTGGGCTTTGGGTAGTGCAAGAATGGAGTTTGAGATCTATCAATGGCGTTATCATGACAATGCCTCTTACTAACTTCGACATGGATTAACTTAGTACTTGTATGAATATTAGTTTGTTTTAAACAGACTGAGCAGATATAGATACCACAGGCCATAGCAAACACTAAGACTAGCGTCCTCAACGAAGCTGGAGATTTCTTGGGAGGTTTTATGATTATGGAATCCTGTCATTTGCAGATCAAAATGGGTAAGTGCAAGAATACACAACTTTGTTCAACCAAAAGAATTTGATACGAGAGTCCAATAAAAATGTCTCGAGACTTTAAAAAAGAGATGTGAAATAAATATGTAAGGATATCATCAGTTCTCACCATCATTTTTTTCCTACCACGATCAATTGATTATGTAACTATACAAAGTCAGTCTATCTAAGGAATCACACAATCTGAATCCATAAGTTGAGCAAATAGAGATAAACTCAACACAAACATGAAGTTGTTATAAACAATATTATCAGCATAATCAATCTTCTTTCTTTTCTACCATGAGAAATTTGAATGATTATATGAAGGCCATTTTAGAAGTCACAGAAAAAATGGAGAAACAATTTACAGAATTGCAGTATATATAAGTGCACAGGTAGAAAGGAAATCAACATATTCAATAACATACTTCAGACTTAACTCAGGCCACCAAACAAAATACGAGTACTATAATTTAAAGAAGTTTCACAAGCCAAACAAAATATAGCCTAAAATCAAACCAACCTTCATACACACTAGATAATGTTCAGAAAAGCAGAAAAAACAAACCAAGATTAATAGCTTAACTCATTTTTTGCAACAACCCTCCTCCTAATCTCTTGAACTCAAATCTATCAAAGCTTCAATTTCAAAAATACGAGCAAAAAGAGGACAGAAAAGCTCAATTTCCTCTAAAACAGATACATCCCGCTTCTTCAACTCGAATAAAATCAAAACAAAGGGAACAAAAACAACAACCAAATAATGAATCAAAATCTAACCTTTGTGAAAATACAGATTTCTTCTGCCATAGTAAGCTCCCAAGAATGAACAAAAAATCTCAACAAGCTCAGATTTCTTCGACTACTCATCCACCATCTCAAAGAAGGAAATTTTATACTCTCTAGAAACAATGCAATGCATATTAACTAATAAACAAATACTAGAAATAACAGATTTCAAGGGTGGTTGAACTGGAGTCAGCGGCGGGATTTGGAGTTCGCCGAAGCTCCTCGTTTAACAAGAAAAGATAATTAAGACGAACAGCTGTTGGGCGCTCTTCCCGCTGCAACCATTTTTCTTCTTGTCTTATAACGTAGAATCTTGCGCAAGGAGCGTGGCTGCGTCGGAAATCGATGAGGGGCTAGAGTTTTTATTTTGTTGGTTAAATTCGGGTATAAAATTAGAGAGGAAGGAGGACTAAATTATTTAATTTAATTTAATTTAATTTAATATACATATAATGGGAAACAAGGGCCTGAATTAAAAAACAGCAATATTTCAGGCCTGCAGGAAGGGTAAAAGGCAAAGCTGACGCACTTGATGATTTCAAACGAGTTCTGACTTTTTTGATACGCGGTAGGCAAGAATTTATTATTATTTTTATTTTTTATTTCTTGTGACTAGCTTAAATTAGTTTTACACGGTTTTTACTTTTTTATACCTCTATATTTAGCGCGATAGCAAAATAAATAAAAATAAATAATGATATGATGTGATATTGTGATGCCGTAAAAAATGCTTCATGTCCAACCCCACACTAAAAAATGCTTCATCAAACCCTACACGTGGGTACTCATTTAAATTTTGTATTTGGCTCAAATATTTATTTCATGTATTGAAAAATAGTGCTCCTTTCTTTTGTTGAATTGTTTCTATTCATTTTCGTTTTCTTTTCTTCGTATGTATGGCCTATTCTTGATTAATTGTTATACATAATCATCACCGTCATCATCATATTATTATTTATTAGGTCACGTTTGGTAGCCCTTATAAGCCCCAATAAATCAAGATGAAAAATATTTTTTGGGCATTTTTAGTTGTTTGGTAGACCATTAATATTTTCGTAGGGGCGCGAAAAATAAGGTCGGCCCGGTAAAAAAAGCACTGTAGCATTTTATAAAAGAATCCCAGCTTTTTAGATGGGATAAAATTTTCCCACTTGAACGGTAATTTGAGTTCACCGTTTTGCCCCCTCTCTTCTCAAGCCTTCTCCCTCTCACCACCGCCAGCCACCACCACCAACACCGCCGACATCACCGCCAGCCAACACCGCCGGCCACCACTACCCAGCCACTACTGCCTAACACCATCAGACCTTCGCCTAAAAAATCAGTTCTCAACTTTCCTCCTCCTCCTCCTCCTGTCTGTCGTATTCTCTTTCATTCTCATCATCATCCCCTCTCTAGGCTCCATCTTCACCATCCGGAAGTACAAGGAGCAGCACGCGCAGTGGATGTTGAAGTAAAATCAAAAGCAGCGGCATTTGGGTTCATCGCCGGCAACCACCGCCATTCCATATCTTGAATAATATTCGCAATTTGTTGAGGGATCTCACAATTTGTTGAGGAATATTGCTGCAATTTACTCAGGGCATTCATACCAGTTTACGCCGAGAGATTTCGAGGGAGAAGGATGAAGCAGAAGCAGGGGCTGAGGAGAGAGTGATTTTTGTTTTTTTCGTTCTTTTTTTTATTATTATTTCTTTTAGATCTTTTTTCATTCCATTTTCAATTTCAATTGCTGCATAACTTTTTTTCTTTTTTAATTGTTTTTTTTTCTTGGGTAAATATGTAATTTTATAATTTATCCTTAGTTAAAATTAGTCTACCAAACACACAAACCAAGATATCTATATTTGTTATTTTACTTACCAAACACCCAAATACATTTTTTTTCTTACCTTATCACCCATTTTCTCATCTCACCTTATCACCATTTTTCTTATTTGCCATTTTCTCATTTATGCTACCAAACGTGCCCTTAGAGCTCGTTTGGTAGCAATACCGAGAAAAGGGCGGATAAGAAAATGTGTGATAAGTTGAGATAAAAAAAGTATGATAAGTTGGGATAAGAAATATATTGTGTGATTGGTACAAACATAGATAAGTTGGGATAAGAAATATAAAAAATTGATAATTAAAATTGAAAATAAAAAATTGATAATTAAAATAAAAAATAAAAAATTGATAATTAAAATTGAAATAAATAACTGATAATTAAAATAAAAAATAAAAAATTGATAATTAAAATTGAAAATAAATAACTGATAATTAAAATAAAAAATAAAAAATTGATAATTAAAATTGAAAATAAAAATTGATAATTAAAATAAAAAAATAAAAAATTGATAATTAAAATTGAAAATAAAAAATTGATAATTAAAATTAAAAATAATTTTTTATAATTAAATTAAAAATACAAAATTGATAATTAAAATTGAAAATAAAAAATTGAAAATTAAAATTGAAAATAAAAAATTGATAATTAAAATAAAAAATAAAAAATTGATAATTAAAATTGAAAATAAAAAATTTATCACAACTTATCCGGGGGTAGAGGCGGTATAGTATATGCCAGTGTAACAGTGAATTTAGTCCGGGCCCAAGCTTTTTCGCGGGCCGATGACATTATTTTTCTCGGATACCAAACACTGAAAAAGCCGAGATAAATTTTCTTATCTCGGCTTTTCCTGGATTATAATGGCTACCAAACGGGCCCTTAGTGTTGATATTTATAAATACCCTCTTTGATAAAGTGTATGTAATTTCTACCCAATTTTTTTAACTGATGCACTATCTACCATCTTTATTATTTTAATACACAACTTTGACAACTCTAAATGAAATTGAGTGTCACTGAATCAGGGCCGGCCCTGACAATCTCGGGGCCCTGGGCAAAATTAAAAATATGGACCCTTCTTATATAAAAAAAATACTCCGTATTTAACAAATTCGAGAATAAAATTACAATATTTAGTTAGACAAAGAATTATTTGCGGTGCGCCGGATGATGCGATCAATTTTAACCCAAAATCTAACAGTCCCACAATTTTAGGTCCATGTTATATGGAGTGGCGAAGGTATACCGCACCATTAGTCTAGACTGATGGACTTGAGATCCTCTATCCCTAAAATAGTATCTCAATGGTGTTCCAAAATTCAATTTCTATTAATTTTGTTCATTTTCTTCAATAAATTTATTTTATAATAATTTAGTTTAATTTTATGATTATTTTTAAGGGTTCACTCATGCCCATTAGGGTTTATATTTATTTTTTAGCATTTAATTTTACCTTTATTAGTATATTATAGTTGATAAATTCAAAACTAAAGTATATAGTTTAAAAAAAAATCATTTTTTCTTATAAATGTGTATTATGATTTACTAAATTATAGTATTTTTTTTATTTTTTTAAAAAAACAATATAAAACTAGTAGAAATTAAATTTTGGAATACCAATGTTACACCATTTTGGGATAGCGGATATCATCATAGGCTGATGGGATGGGAGTGTATCTCATTTAGTTATGAGCTACAAATTGTACAATACAATTATACAAAATAGATATAAAATAAATAAAATTAAGTCCCAAATAGATACAAAGAAATAGAATACGAAATAAATACACAATCTGCAGAACATGGCGTATTAAATATTTTTTTATAAAATCAAGTTGATTTGTAATTGTGGAATTTTTGGAATGAGTGAGGGAGGACCCTTAACAATAAATTATTTGGGTTGGAATAAAATTTTTTTTACATATATTAATATATTACTACTTGTAAAAAAAATAAAATTGGACCCCATTTTTCAATGGGCCCTAGGCCCTTGCCTACCCTCAGGGCCGGGCCTGCACTGAATCGACTGTTTTATTACTTTTTGAAGGACCCAATTCTATCACTTTTTATCGGACTCATGCATCACAATTTTTCATGCGTGAGAATCTGACTTGAAACATAAATGTACTGAAAATAGTTGAAATTTTGTTGGTTTGTTACTGATAATTCAATTCAGTTTGGTATCCAATGCCGGCAATCTCAATATATATACTAGAGTATTGAAATTCAATTCTCATTCCGAGAAAATTCATTCGGCCTAAATTTTTTTGAAACCATTTTTTACATCACAAAGAGCAATTGTGAGCAATAGACATTCTAGGCGAGAGCAAAGTCAAGGGGAGAAGGTTCGTCGAAAGCGGAAGCAACCAACGAGAGTTACAACGGAAATAACTTATTTCATCAATGTATATCCAATTTAAGAACGATTCAGGTGGTAATTCTATTTTGAGTTGGCTTTAGTCACATTTTAGCACATTACGAACATAAATTAAATTTAAAGAAATTACACTTGCTATGAAAAAAATAGGGTCTCACCGCCGTACTTAACTAGCCGGAAATGGTACACCACCGGCGGACAATGGTCTCCAGCG